>CM076576.1:878392766-878543760 GCA_034641835.2 Pinus albicaulis | reverse complement strand
AAAGGATTTGAGTGCAACAAGATGCGGCAGCCACATATTCTGCTTCTGCTGTAGATAATGCAATAGAATTTCTCTTCTTGCTGAGCCAAGATACCAATCGGGCTCCCATATAGAATGCACCACCACTCGTGCTTTTCCGATCATCAAAATTTCCTGCCCAATCTGCATCAGTGTAAGCGTGAAAAGTAAGATCAGCATTCTTTGGATACCATAGTCCAAAGTCTTGAGTGCCTTGTAGATATTTGAATATTCTTTTAACGGCTTTGAAGGTGAGACTCTTTTGGATTGGCTTGGAATCGTCCCACAATCCCAAATGCATGCATAATGTCTCGTCTTGTCCCAGTTAGATAAATCAGACTTCTAGTTATGGTTCTATATTCTGGTTGATTCACCATGGGAGAATAATCATGAGAACTAAGGCTACATACAGTTACCATTGGTGTACTTCTAGTTTGCATTCTTCCATGCCATGCTTCTTGAGAATTTTCTTAAGATATTTTGCTTGTGATAGAATATACCATCTGCCCGATTTGATACTTGCAAGCCAATTCAGAATGTTAGTTCCCCAGTAAAGGACATTTAATTCTTGGCATGACGAAGCAAATTTTGACTCATAGATTATTCCATGCCTCCCCAAAAATGAGGTCATCAAAATACACAACAATAATCAATAGTTTATCATTCTGAATTTTTGTGTATAAGTTACTGTCAGTAGATCCTTTTGTGAAACCTTGTTGTTGAAGATATTTGTCAAGATGATAGTACCATGCTTGAGGAGCCTATTTGAGACCATATAAATCCTTTTAATTTTGCAAACAATTTTTCAACATTTCCCATAATGAATCCTTCTGGTTGTTCTATATAAACTTCTTCTTCTAGACCACCATTAAGGAAGGTACATTTTACATCCATTTGATAAACTTTGAAGTGTTGAAAAATTGAAAAAGCAAAGAAACATTCTTATGGCTTCAAGTCTGGCTACAGGTGCAAATTTTTCTTCAAAGTCTATACCTTATTGTTGAGTATACCCTTATCAAATTAATCTAACAGCTTAATTTCTTACAACATCCCCATTCTCATTTTAACTTGTTCTGTAGAAATCCATTTAGTTTGATGACATTTTTATCATGTGGTCTTGGTACCAATTCCCACGAGTGTCATTATTTTCAATTTGATCAAGTTCTTCATTCATGGCTTGCTTCAACATTCATCTTTGCTAGCTTGATTGACATTGTGTGGTTCAATTTGGATAGAAAGTTTTGAGATGACTATGATGACTAGAAGATCCACAAGAGTTCTCCTTGTTCGTACACATGATTCCTTGTCTCCCAAAATTTGAGATTCGGGATGATTCTTTTGAACATATATGGATGGAGCTTTTTCAGATAAATCATCTTCAGGTTCTTCATTGGGTTCACTGTCTATATCATTGCTATTTGATGTAGAAGGACATAAGTCACCATCATCTTCATTTGTTGTTTGTTTTTCTTCTTTTGGGGCTGCAGGAGACTCATCAATAGCAACATCAATACATTCAACAATCTTCCGAAGTCTTTTATTGTAACATTTATATGCTCTACTTGTAGAGGAGTAACCAAGAAGTATTCCTTCATCTGCTCTAGGTTCAAACTTGCCAAGTTTTTCATCATTATTTTTGATAAAGCACTTACTTCCAAAAACTCTAAAATGCTTCACAGATGGAGAATTACCATACCAGAGTTCATGTGGAGTTTTGTCACTATTTACCCGAACATGAGCCTTGTTGAGAATGTTAACTGCTGTATGTGCTGCTTCACTCCCGAACATGTCAGGAACATTAGAGTCAGCAAGCATAGCTCTAGCCATTTGAACAATTGTTCTATTCATTCTTTCTGCTACACCATTTTGTTGTGGAGTGCCTGCTACAGAGAACTGTCTTTTAATGCCATGTTGTTCACAAAAATCAAAGAATTCATTTGATGAATATTCTCCTCCTCGATTAGATCTAAGACACTTGATTTTTAGATCTAATTCATTTTCTGCCAATGCTTTGAAGCTCTGAAATTTTTCAAGTGCTTGATCTTTGTGTTTAATGAACCCGATCCAACACATTCTAGAGTAGTCATCAATAAATAAGATATAGTATTCTTCCCCACGTAATGAATTTTTCCTCATAGGTCCATAGATGTCAGTATGAATGAGTTCAAGAGGCTTACTTGATGATCCTTCTTTGGCATTAAATCGAACTCTGGTCTGCTTACCAAATTGACAAGATTTGCATATGGTACTTTCTGGAAGATTGATCTTGGGAAGATCACGAACAGCTTGAAGTCTGCTTGCTTTCTTGATTTGAGAGAAACTCAGATGTCCCAGTCTTCGATGCCATAGCCAATTTTCTGAAGATTTGCTTAAGTAACATTGTTCTATGCCGTTGAGTACATACAGGTTGCTTGGATTTCTTTTTCCTTTTATAATGATTTTACCTGTATCAAGATCACGAACCACACATTCTTTGGAACTGAATACCACTTCTGCTCCTTGATCACACATTTGACTAACACTTAACAGGTTATGCCTTAATCCATCCACATACATGACATCTTTAGCCTTTACCTTTTCTTTTAGAAATACTGACCCTTTTCCTTTAATTACAGCAGGAGTATCATTTCCAAATGTAACTTTCTTTTCCTTTTCTAGAGCATTATATGTAAGAAGTTTGCTTTTGTCACCTGTCATGTGTCTTGAGCACCCACTATCAATGTACCATTGATTTTCTTCACCTTATGCAAATAACGCTATCCCACAATTTTCAACCGGTATTTCTTTCTTTTTCCACACTTTAGAGCTTGAGGGAACATGTTCTTTTGGCTGAACCTTGCTCCTGCATTCAAATTCTTCATGACCAAAGTTATTGCAATAAGTACATTCAACTTCGTTTTGAAGAGGAGAAAAGTTGTTATAGGTGTTCTTCTTTGGTTCAAGATTCATCTTTTTCTTTCTTGCTTCTCTTGTCATGATGGTTTTATATGCAACACATTGAACAACTTTATGACCATAATTGTGACATGAGAAACATTGTCCATTGAAGTATAAATTTCTGCGATCATGAAATCTTCTATTTGAATTTACCTATTGGTTGTAGCTTCTTTGAAAGATCTCCCTGTTAGTGTTCCTTGATTTGAGATGATCATGCTTTACCTGTAAAGATCCTTTGTTCCCTTGCTGAGTGGCTGAATGTAGTGAACTAGTTGTGGCTGCTTTCAGATAATTTGGTGCTGAAGTCTGGGAAGATTCCCCAGTATATCCAAGACCTGTTTTTATAAGAGGAGACCGTTGTGTCTTGATAATCTCATCTAAGGTTTCTGAACCTTTAGCAAATCTAAGATTGAGAGTATTCACTTTCTCATTATCTTTCCTTAGACTTACTACTTCACACTCCAATTCCTCAATGCGTTTTTCCTTTGCTTCAAGCTGATTTTCAAGAGTCTTTATGATTATGTTCTTTTCTTCTAGGCTTACTTTGAGTTGATTGTTTTCTTCAAGAAAATCATTGTCCTCTAGAGCATCCACAAAAGTATCCTTTTCTTCTCTTTGTTCAAATGCCATGAGAAGTCTAAAGTCTTCTTCACATTCTTCCTCACTATCAGATGACCCATCACTATCTTCATTAGTATAATAACTTTTTCTTGAGCTAGATCGATTCTTATTCCTTCTTGCTACTTATTTTCCTTTAGCCGATGTTTCTTTATAAGGACACTTTGCAGCATAACGACCAACTCTTCCACAATTAAAACATTTGAAAGGAAGCTTACCTTTGAACTTTCCGGTACCTAGTTGAAGTCTTCTCACAAAATTTGCTTCTTCTTCTTCTTCAGATATATAGCTGGATTCTTTGACAAATTCCTTTTCTTTTCCTTTTGCAGATGCCTTAAAAACAACTTCTTTGATTTGAGAAGGACCTCCTTGTCTCATTTCAAAAGCAGTCAGAATACCATGTAATTGAACAATAGTAAGAGTTTGCAGATCTTGCCTTTCTTCAATAGTTGAAACTTTAGAGTCAAATTTTGAAGTCAAGGATCGTAAGAATTTTTCCACCAGAGTAGTATCAGTTATGGTTTCACCCAAATTTCTCATCCGATTTACAATATCATCTAGACGAAGAAAGAAACTGGCAACACTTTCATCACTATGCATTTTCAAATTTTCATATTCAATTCTAAGAGTTTGGAGTTTTGCACTTTTTACCTTTGTGTCTCCTTCATAGCTTAGAATGATTTTGTCCCATATTTCTTTTGCTGAATGTAGCTGCATCACTTTAGCAAATTCTGATTCGGACATGCTTCCTAATAAGACATTCACTGCTTTGGCATTGATTTCATACTTCTTCCTTTCAGCTGCATCAGTAGGAATACTTGTCGGATATTGATAGCCTTCTTCCACAATTGCCCATACATCTGCACCAAGACTTTGCAGATATGCTTTTGTTCGTACCTTCCAGAATATCAGATTGCTTCCATTGAATAGAGGTGGCTTTATAGACATCACTCCTTCTTGACTTCCCATTGCGACGGATCTCCTTCAAGCGATCAAGCTTCTGCAGAAGAACCTGCTCTGAAACCAATTGTTGGGAAAAATACTGAGAGGGGGGTGAATCAATATTTACTGCATATTCAAAATTTTTTACTTTTTCACTCTCTAAAACCCATACGCTACTTTCCTTTAGTAAACTCGCGTATACACGCGGATATCCTTCATACAACTCGCGTATTAGCAGAGATCTAAATATGCAGATGTTTATTAACTTAGTTCTTTGCAATATTCATTCATCTGATGTTAAGTTATCAGTAAAAATGTGCAGTAATAACAGAATAAACCATCACACAAAGCATCACACATGAACACCAGGATTTTTAGGTGGAAACCCAAGTCGGGAGAAAACCACCGCTGCAGTTGCTCAGCCTTCAATACTTTATTATAGAGAAAACATCTTACAACACTGCCACCTGAGTGGACTCCCTGCGGCAGACCTCCCTAACGCTCGTTACCAGCCTCTCCTGGAAGGGAGCTACGACCCCTTGCTCTCGTTTACCAGCCTCACCTGGAAGGGACCTACTACCCCCTGACTGAAGGCTACAACCCTCAGCACCTCTATGAACCACGTTTCATCAATTTTCACACTGGATCCAAAGCATCCTTTAGGACACCACTTGCAGGCCACGTTTCATCATATTTTCAGACTGGACCCACTCCATACTTTTAAGCACAGTCAACCATGAAACAGATACATATAACTCACTGACAGATATCAGTAAACCAGCAGAACAGATATGACATTTCTTACCACAGACTTCAGCAAACCCTAGTTTGCATACACACTTTCCTTTCTCTGATGTCGCGTATATACGCGCTTCCGTTCACATAAACCAGCGTATACTTCTGTACATTTTGCAGAACTAATTTTATTGCGCATACGCGCTTTCTCTTCAGCGAATCCGCGTATATACGCTTATCTTAGTAGACTACGTACATGGTTCTTCAAATAGTTTCCTTAGAACTTGCATGTCATTGCAATTCTTCTACTTCGGATACATCACTTCAGACATTACCCTTACACAGAGCGGATCTTTATGGACCCCACGGATCTAATCATTTCACTGCATGAGGATCTAGTGCATTTCGGATCTAGATCCCCTTCTTCATCATTGGTGCATCATACATTCAGATTTATCTTCAAGTGTAACCCTTTCCATTCAGATCTACTTCAGAGAGAAGTATTCATTCAAGCTCAGACCTCTTGCACCCACACTCATGTTTTGCACAATGAATTTCTTCTCCTTATATAGGTTTACCCTTTTTCAATACCATGAGCCCCTTTTTCAATACCATGGGCCAAAGCAATACCATGAGCCCAAAACTACCTGGACGGGGTCAATTAGGCAGATCATTACCCAATACAATGGGTCAATACCATGGTGGTTACCCTTGGCTTTGCACTTTTTGAGCGCTTTTGCCCATACGCGACTTGGAACGTTCCTTTCCGCGTGCATACGCGACTTCCCCTAGGAAAATCCGCGTATACCAAAAAAAAAAAAAAATTATAAATAATAATAATAATAATAAATAAAAATCCAATGATTCCAAGAACCAAATTATATCTAAATTATAGGAAGTATTTCAATGGGACATGCCAGACTTGCAATAGCAAAATCATGCAACAACAAAAAAGAATCACTCAAAAGGTAATATTCCTAATCAAAATGATTTTCTAGAATTATATGTATATATTACTACAAACCATTCATTTATTAGTATCAATTTTATTATATTTAGTTTTCATATATCAATATAAAAATAGTTCATTACATTTTTCAGGAAGATTATGAAAATCCCAAATGATTAACGAGTTGATATGTGAAACATGCCAGTAGGAATTTCCAAAAATGTACAAGGAGATGGTCAAAGAAATATACATAATTGCATCATAGGAAGAGCCATATCAACAACAATGTTCTTCAAATGTATGTAATCATGATTGACTTTGTACATATAAAAAAATAATTTAACATTAAATATTAATTTTCAAGTATTTTCTTGTAGAAAATAAACAAAATGGAACTCATTCAGGGCACAAAACAGGATGAAAAGGAATAAAAGGGTTGATATCAAAGTTTGTGAGTAATTGTTAATATTTCTTTATAACAACTCAAGGTTTAAATTTTGTATATTTTAAGTTGTTCTACAACTATCCTTGAATGTCTTTAAAAAAATGCTAACATACAAAGAAGAGCCATTGGAAGAATTGATTGGAATTGGGTTAAATATGGGTTGTGAGTATATGTTGGCATGTCAAAAAATAATTGTGGAATGTGTAAGTATATGTGTTGTTTTTCTTCTCTAAGTTTATAATTAATTGAACAAAAAAAAACTTTATATTAAATCTAAGATTTATAATGGGGTTTAAAACATGCAAGAAACAAAGTATGGAAATACACCAGTAAAAGACTTGTTGCAACAAGGCATGGGACTTGGTTTTGAAACCATGTGCACAGTTTATGAGTCACTTCTTGCTATAGTACATTTTTATTCGATTTACATTGATATATATTATTTATTTCAATTTCCATTATTCTCAGCAATGTAGATATACTATTACACTTTATTTTTATTTTTACAGATGGAACAAGATCAAGAAGACTCAAATAATTCATGCAATCAACAAAAAATTTGTCCAAATAACGCAAGTCATGGAAGTGGCTCAAGCACTGAGCACAGTTCCAGCAAAGAATGATGATCTATTTGGATATCAGTGCAACCTATTGTATTTTTTGAAATAATTATCTGTGAAAATAAAACATTTTATTTGATGTAATGAACATAGTGTCCCAATTGAAAGACAAGGGATTATCAATAACAATCCCATTTTTTATAACAAATAGTTGCTTATTGATATATAATAAAATACATTTTAATTTATTTTATTGTGTTATCCAATGTTGTTGTGAAATGTTACACCAATGATTAAATATATGGATGATTAAATATTATAATGAAGAGATGCAAAATCTGATAATATAACAAATTAATCCAAACATCATTTACAAATGCACTAATCAAATTTTAATTTATATAAATATTGTTATAATATATATGACAATTTTTCAATGAATAACAGATTTTAAAAATTACAATAATTTCACTATCACACGTCGATGTTTCCAAAAAAGAGAAAATTTCATACAAAAAAGTGGTGCATCCATAACATAAACACGCATTGGTGCGTTATGTTATATAAAAGAATCGTGATGACACGCTTTTTGCATGACTAGTGCCTTTTCGGAAAATGACAACTGGTGCATTGTAATTATTAACCAACCAATGCTTTCATAGAATTAATGCCCCAGTCCTACAAAATATTATTTCCAGCCTCGGTGCATTAATTATTAAAATTAACAGCACCAGTTCTTTTATATCCCTGACGCACCAGTGTGTTTATACAAACAATACGCATCGGTGTTGCGAGTTTAAACAAAAGCACCGAGATTGCAATATTTTTTTGTTTGCCCTAATTTCGTTCCTTAAAAGAACGCCCCGATGCATTTTTTGATATATAAGCACCGAGGTGATATACATTTAAGGCATCGGTGTTCTTTGCATTCAATACATCATTGATTTTAGTTATGTATGCTACTCCTGCTTTTATATATGTAGCGCACTGTTGCTTGTTCCATGAAGCGCACCGCAAAAAAAATAATCCGCTAAAACCTCCGACCGCCCATATTTTTTCGCTGTGATGAAATTCCATTATAATCTCCGCTAAAACATCCACTATCACAAACATATGTTTTAGAGGACGTTTTTTTCGACAATTTTTTCTAATTCTATAACACTAAAATTCTATTATAAATCTTCGCTAGAAGGTATTTTTCATGTAGTGATAATCTTATCGCCTCATAGATTAATACTATTACCATTTCTGCCCCTAGTACATCCCTGCTGCATGAGGGGGATATTAAAACAAATACTCCAGAGTGAAGTCGAGGAACATCCTTTCATTATCTCTGATGAATTCCAAGCATCGAGCTCTTTCTCCCGGAACATATTTTTCCCTTCAAGGTTACTTTCCACCACTCTTCTTCTTGGGTGAAAATTTTAAAAACTAGTTTTCTCATATTGCCTTATTCATTAATAATGGATCCCAGATTCCAAAAACCACATGATTTTTAGGGGCCTTCACCAGAGCCCATTTAAGAAAATGGAATAATTGAGAGATTTCCTTACCACCTTCCCACGAGAATTTGTGATATTTTCTGTTAAATCCAAAAGGATGCTCTGTGGAGCAAGGAGGATTGAGAATTGGTATAAAGGTAGAATAGAGAGAGCTACTTTGATATGAACAACACACCTAGAAAGGTTGATTCATCAAGCTCCCCAAGAGGAAAACTTCCCTTTAAATTTTTCTAGGACTCCTTCCCATGCTTAGATGAATGAGATTTCAAGCAGATTGGAATTCTTAGATATTTGAATTCCTTCCATGATTCAATTGTTTGAAAACCAAAAATTCTTCCAATTTGTCTTTTCTTCCTTATTGACACATTTCCTGTATAAATCTGAGATTTCCTTGATTTTTTTTTTCTCCAAAGGCTTCAAGAAAGGAATCAAAAAAAAAAAAATTAACCTTCTCGCTATTATTGTGGAGGCACCTCCCAATAAGAGGTGTTGAACTCGTAAAAATGAGAGTAATTGATGCTTTTGATACATATGGAAAATTTTATGCAACTATCTCACAAAATAGAAGAAAAGATAGATCAATGACTTAAAATTAGCCTCTTCGAGGGGGAAACCTCCTTTACATTACATAAATGAACAATTCTTGGATGATACAAATGACAATACCTCTTTTCTATATATAGGAGTCTAAGGGGTCACAATATAATCAGAGCCTACATAAAAATAATAATGTAAGGGCACAACAATAACAATAGTGGGCTTCTATGGGGCACAATAATAACAATATGCGGACTACATGGGCACAAAAATAGCAATAAGGGGGCTACACTAGCAATAACAATAAGGGGCTACACTAGTATTATAGGGACCTAACATGCCCCTCTACTTAAAAAAAACGTTGTCCTCAACACTTGTGTAGTTTTATATGCTTTTGTATAAAATTTGCATCCTCCCATGTGGAATCTCCAGCGGGTAATTTCTTCAATTTGATGAGATACTCTGAAATTGATCGATTTCGTAGTTGTCAGGTTCTTGTTTCCATGACTGCTTTAGGTTCCAATATAATTTTTCCTTCCTTGTCAAGTTTTGGAAATATTGTTTGAAATGGGAACTTGTCACCTATAGCCTTCTTTAAGCATGAAACATGGAAAACTGGATGCAATTAGGAAGATGCAGGAAACTCCAATTTGTATGCCATAGTACCAACCTTTTGAAACACCTTGTAAGGACCATAGTACTTTGTTGATAATTTATTATCCTTCTTAGCTTTCTTGAGAGACATTTTTTTGTATGGTTATAGCCGTAAAAATACCCAATCGCCTACATCAAGACTTCTAATTAGGGGATTTTGAGGTCTAAAATGGGCCTCCTAAGGAAATTGTACAATCAAAATTCACTTTATGAGAACCAATCACATTTTAGGGGATGACATCATTCTTAATGGTTGAGGTGGCATTGTTTGAGTTAAATGTACTTACTTGTCACATTCTCAATGGTGGATAAAAACTCATGGTTAACCATGATAGTGCTCTAAATACTTTTAAAGTCAAAGTAAAGTATTCATAATAAATGTCATTTCACACTTTTTGAATAAAAATATATTATTGTCATTTCATATTTCTTGAAAGAAACAATGCATATCCATATACATTTATTATATTATATTATTTTTATATAGTATATTAATTACATGTTATTATACAATTTAAATAATATAAATTTTAATTATTAACATATAATATAATTAAGAATTTATAAATTTATATTTATATTTTATTTAAGTTATTCAAGTACAAAGGACAAATGCATTAGTTGTTCATTGATAATGACTTTTTCTTAAAATATCATTCTTATTTATAGTCACATCAATACAATTTTTTTATTAATTTTATTTTGGTACAACTTTTGAATTAAATTTAACTATGGTTATATTGATTGTGGTGCAAAAAGTGAATTGAAAATTCATAAATATTATTTTATTGGTTTAGCTATTATTTTATTGTTTCCTTAAGAGGCCCATTTTAGACCTCAAAATTCCCCTAATGTTCGTTGCGATGTTGATTTTCCTGTTGTTTCATTTGATTTTTGCCAAAACGAGGTTATCCTTTAAGGATTGGAGAACTTATTGGTGATGCTCGATGTGATCTTCCACTTCTTGAACAATAGAAATTTCTCATAAAGATATTGTGATGGACAGTGGATGATATCCATAAAGTGCCATAAATGGGGTCATTTTTGTTGCAATATGGAAGGAAATGTTATACCACCATTCAGCCAAAGGTAACCACTCAACCCATCATGTTTGTTTATCAGATACAAAGCAACGAAAATATCCTTCCAAACATTTGTTCATTATCTTAGTTTTCCCATAAAATTGAGGATGATAAGATGAATTGTGAGCTAATTGAGTACCCACACAAGAAAATAATTTCATCCAAAAATTTCCAATGAAAATGGGATCTTTGTCGCTTACAATAATCTTTTGGTTTCCATGTATCTTTTGAATTATTTCCATAAATTCAGTAGCAATTGTATTGGCTTTAAATGGATGAGATAATGCAAAAAAGTGCGCATACTTGGTAAGTCTATCAACTACCACCAGGATGACACTCTTTCCTTCAGACTTGGGTAAACATGTGATAAAATCCATTGAAACCTTTTCCCAACTTTGACGTAGAATGGCTAAAGTTGGTAACAGACCTGGGGTCTTAATTGTATCCACTTTATTTTGTTGGAAAACCAAAAATTCCGCCACAAACTTTCGAATATCAAATTTAACTCCATCCCAAAAAAAATCCTTCTTGACTCTGTGGTAAGTTTTTAAAAATCTTGAGTTCCCTCCTAAGGGAGAGGTGTGCAATTCCAAAATAATATTTTGTTTGAGTTGGGAATTTTTACAAAGATATAAGCGATATTTGTACCATATTTAATCATTTTTCTAGCTAAATGTATTAGATGTACTGGAATAATTTTGCAACTTTTGAATGAGTTTCCACACTTCTTTGTCATTTTTCCATTCATCCCTTGCTTTGGTCATGCAATCTGGTTGGATAATAGAAATGGCACAAAGCAATGCTTTCACATCCTCATACTTTCTTGAGAGTGAATTTGCAACAACATTTTTCTTCCCTTTTTTGTAGATGATTTCAAATTCATAACCCATCTCTGTGACCCATTTTTGTTTCTCTTTTGAAGATAATATTTTTTTCCAAAAAGTATTTAAGACTATCATGATTTGTTTTTACCTTGAATTGTCTTCCCATTAGGTAAGGTCACCATTGATTTAGTGCATGTAGTATTTCCAACATTTCCTTCTCATAAATAGGTTTGTGTAAATATTTTCCTTTGATTGGACGACTTTCAAAAGCAATGGGTCTTCCTTCTTACATTAAAAGAGCACCAATTCCATTTATTGAGGCATCACATTCCATAATAAAAGCTTTTGTGAAGTCTAGCGTAGCTAAGACCAGTGCTTCAAACATTACATCTTTAAGATGTTCAAAGGCCTTAGTTTCTTCTGGAGTCCAAGAAAATGTCTCTTTCTTCAATAATGTTGTTAGAGGTGTTGCTATTCTCTAATAATTCATAAAAAACTTGCAATAATACCCTATCAACCCGAGAAATCCTCAAAGATGCTTTATGGTTGTGGGTACATTCCTTAATGGCTTTAATTTTTTTAGGGTCTACCTTAATACCCTCATGAGATACAATATGACCCAGATATTCCACCCCCTATACTCCAAAACATTTGGAGGTTTTTGCATATAATTATTTCTCCTCCAATAGTTTGAACACCCTGTCAACATGTTAAACGTGATCCTTCCAAGACTTGTTGTAGATTAGTATATCATCAAAAAATACTAACACAAGTTTTCTAAGGGTGGATTTGAAAATGGAATTCATCAAATGACCCTCATGATTTATAAATGTTTTTTGTTCAGAATTTCTTCAGTCTTCATTCTAATTTGATGATATCCTAAAAGAAGATCCAACTTGGTGAAGTAAATTTCTCCATGTAATTCATCCAACAATTCATCAATGACAATAATGGGAAATTTATCTTTAATAGTGAGCTTGTTGAGCTCCCCATAATCCATACGCATGTGCCATGATCCATCCTTCTTATGCACCAGTACTACTAGAGCAGAGAAAGAACTTTGACAAGGTTAAATTATACTAGCCTCTAACATTTATGCAACCATGCATTCAATTTCACACTTTTGGGCATAGGGATATCCGTAAGGCCTAATGTTTGGAGGAACACTTCCTGGAATCAAATGAATAGCATGATCATGATCATGAATAGGTGGGAGGCCTTTGGGAGTATCAAATACCTTGGAATGATTGTCAAGTACTTTTCGAGATCTGAAGAAATAGATGATTTCGATATTTGAACCTCTAGAGAGCATAATTGTGTAATTACGCCATGTTGTTCTTTCTTTAGAATCTTTGTCATTCCATTGGATCTGATTATACTTCTTGGTTTCCCTATGATACCCCTTAATTAAACTTCCTTTCCTTCCCAAAAAAATTCAAGAAAAAATCTTGAAAATTAAAAGTTATCGTAACCAAATATTGTAATCATTGCACTCTTACTACAGCATCAGCACCACCCATTGGAATGGAAAGTATTGGACTATGCAATACATATCCCCCATGGTTAGCTTGATATTATGGCACTTTCTAGAGAAATTTATAGTTCCTCCATTTGCAACCATCACTTGACACTTGGGTGTTGGATATAGGAAGCAATTCAATCCCTTTGTTATATTACAATGAATAAAGTTATTGGTACTACCTGAATCAATCAACACTATTACCTTTTTCTTCTTGATATGTCCTTCTATCTTGAGATTTTGAGGAGTGGTAATTCTTGCCAATGCATTACAAGATATGGTCGAATTCATTTCTTCTTTCTCTAGGGTTGGATCCTAGTGTATGCCCTCTTATTTTGACGTTTCTCGTTCCTTTTATTCCTCCTCTTCACACTCTATGTAAAATAATTTCTTCTCAGCACACTTATGAACTTTAGTAGCTTTTTTATAACAATTTTAACAAAGCCCTTTTTCTCTTTTTTCTTATTGTGGTGTCAACCTTACAGTTTGTGGAAAGTTAGGAGTAGCAACACTTGCATATTTATAGTTGTGAGTAGTATACTTCCTTGTTTCCATAATTTTTCTTTCAATTTTTCTTGCCACCATGAATGCCTTCTCTAATGAATCGGGTTCCCAAAGGCGAGCCTCGTGTTGGATGTTATCATTTAAATTCCCTATGAATACATCAATCCTATGTTCCTCTGGAATATCATTTACCCTTATATTCAATTTTTGGAAGTCCTCAATGTGCTCCGCCATTGAACCTTTTTGTTTGAGATTTATCAATTGGCTAAAGAAGGTGTTACTCTTTGTATCCTCATAGTGTGATATCATTTTCTCTGTAAAAATTGACCAAGTGATAAGTGGTTTACGAGAAAAAATCCATTGACACCATACAAACTGATTGGGTTCTAAATATAAAGTTGAAATGTGTACCTTTTGTGTGTGTTGCACATTATGGAGATCAAAATATTGCTCCATATGTAATATCCGTGTTACGGATCCTTGCCATCAAACTTCCTCATATCGATATTTTGAATATGGTGGGTCTTCAATATGACATCATAGTCTATGAAATCATGATTAACATTTCTTTTGTTCTCATCACAAGTTTCTTCTAATACTTTGTCACCATTAGCAAGCATTTATTGTAGCAACTTTCTCAAACCTTCCATGTCTGACTTTAAACCATCCCTCAAACCTTCCATGTATGCTTTTAATCCATCCTTCAAACCTTCCTTGTATGATTTTAAACCAATCTTCAAACCATCCATCTTAGCTTCCATTTCATTTTTGGTTACCCTTTGTGAGAGTGAAATTTATTGCACTTGATCTCATAATTTTGATATATCATGTTGCATTTCTTCATCTTCTTCATGCGTCATAGTAGAGATTTTTGGTTGCTTACTAGGTGTTTCTATTTTCTTGCTTCGAGTCATTTTGGAATCAAACAATGATATTTATGCTTCACTATTCCCCTTGAATCACTTCAAAGTAATTTTTCAAACAAAACTTATGCAAATTTTTTAAACAAATACACACATTTTTCTTGCTTTGTAGGAGCTAGATATTGAATCTAATGTAGCTCTATAATTTCAGATATCCAAGGTCTAAAATTTTGTCTTGTGGTATCCCTTTGAGTCTTCTTTCCAAGCCCACAAGTTAGATCGAGATTGGATTGTTCAAGAAAGAGTTATGTCTGATCTCCCACTATGACCTTACTATAGAATAGTTTAGTAGAGAAAATTTGTATGGAGTTCCAGATGTCACCATTTTGACCCTCGGCCCTAAAAAATATACACATGAAACTAGATTCTATGAAATTTCCATCACTTTTTACGAAATTCAAATCCGATGCTCGGAGAGAAATTTATGACGATTTTCCCTAGGTCACTTGTTTGAGATTGAATTTTTAGAGCTTGCAAAAATCATAACTTCCTCAGATCATATCTCTAAAAATATAGTGAACCAAGCTCTAAAATTTGTACATGAAGTTCACCACGATTTTGGGTCCACGTGATCTACATTTAAGCTTCTAAATTTATGTAGAAAAAAATTATAGTGAAAATACCAAGATGGCTGGTTTGAAGCGGAAAAACCCTAAAATCCAAAGCTCTGATACTAAATGTTATGCAACCAACTCACAAAATAGAGAAAAGATACATCAATGACTTAAAATTGGTATATTTTAGGGGGAAACATTCTTTACATTACATAATTGAACAATTCTTGGATGATACAAATGATAAGACATCCTTTCTATATATAGGAGTATAAGGGGTCATAATATAATCAGAGCCTACATAACAATAATAATGTAAGGGCACAACAATAACAATAGTGAGCTTCTATGGGTCACAATAATAACAATATGGGGACTACATGGGTACAACAATAACAATAATATGGATACACTAGTACTATAGAGACCTAATAGAAAATCTAAATCTTAGAAGGCTCGTATATCTCCTTTCATATTCCATATTTCAACTCAGAGAATATGCCATGATATTATATAAGAAAGTAAATAGAGGGTGACCTTGACAAATCCATAAATAGGCTCGGAAGAAACTAACCACCCTTCCATTAACCAATGGGGAAATCCATGGAACTTTAATACATAAAGAAACCCATCTAGTAAATTTAGCATCAAAGCCAAATTTGTCCATTACTTTGAAGAGGAATTCATGACTTACTCTGAGTGATGAAAAATCTTAAATTTGTATACCTCTTATAGCATTCTCTTTAATATTATTTTTCTAGACTCCATTTTTTTCCTACTTGTGAAAAATGTTGTGTTCATATCTCTAGCCTTTAACTTAATGCTTCTGGATTTTAAATGCCATATATCTTCTTCCTCTTTGAGATATTTATGCTAGGTTGCAAATTCTTATCTTTCTTCTTGCATTGGATCGTGCATCACTAACTCATTCTCCATCTTATCATATATAATTTCCATTATTTTTTCATGTACTTGTATATTTCATTTTTTTTATAATTATTGGTCTCGTGCCCATTCTTTTAATGCAACCTTCAAACGCTTGATCTTTTTATCCCATATCGTAACCAAGCTTCCCATTACCCACTCGCTCCAAACCTTCTTCAATTGATCATTGAAGTTTGGCGAGTTTGCCTAAATTAGATAATGAAGCATACTTGATTTGAAGGAATATGTAGAAAACAAGTAGCCAACAAGTGAGATGTCAAATTAGATTCTCACAATGTGAGAGAAGATTGAGACCATGTGGTGGAAATCCCTCCTGAAACTCCTCTTGCACTAACGTAAATAATCCCAATACCTTTCCAAATCTTGTGTTGATTTTGGAGGACCTCTTGATCCCTAATTTTTGTCTCTCGGAGCAAGAGAACAAAGGGTATTTATTTCTTGATCAAAGACTTCACTTCCTCCATCTTTTTTTCCAATCCTAATCCCCTTAAATTGCAGGAGAGGAACCTCATTACTTTTTGTATGAGTAGCCCCTTGATCATGGGTTTCCAATTTTTTTCAACCCATGACCTCACAGAACATGGGGAGGGCCAGATCCCCATGAATTGGCCTACCAAGCCACATTCAGCTAGTTACATGCTCATGCTATTGAGTGTCGAGCAAAAACCTCGACCTTCGGAATTTCTTCCAGCTTCTAGACAAAACAAAAAGGTTTTTTGGTTTTCAAGTTCCTGTGGTTATTGTTTACTGAAGAGTTAGCCAGATTATCCACAGTCTTACGAAAAACAAGAAGGTTTTTCCTTCTAGTTCCATGCCCCATTTGCAACCAATGAGTTAAAAGCAATGATATCTGAAGCATGGGGTGGGAGGGAAGGCGAAGACCTTGCGGATCCGACCATCTATCCATAGAAAAAGCATGGTATCCATTGAAACTCTCAAAGCTACATAGGAAACCCTCCATAATAAATATATATTATTCACATCTTATTGTTTAATCTATGTTTTATATCATATATAAAAATATTCTTTAGCCAATATTATATATATTAATTTTTTTAATAAATATTGTATCCATAATAAACTATTAAAATAAGAATACTAAATACTTATTAAAATAAATAAATTTAATCTTTTAATCAAAATATCATAACCATGTGTAATATGTTTGAAGTTTCATCTATCACTCCATTGCACTTTACTTGCTTTAATAAAATATCACTCCACTGCACTTTACTTGCTTCAATAAAATTGTACCCATCATTTGAACATTACCTTATTTTCAAGTAATCTTGTCATCTACTAAAGTAATAAGAATTTAGATAGACCTTTTCACACAATAAGTGATGTTAACTTGGGTCAATAATCTTGGGTAATCTTGGGTGATTGAATCTCTCTCTCTCTCTCTCTCTCTCTCTCTCTCTCTCTCTCTCTATATATATATATATATATATATATATATATAACAAAAATTAGAATACTTTATATTAAAATGTTCTTGGATGCAACAATTACTCGGGAAATGAGTTACAATATGTTTTCCTCCTTGTGAGCCACTTTGACTAGCTTCAACTGATGGTAAATTTATAGAAAAACTAAGAAACCAGCCTCCTCCCAAAAAGAGCAGGGAAGGCAAAGTCCAAAACTAAGTCTTTGGTTTTTTACACCTACAACTTTATGAGATATTTTAACAAAATGCTTGCACAAGAAAATGCAGAAACAGAACATTTCTATAAATTACTAGAAGATGGCCCACCTTTTGGCCTGCAGGATTCAGGACCTGAGTTCTTCCTACTGTGATCTTTCTTTCTTCTTTCTATTGATGGGGAGGAACACTATTTTTAAGCACGTATAAATAGGGAGGAGAAGAGGAGGACTTCTTCTCAACCACCTTACCAATTTCTTCATATTTTAATGCATGAGAGACCTTTGGGGAAAGCTTTCCTACCACATGAGTTTTCCTTGAAGGATCTTGAGCAAGTTCTTCTTCATCAATCAAATCAAGAGGAGCCTTTGGAATAGGATTGTTTGGTTGATCTGCTTGGGCCTCAAGATTCACACCTTCTTCATGTGGCGCATTCAGGGCTTCAAAGCTATTTGAGGAAATGGGTTGATGCTTAGATCTTTCCTTACATGTCTAATGTTTTTTACATCCATGCCTCTTATGCTTCCTTTTAATGGTAATGAATCCTTGCGTAGTTTTTTCTTGCTCTTCATTAAAAGGAGGATTTGGAGAGCTTCGAGAAGTTGAAGTTTTTTGACAAATTTTCGCAAAGTGTCCATAATCGTGGCATAAATTACATTTAAAAGGATGTTATTCGTAATCTACAGCCTGGAGATGAGACCAACCATATAGATTTAGCTTAATTGCATCTAGGAGGCATTTTGAGAAACCCATTTCAACACAAATTCTGGGACACAAAAATTTGTTCCCCTATTCCAGATCACTGAAATCTCCAAGTACATTAAAAATGCCTTCACCCCAAAAAATAAGAGTGATGAAAGGCAATCTAATCCACATAGGTGAAAATGATATTTCCATCATAGAATTAAATTCCAAAGACCAATGAGTGAGAAACAAGCCTCTAGTGCCCATGAAATAGGGACCCAACTTATAGATATGATCTCTATCTTCTTGATTTTCAAAGAGAAATGCATAATGTCCATTTACACAATAGTAAATGCTATGGGGTTCATGATTTGCTCAGTTATCAAAACCCAGTCTTCAAAAACTTCATAACTTGGCCACAAACCAGTGAACTTTCTCATTAATCCTTTTTCCATCAAGAGCATCACATTCTTTTTCGCTGAGGAGAAAAAAAAACCCAAATCTAAAGAAGGGTTTGATTTTGCCTTCTCCACAAAATTACTTGGGGCACTTATTGTGCCTGCATTAAAGCACACAACCAACAAAACAACATACGTCGACAACAACCTTATTCTCAAAACCTACAACGAAATACCCCTGAAGTAGCAATCCAACAAAAGAGATACGTCAGTGGCCCATCCTTGTTCCCAATTTTCGAAATGGAACACAGATAAAATGGCTTTCCTTAAACCCACTCAACAACCATGAGTAGGTCGACTAATAATCCATGCACAGAGAGTCGAGGGGTACAAAATTTCAAACAGGTGTCAACTAGAAACGAAGGGCTTCGACGACGACTCTTGTAAATGAAGGAATTTGCAGTGGCTAGGGTAGTCGTCGGGAGAACGGTGTCGTGAAGTATTATACAATCTCGACCTCTAATTACATATGTACATTATAAGTTGGTAATATATATATATATATATATATATAGAGAGAGAGAGAGAGAGAGAGAGAGAGAGAGAGATCTTGACTCATAGGAGATTTGAAACCTTGAACCTCAAAATTTACATAATACTTCATAACATGATGATTGCCACTTTAGTTATCTCTTATAAACTTATATAAATATAATATTTTAAAACTAATATAATATATATATAAAAATTTAGACAAACAATTTTATATAATAATGCAATGTTATGTGGACCTCATTACTATATAGTAGAACTTTTAATACGTGGTATCTTGGTTATAAAATTAAACCATCTCATATAATAATGTCATGTTGCATGGTCATATGGCACTGTGAACAAATTGACATATAAAATAACACTTATTGCTAACATCATGATAACTTTTTTTAATTATGGCATGATAACTTTTTTAATTATAAGTAGATTAATGGTCATGTTTAATGTATTCGGGTCTTCGTGTCCACCTTTGAGAAACATACATGAAATTAGTGTTGAGAATGAAGTTTCTGTGAGGGTGCGAAATAAAAAAGTTTTTTTTGGGGTTGGGAACTTTCAAAACTTTAGGCTGAGTGGATCACTATTGCTTTTTATTAGTTTAAAAACTTTAGATACAGGGGATTACCGTGTTTTTTTTAATTAAAACAATATTTTATCAGAGTGTATTTGGGGATTCCAAAAGGTAGGTTATAATAGACAACACAGAGAAAGTATATTTGGGGATTCCATTAGTTGTGTCACATATATTATTATTATTAAGTGTAAAAGGAAGAAAGTTTATGGACAACAAAGAAAAGCCCTCCAATTAGGTGTGCCAAAAGATAATGTAATTATATTTTAATATTTTTTATGAAACGAATTTGGGATATTGGAAGTCATTTCAACAATAAGATTTATTAAAGTTTAAGCCTTTTTTTAATAGGTTTTTAGATAAATATATATGAGGGAAAAAATAAAATTTTAATCAAATAATTATGAAGCTGTCTTCCAAAAGTAGCAACTAAGTTGTGTATATTTTAAATTTAAAAAATAATAATAATGATAATTGTAATGAAAAGGTTTATGTAGAGTTGAATATAACTTAACAATATATAAATATTATGAAATGAAATTTGATATTATTGTTAATTTAGTATTAATTTGATATTATTGTTAATTTAATATTTTTAGATATTTAATTTTGAGATATTGTAGATTTTTTTGGATATTAAATTAAAGATGGTAATAAGGATGAATAGTTAATTTTAATTTTAAAATTAATTTATATATATATATAGTTAATTTTAATTCTAAAAATTATTAAAAAAAAAACTAAGTGTAATATTTTCTAAGAAAAATAATAATAATTATTATTATTTTAATTTATAATTATTTAGCTATGCTTTATAATTTAAAGTAATATTTGTCATATTAAAATTAACTTTAAAAAGGTCATTTATTTTATAATTATTACATTAAAAAAATGTATTATAATTTAATTATTAATTAATAGTGAAGATAACTATTATTAATTATTATTATAATTTAATTATTAATTAATAGCGAAGATGACTATTATTAATTGTTATTATAATTTAATTATTAATTAATAGCGAAGATGACTATTATTAATTGTTATTGGCAAATACTTATTATTGGGTGGAATTTTCTTGTATTAGAATATTTTATTTTTAACAATCTTGAAAATTATTGGAGAATTAGTAATTCCTATATATTGTTTGGGATTATTACATTAAATACAATCATTCATAAATGCTATCAAATTCCAATGGGTTGGTTACAACACATTTTCAAGACTTAAAACATATAATTAGGGAAACAAATTCTTCACCAAACCACGAGCTAAAATCTTTTGACTTCTTGTATTACAATATTAATATAATAAATAATAAATACATTTAAAAAAATGTATAATTTGTAATATGTATTGAAAGTAAAATGTAACTATATATAATAAAGTTAAAGGGGATTAGTTGAGCGACATCATCATCATCATTATTTTTTGTTTTGTACAATTTTAAAAAAAAACGACTATATTACAAGTATAATATATTTATTTAGTTTTTCATAGTCATAAAGTAATTTATGAAATCATCGTAAATAAAAAATATTAAATATTATTCGGAATTGGAACAACTATGTCAAATAATTATTGATTAATTCAAGAGAGTTTGAGTGTGTTTAATAACAGTAAAAATAATAATATGAAATTAAAATAAATGAGAAAATGAGAAAAAAATATATAATTAATATTGATTATGAAAATTTTAATTGGAACGATTAGAAATTTAAAAAATGAAATAATTTACTTTCATACTTTCCATAGTAAAAAGTATTTGACCAAATTTAATAACAAGTTTAACACCAAATTTTATAAAAAAACTATAGAAACTTTAAATTGCCTTTTAAATATCAAACTACATTTCTATATAATCCAATCCATCACAATATTAACATTCTTCTTTAATAATAATAATAATTATTTATAAATATCATATTTAATTAAAATAATAAATATTATAAATATTAAATATCATAAAAGTGTAAAATATATAAACTATTTTAATAAAACAGTGCACACATTTTATAATAAATATTTTATATTTTATATACTTTTTTGGCTTATTATTTTTTAAATTTAATTATGTATATTTTGTAATTATAAAATTATAATTTTGAATGATTAAAATTATTATTTTTAATATAAAAATAAATTCAACATTTTTAAATATTTATATTACAACTTGATTTTATAATATTAATATTTAATATTTACAATTTTATTAATTTAAAATTATTTTTGTTAAAATTAAAAATTTAGAATTATTTTTGTTAAATTTAAAATTTTAAAATATTATTTTTATAAATGAATTAAAAACTAAATTCATAAATATTTAAATTATACATTTTATCAATTAATTATTCGTATTTAAAGTAACTTCTTATTAAAACAAATAATAATCTTAGAATCATAAGAAACAACATAATAGAAAGTAACACTTAGAAATAACAAATTAATTAAGAATAGGTACACTAAATATACCATATAGCTCGTAAAAGACAATCTATTTAATGCAATTCTATCGATCCTTGAATTTTGTTTTGACATACTCCTTGAGTTTGATTTTGACATTCCAGGTTTTTCCACCCTTTATATATTATTATAATTATTTTATATATTATTATAATTAGGTATTTAAAGTTGACAAATTTATTTATTTTTATAAAAAAAAATTGAATAATGCTTATGTTTACTTTTAATATTTAAAACGTATTTATTAATTATTTTTTAGAAAATATTAAATTAAGTAAATATATATTTTTTAATTATTAGTTGATTGATTTATATTTAGATCGGGTAATCTTTTTGGATATCTCTATTACAATCGTATCAATGGTGAATCTTAGTGATTTAATGATAAAGACAGTTTTTTTTGCAGGAATGATTGTGAGACAAGCAAACTCTTTTTCAGTTTCATATAGTTTTATTCTGAAATTCGGATCTGGCCTCCTGGTAGTTCAAGAAGTCCCTTCCCTCAATGTTCCTTTGGATGAGGAAGTTTTCAGTTGTGAGAAGTTTTTTTCGGAGCAAGGTTTGGTTTGCAGGTTTAATGGATTTTGGTCGCGGCTGATGAAACGACACAAATGGATCTTTGAAACATGGAAACCTCATTTAATGGATCATCTGAATATTTATCCCATGGCTTGGGGTTTTTTCGATGTTGTATTCAACAATATTGAGGACAAGAAGGTCATTTGTGAATCTAGTTTGTGGTTCTAGGGTAGTGTTGGTTTATTCATGCAACCCTGGTCTCCCACCTTTAATTCAATAACGACATCAATATCCACATATCTAATTTGGGTAAGGCTTTCGAACCTACCCTTGCATCTTTGGAATCTCCAATCGTTATCGTCGATTAGAATGCTCTTGGAAAGTTTTATTTCCACAGGCCACATACAAGAAATTTTAATAAAATAACTTATGCTCGAATTTTTTTGGAGATGGACTTCAATAAGGGTTTTCTTGTTGAGATCAATTAGACGACCCCAAATTACGTTTGGGTCAAAAGGATCAACTACAAAAATGTTTCATTATGGTGTAGAGTGTAACATCCCTGGTGAAAATTCCATGTAATGAAAGTTGATAAAGGCTAAATAATAACCACGGTCATGGGACACGTATTCCAAGTTGAATGTTGGGAAAAACATTATAGTGTGGGTGTTCATATGGTTTATTATGGCTATGGAAATTGGCAAAGGCAATAGCTAAGGTTTTGGAAAGGCTAAGTGGCATTTATTGGCATTTATTTATGAAAATAATGGAAAATAGGAGAAAAGGGAGGTGAAATGTCACAAGTTGCATGTGAGGAGGAAAATGAAGGAAAATAATGGAAATTGAAAAAAATAGAGGCCTCAATGATAAAAAGGATTTTGAGGATCAGTTCATGGCTTTTGTTCAGTGCATTTTTTGAGCTTCCATTCTGTTCTCTCTCTCTCATACTCTTGGACACTTAGAGTTTTCTTGGAGCACTCTTAGAGAGTGTGGCATACTTGGAGATTTGGAGCAAGAAGGAAATGCAAGAGCAGGAAAGTGCAAGAGGACATCGAGATCAACAGCTACAACAAGTTTTGATTGCAGGTACCGAGTTGCATGTATGTTTTCCTCACTAGCTTTGGCATGCATGGTGTATGCATGTGATTTCTTGATCATGATTTGTCATTGGCATGGAGGATTGCTTGGATTGACAGTGGATTTGCCTAGCCTTACCATTTCCTGGATAGTCATGTTTTTGTGGGTTCATTTCATTGTTTGTTCTCTTGTTGGTTCTCATGTTCCTTTAGTTGTGGGTTGAGTTATTAGTTCTTGGATCCTTGGTTGGACAGATGCTCTAGAGCCCTGTAACAGCTTGGGTTGAGTTACTAATCCTGGAGCATTGGTTGGATAAATGCTCTGGAGCCCTTGGTGGGTTGAGTTACTAGTCCTGGAACCTTGGTTGGAAAAACACTTTGGAGCCCAACAACAGTGATGGGTTGAGTTACTAGTCCTGGAGCCTTAGTTGGAAAAACACTTTGGAGCCTAATAGCAATTGTGGGTTGAGTTACTAGTCCTAGAGCCTTGGTTGGAACAAATGCTCTAGAGCCCTGGACAACCTGGGTGGAGACCGTTCCGGTGATGGTTGTGATGGCCGACCGTGAGGTGGAATCACTGGATGAAGGTTGAGGGAGTTTGGCCTCTAGAAGCCCTGGTTTGGTTTTGATTGATGATTTTTATGAGGTCCCACATTCATGCTTGGAATATGGCACAGGGATGACTGGTTGAAGAGAGATTTGGCTCAACCATGTCTATGGTCGCGTGGAATGTGGAAGTCCCAGACTTGGCTGCATTCTACTTATGGAAATAAGAGCTATTTTCCTCTAGTATTGATTGGTAAATATGCTTGAGATTATGTGGCTTAAATGGTTGTTCTATGCTTGTTATTTATGTTGTTTATATGTTGGATATGAATGTGTTTAATGACAGTGATGATGTATGGCTATCATCATGTTTTGATTTGTAAATGAATGAACGATGTATCTATGCCCAAATAGATGATAATGTAGTTAGTGTTATGAGGCAACAATGCTTCTTAGTGATTCTCAAATAAATATGATACCCCTATGCTCAAATCTGTTATTTAAACCTATAGATTACATATTTGTGACTTGTTTGATGAAATGCCTATCATGGCTAGTAGATGTCTAGTCAAATCCTTGTTCAAGTGTTTTCATTTACATTGATATTTCATTGTTATCTTTCAGTTCTTAAAGTGTCATGAATTTCTGGGCAGTGACCTACACTCTCGGCCTAAAAAGTGGCACAAAAATTGGGGTCACAGGCTCTGAACTACTGGGAAAAGTCCCCAGTCGCATGCATACCCATGTTTTATGTGTGAATGGAGGTTTCCAGTCACTCTCTTGCCCATGTCAAGCATGTGACTGGGGGATTTATGCATTAAAAGGTCAGGTTGGATTAGGGGCTAGCCTCCTGGAAGTTTGGTATGGCTCCTGGGTGTCATGTAGCATGTGCAGAAGGTCTATGTTGATGTGTGGTGTCGGTTCCACTTCCTTAAGGCAACCTATGAGGTTGAATCAAATCATAGTAACTATTCATCACATGTTTACCCTAGTCAATCAGTTACTTGGGTAGATGTGGGAGGATGGTGTTACAAAGTGGTATCATATCATGGTTCACCCCTCGTACTTGATGGGTGGTTTGTTGGTCGTGAATTTATGTTGGTTGCATATGTGTTTCTCATACTTGTGGTTTATGTACTTGTTGCATCCGCATTGTGTTGTTCATGGTAGCAGTGATGTCGCCATGGGAGAGTTGATGGTGTTGTTGTGAAAGATGTTGTCATGAGTGTATGACCGATTATGTGTTGTTTCTACATGTCAAGTGCTTACATATTGTCAAAGTACATTGGTATCATGAGTATTGTTGTAATGTATGAGGTCATGGTATGTGTGGTTTATATGGTCATGCATTGATGACTAGACTCTAGCTATAATGATGTATATGTGTTGATATACCTATATGTTATATGTCTATATTTTGTTATGATTATATCTATACATACGTTGATTGGTTGATCTTGCAAATGAGATATCCTCCCCGAATTATGTTAAGGTACGTTGGTTTAATGTGATTTGGATTAGCTGACATGAGATCCCTTGCAGGAAGAAATCAAAGATGACTAACAAGATGGTAGACTACAAAGATTCTCCCTATGAATCAGATGAGTAGCATGGTGTTTGGCACTCTTCTGACTTAGCAAACACATTGAGAATTTTGAAGGAAGAAATAAGGAGTTGTAAAGAAGATAATGATAGAATCATACAGGAACAGGAAAAGCAAGCAGAATTCAATGCAGTGATCCTTCAGAGTTTGTTAGAGTCGCAGTGACAAGGGCCACTTCACAAAGCAACTATGGATGGGAGGATGGGACTAATGGGGCATATCGAAATAGGTCTCATGGTGGTCAGAGGTCAGAGAGGGATGACACGATTAAAGATGGAAATTTCTTGGACACTCCGAATAGGAGAGGTGACAGACACATGTACTATTATATTTTTGGTTCTAATAGACACTACGATCGTCATTATTATCATCCTTACAAGAGGAGTGACAGGGGATATTTTTTGGATGAGTTTAAGAAAGCAAAACCACCTACATTTGATGGAGATATGAAGAAATCGTAGGATGGAGAAGTGTGGTTTCTTGGTATGAGGAAGTTCTCTAGGTTTCATGATTACTCAGAAAACATGAAAGCTAGAATAGCTACATTCGGCCTCAAAGGTAAAGCAGATATTTGGTGGGAATATGTGAAGAATGTCAGGGATATTCATGAGGAGGAACTGACTTGGAGTGAGTTCAAGAGGCTATTCTGGAAGAAGCATCTATCAGAGAGATACTATGATGACAGGGAAAAGGAATTTTATGAACTAAAGATGGGATCTATGACCGATGAGGAGTACACTAGCATATTTCTGGAGTTGTTGAGGTATGTGCCTAACCTCAAGGAGGAGAAGGCCAAGATTCAGTGATTCGTAGGACCAAGGTGGATTTTTTTTGACAAGGCTATTAAGTGCTTGGAATACAATGGGGAACAAAGAGTCTTACAGGGTAAGAATAAATCAACATCGGTGCGAATGGTTACATCTATGCAAGCCAAGCGCAATTGCAGGAAAAGGTGTGTAATTTTTTGCAGTGCACATTTCTAGTGACAAGGGTAAGGAAGTTGAGGATGCAGATGTTTTGAGCAAATACCCAGTTCTACAACAGTTTCAGGATGTATTCCCCATAGATATTTCAGAGTTGTCACCTCACATGGAAGTAGATTTTTCTATTGAGTTGGTACTAGGGCAACGCCAGCATTTAAGGCACCTTACAGGTTGAGCACACCAAAGTTGGTATAGTTGAAGTTGCAGTTGAAGAAATGATGGACAAATGATACATTAGGCCAAGTGTATCACCATGGGGTGCACCGATATTGTTCGTGAAGAAGAAATATGGTACCCTCAGGTTATGCAAGTGATTACAGGAAGTTGAACAAGGTGACCATCAAGAACATGTATCCGTTGTTGAGGATTGATGACTTATTCGATCATTTTAAGGGAGAAAAAATGTTCTTGAAGATTACTCTGATATCTGGATATCATCAGGTACGCATTAAAGAAGATGATATTCATAAGACAACCTTCCGGATCAGGTACAGACATTATGAGTTTGTTGTAGTTCCATTTGGTTTGACTAATGCTCCAACTACCTTTATGTGTTTGATGAATAGTGTGATGTGTCCTTATCTGGACAAGTTTTTTATTGTATTCATTGATGATATATTGGCATATTCTAAAAATTAATAAGAGCATGTTGAACACTTAACAGTAGTATTGGATTGTTGAGAGAGCATCAGTTGTATGCTAAGCTTAACAAATGCAATTTCTTTCAGAAATAGGTACACTACTCGGGACATGTTGTCTCCAAGGAAGGCATAATAGTATATCCAGAGAAGATAAGGGCTATCATGGAGTAGGAAGCTCCTAGGAATGTGGATGAGGTAAGACCATTTATGGGGTTAGCAGGTTATTGCAGGAGGTTCATTAGGAAATTCTCACAGATTGCTTATCCTATCACATCATTGCAAAGGTAAGGTAAGAAGTTTGAATAGACAGAGGAATATGCAACCAATTTTGAGAAGTTAAAGCAATGGCTGACACATGCTCCAGTGTTAAAGATCGTAGATCCGGATAAAGAGTTTCTGGTATGTAGAGATGCTTGCAAGAGATGGCTTGGTGGAGTCCTTATGTAGGAAGGATATTAGGTAGTATGTTATGAGTCGCGGAAATTAAATGAGCACGAGTAGAACTATTTGGCACATGATCTTGAGTTGGCAGCGATCATTCATGCATTGAAGATGTGGAGGCACTATATTCTGCTTAGACGGTTCATATTGATGAGTGATCACAGTGGACTGTGGTATCTATTTGACCAACTGAATCTGAACGCCAGGCAAGCTAGATGGTTGGCCACGATCAATGAGTTCGAATTTGAGATCAAGTATATTAAAGGTAAAGAGAACATAGTTGCAGATGCTCTTAGCAGGCGAATACAGGTGAGTCATATAGCAGTTAGGAGTTCCTATTGGTCAGATCTACAGGATAATATCTTGCAAGAAGGTCAACAGGATGTCAGGTATATGGATCTTAGGCATAGATTGCAGCATAATACATGTACAAGTACAGGTACAGGTATAGATGCAAGAACACAGGATGTGGACTATCTTCTCACAACAGATGGCTTGATCAGGTTTAGAGATAGTATACATGTGCCAGACAACAAAAAACTCAAGAAGGTGATCTTGAGGGAGTTTCATTAGAAACTTTGTTCAGGGTACCCAGGATATCAAAAGACACTGACAACAGTGAATAAGTTTTACTATTGGCCAAATTTGAAGAGAGACGTAGCAGGGTCTGTGGTTAGGTGCTTGGATTGTCAACAAGTCAAAGTAGAGTGTAATCATCCGAGTGGACTGCTACAGGCGATTCTGATTCAAGAGTGGAAATGGGAGTTCATTTCCATGGAATTTATCATAGGTTTACCGAGGAAATCTAGACAACATGATTCCATCATGGTTGTGGCGGATAGGTTGATGAAGGTAGTGCACTTCATTCCAGTGAAGTCTACATACTCATCGAATGATGTAGCATAGGTATTCATCAGGGATGTGATCATATTTCATGGTGTTCCGCAAAATATTGTGCAAGATAGGGATGCAAAGTTCATTTCCAAGTTTTGGAAGGATTTGTTTGTAGTTTTGGGCATAGAGTTGGCCTTCAGTACAACTTATCATTCACAAAAATATGGACAGAAAAGAAGGGTAAACAAGATATTGGAGGATATGTTGAGGATGTATGTGATGTATCAGCACGAAAGTGGGAAGATTATCTTCCACTGGTAGAGTTCGCTTACAACAATGGGTATCATGAATCTTTGAGGATGAGTCCATTTAACGCATTGTATGGACAAAGTTGAAACACTCCCATCAGTTGGAGTGTCCCAGTTAACAAGGTGTTGAATGGACCACACATGTTGGCAGAGATGGAATAAGAAATGCAGGTAATCGAGAAGAATCTTAAAGCAGCACATGATAGGCATAAGAGCTATACAAATCAAAATAGGTTGTTTAATTAGTTTCAAGTTGGGGAACAGGTTTAATTGTGCATCAAGCTCAAGAAGAGCTCCTTGCAGATTGGATCATGTGCCAAGCTCGAACCTTAGTTTTTTGGACCTTTCAAGATTCTTGAAAGGATTGGTCTAGTATCTTATCGACTTGCACTACGTCCAATAATGAAATTCCATGATGTTTTCCATGTGTCATTGTTTAAGAAGTATGTTAAAGATGTTGATCATGTGATTGATTGGTCTGTACTATAGGTGGAGCTAAAAGGATAATTCCAGTTGGAAACTCAATGCATTTTGTAGAGAAAGACGCTCATGCTCCAGAATTGATTAATCGAGCAGGTTAAAGTGTAATAGAAGCACTTTGAGCCCAATGAAGCTACATGGGAGATGGCAGATCAAATGCAGGCTATGTATCCTTCCTTATTCGTTGGTTGAGAGAATGTGTTTGCATGTGTTTTGGTATATTTTGATGTGATGTTTGGTATATGTACATATGTATATGGATGTAAATACTACCATGAGCTATGTTATAAAAATTCAATAAGCGGTATGGGTGCCATGTCATTATGATGTTATATTGTTTTGTTGTCATGTTGGTTGATTCTTAGCAGGTTGATAATTGTAAATACTACAACAAGATAAGTTATAAGGATCCATGGGGAGTATATTGTGCTTACAACAGTCCTTTTGGTTGTAGGACTCAGTGTTCCCTTAAGGGGGAGAGCTCTGTAACATACCTGGTGAAAAATTCATGTAATAAAAGTTAATAAAGGAAAAATAATAACCAAGGCCATGGGACACGTATTCCAAGCTTAATGTTGGGAAAAACATCCTAGTGTGGGTGTTCATATGGTTTATTATGGTTATGGGAATTGGCAAAGGAAATGGCTAAGGCTTTGGAAAGGCAAAGTGGAATTTATTGGCATTTATTTATCAAAATAATGGAAAATAAGAGAAAAGGGAGGTGAAAGGTCACAGGTTGCATGTGAGGAGGAAAATGAAGGAAAATAATGGAAATTGAATAAAATAGTGTTGAAAATGCAGCAAGATGATGGAGCTTGGTGAAATGAAGTCGCCTTCACTAAGTGGGCCCGCAGGCAAATTCTGGCGCAAAATCTATTTATAGACTATGTCTATTTTTAGACATATGGAGCATGGTTCGGGGATTCCAGTTTGAGATTCTTGGAGCATTGGTCATGTTGGTAAAAATAGATGAGACTCTATTTTTTAGGTCAAAGAGGTCAAAGTCTATTTTTAGACTGCCTCTCCTTAAAACAGGGAAGTCAAATATTATTTACCCTTAATAATATTTAGACTATAAATAGCAGTTTACTCTCTTGGAGCACTTCAGTTCGAGCTACAGAAGTGGCTCATGCATCTGACAGAGGAATCACATGGTTCCCAAGGGTTTGATGGCATCATGCATGGTTGACTTCATTTGGACTTCAGTGGCAGAAGTTTGGAGGAGTTAATGAGACAGATAGTGGAGTTGTGTTCTGTTTATTTTAGTTGAACTATTTGAGATTAGTTTAACTAGCTAATCGATTAGTTATGAGTGGAGTGAATTAAATATTATTTAATTCATTAATTAGTAACTCATTATTCAACTCAAGAACACATCAGTTCACTACAGTGCATGGACAGTTCAGTGGAGACCAGTGAAAGAGGTAGATGAAAGGGTGGAGTTAGCTATCGGTTGTGACTATACTGTTGCTATTTGCAACACACAGATAGGTGGAGTAAGCCCATGAGGATTGCGCAGTTCAGGCTGGTGGTTTATCTATATAAAGAGGCCATCCCATAGCATTGAAACACGCAATAGAGGCAAGGCAATTGGCGGTGAGTTTTGAACCAGTAACCTGTTCAAAACTGAGCTAGATTGTGAGTAACTTCATGAGAAAGTATTGAGTACTTGTGAGGAGTATTGTACTGAGTTTGTTACTTGATTTCTCCATTATAATATACACAATAGCTGCAGGGTTTTCAGCTATAAGCTTTCCCCATACATACTGTGTTAATGTGTTTGATGATTTGATGTGTTATCGCTTGATTTTATTTCCGCATCTGAGTTGATCTGAGTGGAAGAGATTATGTGTTGAATATGAATTCGAATTGTATGTGATCAGGATAGTCTTGGTGGATAATTAATCATTATTCAGCAAATTTCTACAAATAGAGGCCTCATTAATAAAAAGGCTTCTAAGGATCAGTTCATGTCTTTTGTTTAGTGTAGTTTTGGAGCTCCCATTCTATTCTCTCTCTCGCACACACACACTCTTGGACACTTAGAGTTTTCTTGGAGCACCCTTGGAGAGTGTGGAATACTTGGATATTTGGAGAAAGAAGGTAAAGGAAGAGCAAGAAAGCACAGGAGGGCATCGGGATCAGCAGTTACAACGAGTTTTGATTGAAAGTATCAAGTTAGATGCATGTTTTCCTAACTAGTTTTTGCATGCATGGTGTATGCATGTGTTTTATTGGTCATGATCTATCATTGACATGAAGCATTTCCTGACAGTGGATTTGCCTAGCCTTGCCATTTCTTGGATATCCATAGTGTTGTGAGTTAATTTCCTTCTTCTTTTTTTAATGTCTGGTTGGTTCTCATGTTCCTTTAGCTGTGGGTTGAGTTATTAGTTCCTAGAGCCTTGGTTGGAAAAATGCTCTAGAGCCCTATAACAACTTGGGTTGAGTTACTAGTCCTGAAGCCTTGGTTGGATAAATGATCTGGAGCCCTTGGTGGGTTGATTTACTAGTCCTGGAGCCTTGGTTGGAAAAACGCTCTGGAGCCCAGTAGAAGATGTGGGTTGAGTTAATATTCTTGGAGCCTTGGTTGGAATAAACACTCTGGAGCCCTAGAAAACTTGGGTGGAGACTGATCTGGTGATGGTTGTGATGTCCGACCATGAGGTGGAATAACTGGATGAGGGTTGAGGTAGTTTGGCCTCTGAAAACCTTGGTTTGGTTTTGATTGATGAGTTTTATGATATCCCACATTCATGCTTGGAATATGACAAGGGGGTGACTAACTGAAGAGAGATTTGTCTCAGCCATGTCTATGGTCGGGGGGAACGTGGAAGTCCCAGACTTGGTTTTTTTTCTTAGGGAAATACGAGCTCTTTTCCTCTTGTATTGATGGGTAAATATGCTTGAGATTATGTGGCTTAAATGGTCGTTTTATTCTTGTCGTTTATGTTGTTTATATGTTGGATATGAATGTGTTTTATGACAATTATGAAGTATGGATATCATCATTTTTTGATTTGTAAATGAATGAAAAATGTATCTATGCCCAAATAGATGATAAGGACGTTAATGTGATGATGCAACAATGCTTCTTAGCGATTCTCAAATAAGTATGAGACCCCTATGCTGAGATCTGTTATTTAAACCTGTAGATTACATATGTGTGACATGCTTGATGAAATGCTTGTCATGGCTAGTAGGGGTCCAGTCAAGTCCTTGTTCAAGTGTTTAAATTTACATTGATATTTCACATTTATCTTTTAGTTATGAAAGTGTCATGGATTTCTAGGTAGTGACCTCGGACTCTGAGCCTGAAAAGTTGCAGGCTCAGAACTTCTGGGAAAATTCCCCAGTTGCATGCATACCCATGTCGTGTGTGCGACTGGAGGTTTCTAGGCACTCTCTTTCCCATGTCGAGTGTGCGACTGGGGGATTGATGCATGAAAAGGTCAGGTTGGATCAGGGGATAGCCACCTAGAAGTTTGGGATGGCTCTTGAGTGTCCTGTAACATGTGCATAAGGTTTGTGTTGACGTGTGATGTCAATTCCACTTAAGGTGATCTATGAGGTTGAATTAGATCATAGTAACTATTCATCACATGTTTACCCTAATTGGTCGGTTACTTGGGTAGATGTGGGAGGAGGGTGTTACATAGAATGTGCAATGAAACAGGGCTTGTATTTAAAAACTGCCCTAAGCATCAAAGAAAAAAAGATCAGAAAAAATGCCAAAGGTATAAGCAGTGGGAAAGAGCTCAACGTAGACTTAGGATAAGAAAGAGCCAGAAGATAAACTGAAAGTTAAGATTACGAAGGAAAATGCATCAGAGGTAACAAAAATCAATTAGGAAAAAAAGCATGCCAGTGAGGATTCTTCAAACTCAACGAAAGTGGAAAAGTAGAAAACCCTCGTGGAAAATGGATCATCTCTAAAAACCATAAGGAATAATAATGAAAAGGCAACTTCTTGGGTAGATCAAGCAGATGATGGAGATTTCAAGAATAAAAACAAGCATTTTCCGAAGAATGGCCCATCGAAATTCGCAGAAAACACAAGTTGGACTCAAGTTGAGTAGAAAGGAAAAAGTATTTCACTAAGGAAAACAAGAAGTTAGACTAAATCAAAACAAAAATAGTGAAAAATAGTATGTAAATGTGTCTAGATATTGGGGGTTTTTTAGGAAAATTTTAGTTAGAAGGGGACTGAAATTTTTGTGACATGGGGAACTCACTTTAGGGTTTGGATTGAGCCTTCATGTCCAATCTCAAATTTGCAAGGAAGATTGGAATATGTGAAGGTTTAATCCTTTTAATCCAAATTTTTTTAATAATACAAGTCTCTAACTATTTCGTTTTAAAAAACAATCAATTAAATATTATGTTAATAAAAGGTATTACTTCTTTTATAATTGATTTATTAGCACAAGAATCTAACATTAAATGCATTATTTTTTTATAATTGATTTATGAACACAAGAATTATGATGCATGGAGAATTATATGTTTTTTTTTGTAAGTTAGAAGCATTTGTATTACATGAACTGTACAAAAATTACATGCAAAAGTGTTATTTTTCCCGATAGATACTAGAAAAATAGGAGGACAAGAGGCTATAAGTAAAAAGAGTAATAGTGCAGGAGGATACATATGCCCAAAAAGGAGAAACAAAATTTCCTCCTGGAATGTTCTTTACATAATTACATGAAATAGGAGAGGGAAAGGAACTCAAAAAGCACTGAGACACTATGTGGTGGTTATGCAAAAAACTACTTGGAGATGTGTGCCTCGCCCAACTAATGCTCTAGAGGATCTTCCCAAACCACTAGGGTAGGATTTTAATAGTTATCATCATTGGGAGAGGGTGCATCGTGGGGCGGAATGACTGGACGTCGTGGGATGCTCAATATGTTGAGGGGTCTCCACTCCAACGTGGTTGCTAACGTGGACACCCCTGCTTCCATAGGGAACTAGGTCGACGGGAGAGCCCTTGATGTCTCCACGTGGCTACTGACACTTGGGCGACTAAATATGGATCTTGGTGTGATGCGCAACATACTGAACAAGGGAATACGAGATGGATTCGTTAACGATGGGAGTTGAAGGGGAGGAAGAGTTATGGAGTTGCATGCCCAGAGTATCGACAACCCTATAAAGCACAACTCTGGCATGAATCGGATGGTAGTGTCTATAATGCTACCTTCAAGAAAAATAGTCGCATCCTCTTGGTCCCTAAAGTGGCAACCAAGAACATTGTGCAAAGCTTATAGGTGGTCTCTAGTGGTTCAAAGCTCTTGGGCTTCAACATTGGAAACTACACAATGATGATGACAAGGGATGTTGTTGTCCAAGTGTTCATTGCCCTGTCATGCCAAGGTGGGAGGGGTAGCCTGCCCCTTCCTCTACCACCTCTGCGGGGGCACTTGCGATCCCTCACCATATATGCAATAATTCCTCCAAACAAAATTCATCTACCATCTATAAGCTACTGAGTTTTGGAAGCATGATCTTGTCTATTGTTGTGCCTTTTATCGTAATACCCAAATTTCCATGATGTAGGACGAATGTGTTGGGCCATATCAAGCCATAAATGTTGAGGGAGGGTGCACTTACCACCGACTACATGTCTCTGATGTTGAGCGTTGGGGAGAGCATGCCAGTGGCATCATTGGTTCTCTGTGTCATACATTCTAGGGTTGGTATTCATGGATGAAGTTAATGCCCTTTAATTTTTTTTCATCACCTGAATCTAGGGATGGATAATTATATGTTATTATGGATCAATTATCTCATTTAACAAGGGATACTAAGTTCTTTCAAATAATTGATTCAAATATCATGGGGAAGGGTTAAAGGCGAGAGCTATCTGTGGGGCATAAAATTGTTTCAATGAGTGTGTACGCTTGACTAGGACTTGAAAAATCTTGGTGATAGCATCTTCTAGGTGGATAGATTGTTTTTCCTTCCAACATTGGAGTTAGCCTTGACTAGCTAGCTAGAAAAATAATTTCTTTCAAATAAAGATGCTTTTCTATTATAAATGCAATTCCAAAACTCAAAGAATTAATTTATTTTATTATCAGTATAAATGTTTTTTGACTTCATATCTATTAAGAGGACCCCCACCCCACTATATATATATATATATATATATATATATATATATAATATGTGCTTATAAAATGCAATCGCTACTTGAGCTATACATTGAGGTTATTATTTTTTTGTGAATTAAATTTGTATTGCCTCAAAATTTCAACATACAACATCAAAAGCATCAAAACTCATACAATTTTTGGTCTCATTCTACCTCAAGGGAAACTAGATCCATTGATCATTAACAGAAGTTCAAGTATATCAAAATAAAAACATTTGCTACTAAAATATACTAAAACTACCATGTACTGGGCTACATAAAGGAGAAAAAAAACTACTAGAAGGCATATCATGATATCAAGAGTTTGAAGAGACCACGGGAGCTGGGTCCTAAGAACTTATACCTATAAGAGAAGGCGGTTTAATTTCACACTGAAGGTGACTTTCCAGGTGAGCTATTCGAGCATCCAAACTAGCCAAACTAGAACACTGATATCAGTGCACCTGCAAGTTTCATTCAAGGAAGATATGATATCATTCCAATCTTCATGATTCTCCTTCTAGACCCTTCCCAAAATAATTTTCATTTGCTAATGAAGGGTGACGGAGTTCAGGTACTATCTTCGTCTTCCCTTGGTATGTTTAGGGTCAGGAAACCAATTGGATACCTCCTCGAGGATTTAAAAGTTGGAAGATGATTATGTATCATTGGTGGTGAGACCTTTGAGATGGAGAATTTGTTCGTGAATTTTAGGGGGGGTAGAAAAATGAAAGATAGTTGCAGCTTCCTAGGAATGGTCCTGAGCATGTGCCCTACCCTAGGCACCTTTTCCCCTAGCTTCCTAACGACTGTGCATTCATTCTTGCGACATATTGCACCAAAAGGAGAAAAACTAGGCAAGAAATATAACCCACAACTACGAAGGAATGAGAGGAATGAGGCTATGAAGATTGTTGGGCCACTAATTTGCATTATTATTATCACTTTTTAACATCCATTTATAATATTCTTTTATCACATTATTTATCATAATTTATTATATAATTCCATTTCATAATTATCTATGCTCTTTTGGATAAATAATACTTGTTCTACTTTATTTTAATAAATTAGTTATAATTATGCATATTTTTTCCAATGATGGTTTATTAATTAATTCGTTATAACATCACTCACTATTTTAGCCTTCAAGATTTCTTCCAGATTGCAGATTTGATCTTCAGCTAATAATTAAATATTCCAACTCAGAAATTCACTGGGATAACAAGAGACAATTTTGTGTTGAATGTTTCGGGCAAAAGAAGAAGAATCTTCAAAATCCGAAACATGAGTTTTGTGCAGAACGAACCAAATTAGTTTTCCTATGAGAAGTTTTCCAAAATTCGGTCTTGATTGAGAGAAACGCAGGGTTCTTCGATGGACAGATTTGCATATTTTCTGTTGTGGTTGTTTTCCAAAATTTCCCCAATTGTAATTGCCAGATTCGACTTGTGCCAACTGCATCATGATGGAAAGATCTTTCAGATCTCATATTGGTTATTAATATTTTGTAATCAGTTTATTTCCCCTTTGTTGTTTTTATATTTAAGAGGGTACAAATCAGAACGCACAGGGGAAGGCGGAGAGGGTTAAGCAAGAAGAGACAGATTAGTAACAGAGGCATTTTCGATTAATTGAATGCACAGTGTTTTGTTGTTCCATTTGTAAGCTGTGAGTTGCCACATCCCTGATCAGAGAGTTAGGCCCACTCTTCTAATCAGGTGCTGTGTTATTTTCCTTTTTTTGATTTCACATTTTGGTTTGTTATTGTAACTCCTATTCCGGTATAATTCTGTAATTGCTGTGAATGCCTTTTTAATTCTGCAATTTATCTTTAATTACTTTTGTAGTAGTTGTGGTTGTTTTAATTGTTGAATCTGTGATCAATATTGGATTGTGCCATTGCTCCTGCATATACCTTGCGCGTTACCTTGAAATAATGTATGCACCCGGATTGATATTAATGTGGGAAAGGGTTTGAATATTCATTCACACTTGGACACCAACATTTTGGCGTCGTTGCCGGGGAGGCTAACAAAGGTGTAAGAACACGATTGATATTGATCTAAGGAACTTAGTCACGAAGCTTCAGGATGCAACAAAACTTCACTCTGTTGTTTGCTTGCAACATCACTCCACACTTCAGCAACTCTCGGCACCATCCTTAACAGGGAAGTTGGTCTCTCATACCCGTGTATTTATTAACATACATTTTTCAAATACGGGTATGTGCATACTTGAGGCCTTATTTCGAAAATGGATTCAATGGAAGTACTCTTATATGTAAGTATATTTTATTTTTCAAGGTAGAGTAGTGTAGCATAGAAAATAGAATAAATGAAGAGATAAATAAATATTTTTTTATATATGGAAAAATAGTTGTTTTTGTTGCAACACGTTGTGAAAATTAACATCGGTGATCAATATTCAAATTTATTTATGTATGTAGATGAATTATATTGAAAATAAAATTTCTACAAACACTCAGATTCATTTTGATCACCTTCTTGGAAAAAGTCATTAATTATCATATCTTATGGCTTGCGAGCTTGATGAAAAATCTGGAAAAATAGTCGGGACAGTCATGTTTTGAGGGACCAAATCGGCATATTTTCAAGACCTGTTTCTATCCTACATGGTCGTTTATGTCTACTTTATAACTCAATTTGAATCACTTGATTTGGATTTGAAACGAAAAAGTTATGACCAGAATAATGACAGGATGTTTAGTAGGCAGTTCAGGAACAGAGTTGGGAAGTCCATTTTTTGAGGCCTAAATGACTAGATTTTGGAAACCTGTCTCTATGGTATATTATCCTATGAATCTAGTTTACAACGCAATTTGAATCACTTCATTTAGATATTTTATGAGAAAGTTATGACCAAAATATTGACTGTTTATCATAAATCAACACTCTTAAAACTTTGTTTTCCCTGCTGCTCACTAGCGAATTTGACCCATCAATTCTTCTTTCCTTACAAACCTGTTTCCATAGGAGATATATAAAAGAATCAAATTTAATATCCAATTTTAATCAGTTCAATCCGTCATCAAATGAAAAATTTATGCTTGAATTATCAACTATTGGTCTGAGCTGGAAAATCGAAAATAACTCTATTATGTAGGTTGTTCTAAGAAAATTTAACATACCATTACATATAATTTTAAAAAAATGTTTTTATTGAGACATCGATCTGAATTCATTTTCATTTGGCTTTGGAATCACTTAAATCGGACGAAAAACAAAGAATTTATCATTGAAACACTGTTGGTTAGTATGATTGGCCACCACTCTCCCGCAGGTAATAAATTAATTTTACTTTGTTATTTTTTTTTCCCATGGATTTGTTTTATAGAGTAACTACTTGTTTTTTTTGGCATATTTCTTGGATCAGGAGAGCCCAATCACCTCTCTTCTTCCATGATTTCATGTTTTATTGCAGGTAGGCACTCGTTTTTTGCAGGTCCCAAGAGAATAAATGAGGTCAATTTATGAACAAGTGATTCTTGAAGACAATGATAATGAAGTAAAAACATTTTCAAAGACATTTCCTGACACAGAGAAAACAACATGAATAATTTTCATTAGTCAGCGGATTTATAACATGAGAAATGAGAATTGATTTCTATTTGAATATCCAAGTCATTTCCGAAAAAACATTTTTCCATTTATTCACCATTCACAAACAACATTGCTGCAACAAAAATCATAACCATTGTAACTAAATTATTTATTTATATATTGGTTTTCAATAAAGAGTCATGTATTTTTCTTATGTTTTTATGCTTCAGGTATTGTTTACTTCAAAGTCACATTTTCTTTGTTTTGTTCTCAAAATAAAAGGAGAAAATTCTTAAGTTTCATGATGTTGTTACTCGGTTGCTGCTACTCATGGTGTTGTTACTCGGTTGCTGCTACTCATGTTGTTGTTACTTGGTTGCTGCTATTCATGATGTTGTTACTCGGTTGTTGCTACTCATGGTGTTGTTACTCAGTTGTTGTTACTCGCACTGATGTTACTCCGGATGTTGTTACTCGCACTGTTGTTACTTCGGATGCTGTTACTCGCATTTTTGTTACTTTAGATGTTGTTAATCTGAATGTTGTTACTCCGAATGCTGCTACTCGCACTGTTGTTACTCCAGATGTTGTTACTTTCATCGTCAGCAACTGACAAGTATCACACCGTTGTTACTCCGATGTTGCAGTTACTGACGTTGTTACTCCGGATGTTGTTACTCGCACTGCTGTTACTCCGGATGTTGTTACTCGCACTGTTGTTACTCCGGATGTTGTTTCTTGCACTGTTGTTACTCACACTGTTGTTACTCTGGATGTTGTTACTTGCACTGTTGTTACTCCGAATGTTGTTACTAGCACTATTGTTACTCCAGATGTTGTTACTCACACTGCTATTACTCCGGATGCTATTACTCTGTCGGTGTTGTGAATTCGTCACTGATGTTACTCCACCAGTGCTATGAATTTGTCACTGTTGTTACTCCGTCAGTGCTGTGAATCCGTCACTGCTGTTACTTCGTCACTCCTGTGAATCCGTTACTGTTGTTACTCTGTCAGTGCTATGAATCTGTCATTGTTGTTACTCCGTCAGTGCTGTTACTCCAGAAAAAAATTCCAAGTGTTGGATGTTGTAACTCTTTCTAAAATTTCTAAGTGTCTGGTGTTGTTACTCCTCTGGTGATGTTAATCCATGGTGATACTTTTCTAAGTACTTAGTGTTGTTACTCCTCCAGTGTTTTTACTCTGCCAAGGTAAGTCGCCAGGTACGTCCTCGACCGACTCCGTGGATTTATTTGGTATTTTACTTATGACATGATCAACTATGACTGATGACAAACATAATTTACTTGGGGTGAGCTCTTGTATTTAAAGGATGATTATTATGGTAAGTCTTGTCAGGAATTATTCACTCTTAATTCCTCATTATTTTGTAAAGTGACTAATCCTCCTTCATGTCACCTTCCTACCATCGTTATTTTTCCCCTTTCCCTGTTATTACCTAAGTCATGGTTGTTGTTACCTCAGTCACAACTATTGTTGTTAGCCAATTTTCACGTTGAATTCAACATATGTAGGTCTTTCTGATTTGTTTTTCTCTTTGGTGAACAAGAAATAATTTTAATGGTCTAGGCCCTCTTTGACATAATGATTGGGTAGTCAATTTATCTTTGTTTATCTATAAACATAATCTTATTTTTAAGGAATAATTATGCAAAGATGATTTCATCATGCCAACTTTCAACTTTCCTAATTGGTCAAGTCCCTGATCTTGTAAAATTTATGATGATGACCACAAAATTGTATTTAAATCTTTCCGCCATTATCTAATGAACTATTTCTCAACCCCAGTCTCAACAATGAAAAATATATTTATCAACAGTCAATTGAAGGTTATTAGTTTTTGAGAAGCAAAACTATCAAAGGTGAAAATAGTTACTACACAAATTTTTACGCCATCCCTAGCTCTTAAAGAGTTGACTTGCCACCCCATCTATTAAGTAATATTTATTAGTTAACAATAACCATAGTTGAATATTAAACATAAATGGTCAACTAGAGGATAGGAGGTCTCATCACGAGCTGGCCTACCATGATCATAGGTCCTAATAAAGTGACATTACCACTGCTAGTCACCAAGCCATGGTAATGGCCTTTAGTGATAAAACTGAAGGAAAAGAGGTCTCATCACGAGCCGACTTTTTCACCTTTATTAACTCCCGTGAATGGCATTGTTATTAACTTGTTACCACGCCAAAATAATGATCTTCAGTTGACATCTAAGTAAATTGAAAGGCTTTTGTAACTATGTACTTATTTCTAATAGATGGGACACTGGCATCTCAATGGGTTAAAAAGACATCCCTGTCGAGGCTATGGATGCCTATTGGTAGCAGTGGCTATGACTATGGTATAGAAGTTAATTTAATGCTATAATCTACTTGGTTACCTTGTTTTCTCAAAGCTAATTTTCGATAAAACTGATTGTTGCATATACAAGTTTTTCCAAAACTCATGGTTCATGGGGCAATATTTAATGAATTCTTAGATGATGGTGGTTATGGTTTATATTTATTATTGAGTTATAAATATTTATTTTACATGTCAGGGATGAAACTTTTAGGATATTTGATATTTGACATTTTGTATCATCTAATCTATAGTTCCTTTATTCTACAAGTATTATATCTTTAACCAAAGATTGTTGCTTTGCCCAATCAGTCACCATTTATTCATATCTTAACAACACCACTAAAAGGCTCGAATTTAATTTTGAATCCCATGTAATTGGACAGACCTTGAGAAGAAAAGACTGAGATAACTAATTCTCTGACTTTTTTGGCTCATAACAACCAAAGCTTATGGGTATAGGGAATGCATCTTTTCACTTCTTATCCATTATTATCCCATGTCATTCACAATATGATTATGTCACTTTTATATGTAATGAGGTAATTGAGGTGATGAATTACTGATTAAGGATACTCATGAGATTTTTTATAGATGATAGGAAAACTAATCAGTTTGGTGGAAGGAAACTTTGCTACACTTTCTGATTACTTTTTTCAGTGTGCATGGCTTCCACCTTCCGCATCACTTTCAGCATCAACTTAGCCTACATCAGCTTCAAAAAAATGTCAATCCATACATGCCATTCCACATTTTTATGGAGGTAAAACTTCAGGTAAAATAGCATAAGGTTTTGATTTATTAAAATTTTAGGAGAATGCCATGAAAAACCATTGAGCATAATTTACTCATATTTTTCAACCATCATTTTCCCTTCTTTACCACTTCCCATTTTTCAGAGACAAAATCTTTCAGTTTGGGGGAGTGTTATTTTCATTATCATGAACATGCCATTAATATTCTTTATCATCTATCAATCTCATTATTCATTCTCAAAATCTCTCTTATTCCATGTTGTTATACACCAAACAAAAATTCCAGCCATGATTGTAGAAACCACCCCAATTTTTTTTCTAGCATAGCATGAGGGCATACTAATTCCCCAGTTTGGGGGAGAAAGGGTTGTTATGCATGATGAATGATTTCTCATTTCTTCCTCATTTTTTGTATATCCTTAAAACTATCAACTGGATTCTTCTGATTTTTGGACAACAAATATGTGTCATTAAACCCATAAATTTTCAAGATAAACCAATTTGTTAATTCCAAAAAAATCATGCATTATTACCTAAAACCATTTTGCTGATATATTGAAATCCGTTCGTTGCATTGATTTGATTTTCGGATTGAAGAAGCATTAATATAGTATAAATTTGCCTATAAAATTTCAGCAAAATCTGGCTTGTAATGAAGTTTGTATTTACTTGTATCATACTTTGTTGCAACTTCATATACATACAGTTGGAAATATACATGAAAATTATTTTAAGAAAGCATTTGAGGAAGAAGTCTTCTCTTCCATCAATATCATGCGTCGGGGTGAGCATTTTGATTATTGTATTACAACTTGGTTAATACTGAGGCATTGGGTTGCATGAGGACAAGCAACATGTTAAGTTTGGGGGAGATGTTGGGCCACTAATTTGCATTATTATTATCACTTTTTAACATCCATTTCATTCATTTCTAATATTCTTTTATCACATTATTTATCATAATTTATTATATAATTCCATTTCATAATTATTTATGCTCTTTTGGATAAATAATACTTGTTCTCCTTTATTTTAATAAATTAATGATTATTATGCATATTTTTGTCAATGATGGATTATTAATGAATTTGTTATAACATAACTCAATATTTTAGCCTTCAAGATCTCTTCCAGATTGCAAATTTGATCTTCAGCTGATAATTAAATATTCCAACTTAGAAATTCGTTGGGATAACAAGAGACAGTTTTTCGTTGAACTTTTCAGGCAAACGAAGAAGAATCTTGAAAATCCGAAACATGGGTTTTGTGCAAAACGGACCAAATTAATTTTCTTGTGAGCAGTTTTTCAAAATTAGGTCTTGATTGAGAGAAACACAGGGTTCTTCGATGGACAAATTTGCAGATTTTCTGTTGTGGCCGTTTTCCAAAATTGCCCCAATTGTAATTGCCAAATTCGACTTGTGCCAGCTGCATCATGATGGAAAGATCTTTCAGATTTCATATTGGTTATTGATGTTTTGTAATCAATTTATTTCCCCCTTGTTGTCTGTATATTTAAGAGGGCATAAATCAGAATGCACGGGGGAAGGCAAAGATGGTTAAGCAAGAAGAGACAAATTTGTAACAAAGGCATTTTCGATTAATTGAATGCACAATGTTTTGCTATTCCATTTGTCAGTTGTGAGTTGCCGAAGCCCTGATCAGAGAGTTGGGCCCACTCTTCTGATCAGGTGCTGCGTTATTTTCCTTTTTTTGATTTCACATTTTGGTTTGTTATTGTAACCCTTGTTCCGGTATAATTCTGTAATTACTGTGAATGTCTTTTTAATTCTGCAATTTATCTTTAATTACTTTTACAGTAGTTATGGTTGTTTTAATTGTTGAATCTTTGATCAATATTGGATTGTGCCATTACTCCTGCATATACCTTGCGTGTTACCTTGAAATAATGTACACACCAGGATTGATAATTAATGTGGGAAAGGGTTTGTATATTCATTCACACTTGGACACCAACAAAGGCCAAAAAGAAGGAAAAAAGAAAATATTATGGGAATTATGGGCGACCCAATCCAACACATGCAAAATGACCAACACATCACAAGGGCAAATGAAAAACTCCTGGCAGTGTCATGTGCTTGTCGGAGACGTTGTAATGCAAGCCATAATTCAACCCAGTAGAACTAAATACATAGACAATAAAATTACACCAGAGAGAAACATAACCAAAAAAGGAAATAACTGACCCAAAAGAGTAAGAAAATACCATGATATGTGTAGCCCATTTTACTCGAGTTTACGAATTCGCGTGCATTGAAGACAAGATAACGCAATCAACTACTACAACATCCAACTCTAATGTATTTCGTGGGGCCCCGAAGAATGAAACCTCTGCGCACCCAAAGCCTATCTCTAAACCAATATCCAACATCCCATGCAAGCAACAGGAACCTCCAGATTCAGAGGCCAGGTTGGCTTGCATGTAGACACAAGTCACTTCCACTCCACTGGAAAATACAAGTGACCATGGCTCAAAAAAAATACTATGAATTATGCAATGAATCTACAATATTTTAGTTGCACACATGCTTGTCATTGTCAAGCAACCAAGAGAATTGTCCCACCTGCACCAGGGGAGGAGCCCAAGCACACCAAAAATTTTGAAGAGCAAGGTATCTCCTCACATATCAATCAACTGGAGAAATGTTTGACATGGTAATGAATGGGGTGGGAGCATTTCCATGTATATTGCACGGGGAGGGATGTCAACGCCAACCTTCCATCTTAAATGTCATGGGAGATGATGGGGTGGAAGGCTCCCTCCACCCCTGACCTCCAACATCTTATTACCCAACTCCCTGATAAGGGTATACATTGAAGTTTTTATAAAAAACATCATTAATTGGATAGATATCCACAATTTGTCGGCAAGTAGGGATAAGTGTTTTATGTTGGTTTGATATGTATTCACACCAAATCATTCTTAATTGAATTGTGTTGGGGAACAAAGATAGAAGTTCAACATAACCTTTGAACTATGAAACAAATTTTTTTTAATAAACAATTATTTTGAATAAAACCAAGTAGTTTTCATCATGTATGAAAGCGAAACCTCACAAATTACCAAAGGGAAAGACACAAGCTTTGTTAATAAAAATATTTGAATATGAACCACCCTTGGAGAGAATCTAATGAGACTTCAGTATAACCTAAACGAATAACCAATATCATTCCATCTTTTCAATAAAGGATAACATGAAAATAGTGATTCAAATCTACATTGAATTTAAATTTTCCAAGATAACAAGTAAATGCAATTAGATACACAAATTTTTTACCTATTATTATTTATCTAGAAATACTTTTATTCAAAATTGATGTTATTGATGATGATGGTTAATGTCCACGAAGACCAATGGTCTATCCAACCTTAAGAAAGTAAGAAATTAATTGTGACTTTAAAATTTTATTTTCTATGATCAAAAAGAAGGGAAAGAAGCGCCCCAAGATCACTATAGTTAGGTTGACTTAATAATTCAAGATGTTTGGAAGTGTGTCAAATGTTTTGGAAATGAGAGTGAATTCGAGTAAGAGTCGGGAAATATAAGAGAAAGTTCTTTTCACCTTCCACCTTCTTATTATCGAGGTGACATATTATTTCTTCCTGAGGGGTTTTGGTAATAGACCACCACCCGGTTTCACTTCGAAGCTCGTGAGAACTAGTTCTTATCCTTGTAATGTTCATTTTTTTCTTACTACTAGTCAAGACAGAGAGATAATTTTGGTTGGTAAGGGTGGGGTTGATCACCTCCTTATAATACCTTAGCTTCCATTTTCCCTCCAACTCCTTATCATTCCACAATTTATCCTTAAAGTTGGAGTTCATAGTATTTTTGATGTAGAAAATCCACGTAGATTCAAACTGCTGATTTTAATATGCTAAAACAATAGAATTGAATCAACTCTACCAATTGCAGAAACCAATTTAAACAATCGCTAAATCACGAAGCATAAAAGAGAAAGAATTCAACCACACATTACACAACGATTTCCCAGGGAAAGCCATAGCTAAAAACCTCGCTATCTGTATATTGCATTAGTCAGAAAATATGAGAAGATTACAATGCTTTTCGCCAACCTGAGAAACCTATGCACTCTCTTTATCTGTCTCACTTCTTCATAGACAAGCCTAGGCCAATACTTAACCAAATTTTGGCTTTCTCAAGTCCTTATTTCCTTGGGTAGTTAGACCCTATTAATTAGGGAAATCCCCTTCCAATACTGCACAATCCATCTAGGACCTTCCTCTGACTGCATATACCACCTGTACAACGTGGGTGATTATACAACTAATAGTACACTTCCCTTGAACTCCAATATCAACTAGGTAACTCTTAGTTATGGAATGCATGAATTATTTATGGATGAATCATCAGTTATCTGATTGATTATAGAGTGCATAATTCACTGCTAGACCTCTCACTAGTTCCTCCATCATTTTGAACTACTTAAATTAACTTTAACTCAGATAAACTCAAAATAAACTCAACCCAAGTTAGACCCTCAACTCGAATTAGCTTAACAAACTAAGTCAAACTAACTTAGTTAACTAGTACAATCTACCATGAGATGTGGAATTACAATTTTATTCTAATTTAATTTAAGGGAAAATAAAATTAAAATATTTCTTGGTGCCATTTTCAACACTCCCTCATAGCAAGAAAGGGATTATCTAATACCCTAATCCTGCCTCTATGGAACTCGAACTTGTCTCTTAACAGTGCCTTCGTTAAGATGTCTGCATATTGTTATTCTATAGGAATGTACTCTAGCATCATGATCCGCCTATGCACACAATCTCTGAGATGGTGCTACCAAATGTAGATATGCTTGGACCTATCATGAAAAACTGGATTAACCGAGAGTTTGATGCAACTCTGGTTGTCACAGTAAATCACTGTAAGATCCATCTGTTGACGAAACAACCCAACAAGGATCTTCCTCGTCTAGATCGCGTCACAAGTTGCATGACTATCATCCATGTACTTTGCTTTTGCTGAACTAAGTGAAATTGATCTCTTCTTCATGTTGTACCAGGAAACTGCTGCTGACCCAAAACTGAAGATTTCGCCTGATGTGCTCTTCTCGTCGGATGGATTCCCTGCCAAATCTGCATCTGTGAAGCCTTGCGGCTTCACTCCCTCTGTCCGTCTGTACCAAAGACCAAACTGAGTGGTGCCTCTGAGGTATCTCAACACATGTTTCACTGCCTTCCAATAGAGTTTGGTTGGCTTAACCATTACTTGACTAAGATGGTTAACCGCATAACACATGTTCAGTCGCGTGTTCACCAAGTACATAAGTGAACCCACAAGCTGCTTGTAAATGGTATCTTCTACCACTTCACTTGAATTAGTATATTCCTTCCTCCAATTCCTTGCTAGAGGAGTCTCCATGGGTTTGCTTCTCTCCATGTGAAACTTATTCAATATATCGTTGGCATACTATCCCTGAGAGATAAAAAAATTCCCCATCTCTTTTCCAAATTTCCAAACCAAGGAAATAATGCAATAGCCCCATGTCTTTCATTTGGAATTCTCTTGCCAAATCTTCTTTGAAATATTTTATTAGCTTCTTATCACCGGTTAGAATTAAATCATCGATATATAATACTATAATCAATAATTTACCTTCAACCACAATATGGTAAAGGTTTGCATCTGCTTCAATTTTGGTGAAGCCCAACCCGTTTAAATAATTGTTGATCTTGGTGTACCAAGCATGAGGTGCTTGTTTTAGTCCATACAACACTCGCTTGAGTCTGCACACATGCAACTCTTTGTTGAAGGTCTCAAATCCTTCTAGATTCTCTATGCACACCTCTTCCTCAATCACTCTGTTGAGGAAAGTTATCTTTACATCCATTTGATGTATTTTCCATCCCATCTGCGTTGAATGTGCAAGAATAGATCTTATTGAAGAGTACCTTGCCACAAATTTGGCCTTGTGTTTATCGACACTCCCATCTACTGCTTTCTTCACCTTGTAGATCCACCTAGATCCTATAACTAACCTATCCTCCAACCTTGGGACAACTTCCCATGCACTGTTCCTAATAATGGAGTCATACTCCTCTACCATGGCATCAACCCATATGGGTTGCTGCACTGCTTCCTCGAATGAGGATGACTTAGTCTCTACACTTTCTCTCATAAGATCCATGTAGCCAATGTATCGATCTAGTGACCTTCTCTGCCTTGCGCTATGATGTGGGTGCTCCCACATCCTCTCTAGAATCATGCATCAACCTGTCAGCCTCTCTGGTACGCTTCCTTCCATCTTTGGATGTCTCTGCATGAGTGGGTGCTTCCACTCTTTGTTCCTCTGCTTGTGGTTTCCCCACATCTTTATGTTCTTCTTTTGGAGCTAAATCTCCTCGTCTGCATGCATCTGAAGCTCCCTCTCAAGGGAAATTCACATGGCCTTTTCTTCATCAAATTTCACATCTCTATGGACCATTTTCATCATGTGAGATGGAAGGTACACCTAATAGTTGTGAGGTGTATCAATGTACCCTAAAAATATGCCCAACTTAGCTGTTCGTTCTATATTTTTCTGTGAATCCTTGGAAACATGACAATAAACTGATGAATCAAAGATTATAAAGTGTGCCACATCTAGTTTCTTACCTGAAAAAGCCTCTTCTAGTGTACTCATCCCGATAATATGATGAGGACTCTTGTTCTACACATATACAACGACGTTTCATGCTTCCACCCACAAGTGTAACATTAGGCCATGATCATGTAACATTTCTCATGCAACTCCCACAATGCTTTTCTTCTTCATTTCTACAACCCCATTCTATCATGGGTTATGGGGTGCTATTAACTCCCGTCGAATGCCTTCTGATGAATTTTTTTTATTGAATTCATTCTAAACATATTCTCCACCGTTGTCGCTCCTGAGAGCCTTCACTTTCCTGCTTATGTCTTTTTCAACAAATTCTTTGAACTCACAAAATTTTGGGAATGTCTGGTATTTCTTCTGCATGAAGAATATCCAACACTTGTGTGAAAAATAGTCTACAAATATCACATAATACCTGTGCTTGGTCATGGAGGTTGTCGAGAATGGTCCCCACACATCTGAGTGAACTCTTTCAAGGATCGCTTATGCTCGACTATCCTTATCATGAAAGGTGGCTTTGGTGTACTTCCCTAATGTACACCCTTTTCATGTATCACGCTGCTCAAGTGCACCCTTGGGAAGTCATGTAGAAATATTATGCATGATATTCAAGGCTCCATGGTGTAGATGGCCCAATATTCTATGCCATAACTCACCAATGTCTCGACGTTTCACCTTATTTGCTTTCGTGCTCAAAGAAACAAAATATTCTGCATCCAATTTGTGGAGGTTTTTTACTTGAACCCCGATCTTCTTTAGTTGTCCCGTGGCTATGTGATGAAGGAACACCTTTCCTTTTCTAAACACCATATCATAGCCACGATCTTCCAACATAGCACCTGAAACTAAATTCTTTTGCGACCCTACATGACATATTTCAATGTGAGAGGAGAACCAGACTCCCTCTAAAAAGTAATAGTACCGATGCCAATCACGCTATACCTTCCATCGTCTCCCATATTGATGTGCATCTGGAGGTCCTTCTCGTCCAGGTCATTGAATAAATCTTTGTTGTCAGTCATATGGAATGAGGCTCCACTATCCAGCTACCACACAATACCCATCATCGATGACACCATGCATGCGATGAGGGTAAAATCCAACTCGAATTGTGAAGAAATTACTTCACCTGTCACTCCTCTAGAGGGCTTCTTGCCGACCTTTTTGTGCGAACACTTCGTGGCATAGTGTCCCATATCATGATAGTGAAAACATTTAATATTCAACAAATCCTTCTTCTTTCCTGCTTGACAATAATCTGATTTGGAATGGGATGACTTCCCTTTCCCTTTCTTTGCCTTTCCATCCAAGGCACAATTCTCCTCATCATCATGCTTTGATGAGAATCCATCTCTGGTGTTCCGCTAAATCTCTTCTTGTACCAAGTCGGACCACAAACGCTCCCACTATGGTAGCTTCTCCCTCCCATTTACTGAATCCTGGTAGCTATGCCAGCTTTTGGGAAGTCCTAGAAGTGCTAGGCTCACCAGATCATCTTCGGAAACCATAACACCAACACTTCCAAGCTCATCCCGACATTGGGTAAACTTGGTAAGTACTTTGGAATTGTGTTGCCCTTATCCATGTTGATTTTTCTAAGCTTGTCCTTCAATGCCAGCTTCATGTGGTCACTATTATTATGAAACAAATCTATTAAGGCCTTCCACATTGCATATGGAGTTTCCTTTCCATGGAGGTTCGAGACGATATGATCTCGAACTCCTTCTAGTAGAATCCTTCTAGCCTTTGCTACACATTTCTTCCACTCTGCTAAGTCCTGTGCATTAGTTGGAGCTGGTTTTCGGGATGTATTTATCAATGAACTCCTTCAATATGTTTTCCTCCAAGACTGCTTCCTTTTAGTCTCTCCAGGAAATGTAATTCGAGCTACCCTTAAGGGCATACTCGAGCCTCAGACCATAGAACGCCATCTTGATCCTGTTGCTAGCTCTAGAGAGGAAATCTACAAAACTTGTTCCTCTTGCAAGAAAAAACTCATATTCTTCTCTTCTATAATGATTTCAGCTTCGATACCATGGAAAAAAACCACGTAGATTCAATTTGAGAATTTTAATATGCTAAAACAATAAACTTGAATATACTTTACCAATTGCGAAAACTAATTTAAACGATCACGAAATCACGAAGCATAAAAGAGGAATAATTCAATCACAAATTACACAAGGATTTCATGGGGAAAGCCACAGCTAAAAACCCTGCTATCTGTGTATTATATTAGTCAAAAAATATGAGAATATTACAAAGCTTTTCTCCAACATGAGAAACCTCTGCACTATCTCTATCTATCTCATTGCTTCCTAGACAAGCCTACGTCAATAATTAACCAAATTTTGGCTTGCCGAAGTCCATATTTCCTTGCGTTGTTTCCTTGGGTAATTAGCCCCTATTAATTAGGGAAATCCCCATCCAATACTGCATAATCTATCTAGAGCCTTCCTCTGACTACATGCACCACCTGTACAATTTGGATGATTATACAACTGATATTACACTGCCCTTGAACTCCAATCTCAACTCGGTAACTCTCGGTTCTGACATTCATGAGTTATTTATGGCTGAATCATCAGTTAACTGATTGATCATAGAGTGCATAGCTCACCACTAGACCTCTCACTGGTTCCTCCATAAGTTTGAACTAGTTAAACTGACTTTAACTCAGATAAACTCAATTAATTAATTACAACTAAAAATAAACTCAACTAGGGCTCCTATTTTGTAGGAGCCACTCTACATGACTCAAGTTAGACCCTAAAATCGAATTAACTGAACCAACTAAGTCAAAATAACTTGGTTAACTCGTACAAGCTGTCATGAGATGAAAAATTACAATTTTATTCTAATTTAATTAAAGGGAAAATTAAATTAGAATCTTTCTTGGTGCCATTTTCAACATTTGATATTGTCCTTATTCCCCATAATGGTATCTTCCTTTATCCTCCAATGGTTGAGCTAATACTAAGCATCCTTATGCCATCCATGTTTGAGGTGGATGTGGGGGTTTTGGCTAGAGTTAGAATCAATTTTGGGAACCCTCTCGATTTCCATGCTATAAAAATTCTTCTTATACATCAAATACCTAAACACAATCACGCTTTTAATGGGGAAATGCCAACTTCGATCAAGAGGATAGGATAGGGAATATTTCCTTTAATATTGAGGTTGTAGGTTTTAAATTGCTTTTGAATCATCTCAATATTTCTCTACGACTCTTTAGATATACTACAACCCCAAACCTCACATCCATATAATATAACAGGGGTGACGAGAGTCTCAAAGAGGAACCTTTTTTTACTCAAAATCCAAAGATTAGTTGACTTACAATTGTTTTCAAGCTTGTAATAAGCTTTCCAGCCTCCACTAATGTTTTTCTCAAAGCTATAATTCCAGTTGAGTTGATGATGAATGTCAATACCTAAATATTTGTATGAAGAAAAATGCTCCAAATAATCGTTAACATAGACGAAATTACCATGGTTGATCTTTTTGGATTTAATTATCATGACTTTAGTCTTGTCAGTATTAACTGTCATACCCATCTTGGAGCGGTAATCATGAAGAGTCTTAAGCTGCTTGTCGAGGTCATCACGGCTTATGGCTAGAAGAACGATATCGTCGATATAAAGGAGAAGAGTAATGACTATACCAGCAAGCTCGAGGCAATTGCAACCCACAGTTTCCAAACACTCCTCGAGCTTATCAACGTAAATGCCAAAAAGGGTAAGGGATAGGGGATATCTTTGCTTAACCATGATATTGCATTTAATTTCTTTAGACCACCCTTCATTGGTCTTAAGCTTGGCAACGACATTCTCGTAAAGACGAATCACAACAATCCTTAACTCAGGAGGGACCATTACCTCTTCAAGTATTTTCCATATCTTATCCCGAGGAACAATGTCGAAAGCTTTTCTAAAGTCAACAAAACAACAAAAGAGACCAATTTTACTATTACGACACTCCTCGAAAATGATCCTAAGATTGAAAAGATGGTTGATAGTCAAGTGATGTCTCTTAAAACCAGCTTGCCCTTTAGCTCTTTTACCATGGCTTTCAAGCTAAAGGCTAATCTTCTTTTCCAAAATGAGCCCTGATAGTTTGGCTAAAATGTGGCTAATCATAATGGTCTTGTAGTTGGAGGGAACATTTTTATTCCCACTTTTAAAGATAGACACAATGAGGCTTTGCATCCAAAGCTTAGGGAAGCGACACTTTACCACCAAATTGAGAAGCTTGTGGATATGAGGGATGATGATAGACCTTCCCATTTTGAAGATTTCAACTTGGTATCCTTCAATGTCTTTAGCCTTCTCATTAGCGAACTTCCTAATTCCGAGCTCCATGTCTTCTAAAGAAAATAGATTCTCCTTTATAGGAGTGTTTAAGATGATGCCCAAGGTGTCTGGGGAATCATACAACTTCTTAAGATAAATCTCCCAATAATCTAAGGGGATTGAATAATTATCTTTTGTTTTACGAAAAAGCACATTCCACCAAAACTTTCTAAACACAACTTTAGAAAGTTCTTAGAGACACATAAGCTCCATATAATATTTAAATAAATAAATAAATAAATAAAAACATTTTTACAAAATTTTAGCAATTAATATGTTTAAAATTCCAAATGCAACTTCTTTTTATGGTTGGTTTCATGATAGGATGACTTTTTAAAAAATCATTTTTAATTCCAAATGCAACTTCTTTTTTAATGGTTGGTTTCATTGTAAAAAAACTTTTTCAGAAATCATTTTTATAGAAATGGAATAATTGATATGCTTAAGATTTGAAATCAATTTTTTTCATATGATTGGTAAAAATACATTTTCAAAAAGAAAAAGAAAAACCATATTTTTTAAATCCAAAAACAAAACAAAGCATCTAATAATATTAGATATTACAAAAATGATTAAACAAAAAGACCAACAAAAATACATAACATATAATAAAAAAAAATTAAATTTAAATTTAAATGAAACTTTTAATCTCATAACCAGCTTTTCTCTCCCATAATATAAAAAATCTTTATATTTTATAATTCTTTAATTACCAAGTTGATTGAAAATTGAACCATTTTTTAAAAACATTAATAATTTTTTTAAATATTTTATAATTCTAATCAAAATTTTGATTATCAAGTTAATTGAAAATTGAATAATTTTTTAAAAACATTAATGAAAAATCTTAATATTTTATAATTCCAATCAAAATTTTGATTACCAAGTTGATTGAAAATGAAACAATTTCTTAAAAACATTAATTCTACAGTCTATGAATCATAAATCACAATCAATTATACATTTGCTTAAAATTTATCCTGTAATTCTTATTAAATTTATAAAAAATATTTGATTACAAAATTATCTTATTCCCTAGAAAAAATAATTTATTACACAATTAACTTATTCTCAACAAAAATTAATTTATTACATAATTAACATCTTCCAAAATTGCCACATGAGAATATCTTTAAAGCAGGATTAGGTCAAAGAATTTATATTAATGTATGTTCATAAACTTGATAAAGTGGGTGGGCTATAGGGGAAGGTACAACGTGGTGGTGGGTCCACCTAACAGCAATTAAATTATTTTTGAAGGTCCCAACTCCAGCTCCACTTATTGAAAATCAAATTTCATTATTTCCCACCTTCTGCAACAAGTAGGGAATACGTATAAAGAGAGAGGGTAGTTACGTTACGTTTGGCTGAGCTCTGAGACACATGCTTAAAGGAAGCAAGCAAGGAACATTGCGCATTAATCCGGTGGGAAACGTGTCGTACCGGTAATCTTTATACGTGTCCACTCAGGGTAGGTTACAGGGTGGAGATAGCTTGGGAGGCTGGGGTAGCCATAACACTTATTAATATGATAAAAGAAAAGTACACTCAATCAATCATTTAGTATTTTGGTTTTTTATTGTAAAGGAAACAGAGAAATACGAGACAATATAATATCGACAAATGTGATTTAACACGGATCGGCCGGGCTTTTGTGTCAACGGACTCGGAATTGTCATTTCAATTAACATGGTCATCTATCTCATCGATCGCCTGTTCCCCATGGCCTAAATCCCCTCCTCCATTTCCTGGTAGTCGCTGTAGCTGTGCTGGATAGACCCCAATTCCCAATTCAGACACAGAGTTTGAGTAAATTCCCTGTCCGTCTGGCAATAATTGGTAGAGATCCGGTTTGGGATCCAATTCTCCACTGTGGACTTAAGGGGCCCTCCGACACTAGGCTCTGTTGCTGCAGAAATATTGAGCAGGGGCCTCTCTGCGTTTCAATGTGTCGGGCCTGACGGGTATCGGGCACTTTCATTTGGGAGAAATCACGGTAAAAGTAAGCAATTCTTCGACCTGCTGGGTTTAATCTACTGCATGATGCTCAATTATGTCTTGCTGTACCGATCGGTTGTTTCTCGTGCCTGGAATTTTGTATTTTGGGTTAGGTGTTTATCTGATATTGCGAATTGTCTGAACAATAACAATTGACCTTAGAAATTATATCATTTGATGCAATTGCTTTAAATTGGATAATTTGTTCTTTAATTGTGTTAGGGCCTCTTATTTTTGTTTCGTTTTGTCGGCTTGCAATATGGCTAATTATGATTACCTTCTGCAAATGCTCCTTTCTTTATTCATTATATTTTTTTAAGAAATTGAATTCATTTCAATTTCTGAATTTTGGGCTTTGTCGATGTTTAATACTTTTCATCGTGTTGAGTTCCATCTCCATGGTGCCTCACATCACTGCAAATCCAACTCCACATACATCTTCATCTTCATCGGTTGAATTTCTATCAATGACATGGGTAATTTTCAGAGTTCTGGCTCTTTTGGTTAAGAGCTTCGTAGGTCTGGAGTTTTTTGAGATTTTATTTATATAGTGTACTCTTTTCTTCTTTTCCATGTAACCAAGCAACCTGCCCTCCAGCTTGCAGGCGAGGGTAATATATTCATAAGGGCTTAAGGCGATTCAACAACAATCGAAGCCATTACAACATATATTCAGATATGAATTCAACATGTTACTTGCAAGAATTAAATCAAGGTAGGAATGATAACAATCATTTCCCAACCAATTAATATAATCCAATTAAATCCAATTGACATATTTATCCAATTAAACCCAATTGACATATCTATTATGTACATAAAAATATAATTCTTTACATCGATTTAGTCACTGGCTCAGTGACTACATTGGTGAAGAATCAAGTGTATGTAGGTTCATCAAGGTCAGACCCTGGGAAATTTCAGGGTTATATTTTATTTTTTCAAAAAAAATCGTCAATTCAAAATGAATTCTCCCACAAATTTCTATATGATGATTTTTTTTGAATTGACACATTTTTTCTATAATATAGATAAAATCTTTCAAATTTTTTAAAAATCCTTAAATTTTTTACAAATTTTTATAAATGTATTGCCACGTTTCTGTGGTTGATATTTTGATAATTACAAGTTTCATCAAGCATTCTACACATGCATAGGACCTCCATCTTGAACAAAATGGGATGAGTGCAGCCTAGAAATGTCTTTACAAATGTATTGCCACATATCTATAGTAGATATTTTGAGAACTACAAATATTCATCAAGCATTCTACACATCCATAGGGGACCTACTTCTTGTTTATGAGTGCAGTCTAGAAATAGTCATAGATGTTCTCATTTCTCCTTTTTATTTTTACTATTTATATCTATTATGTTCTCATTCTTTTTTTATACTATTAAATCCCCGGGGCTGTAGTCCCGGGGCAAGTTGGAGGGCTTGTCGTTCAAAGCACCCAGATTAATTACCCTCTGGACTTGTTTCAACTTTCTGCTTGCAACTGAGATCAGGTAAGAGGCTTTACAACCTCAAACTTTCTAATAAAGTGAGTCGGGTGATTTTGATAGAATAGATACCCCTTGGTCATGACATTCAACTTTGATAGAATAGATACCCCTTGGTCATGGCATCCAATGCCAAACACGGAACCTACTTTTTTAAGAAAAACTACTTACCATATTATTAAAAAAAAAAACCAAAGTTCGGGCTGAAGTCCAGGGGTAATTACCCTCTAGACATGCTGACAACTCAGTTCCATTTCAAAATAAATACTGTATGATTTTGATGGAATAGATGCCCCTTGGTCATGGCATCTAAAGCCAAATGCGAAATCCACTTTGGTCATGGCATCTAAAGCCAAATGCGAAATTCACCCTATTATTTTAAAAAATCCTAACTTTTGATATTATCAAAGATGCAGTTGAACTTTCTTAGCAGTTTGTCCTGTTCCCTGGAATTGTGTGTGCGGCCAAGTGTGCTTCCCATGAATTGTGGTCTTCGCAAACTGCTTGAAAGCAATTGCTTGTCCCCAATTGAAGGAACCTGGGACCATTTATTGATTTTCTGACAATCCGTGTTGTCCTGATGATTTGGAAAATTACTCCCTCGGTCAGTGCTTCTGAGAATATGCATTAATCCTTTGTTTATTGCATGTCCTTGCTTATATTTCACAAATTTATATGTTTACTACTGCTGCGCGGTAAGCATTGACTATAAGATTTTGAAAATTTTTAGTGTTTGTTTTTTTACTTCCGCTAGCAGCAATTTAAATTACATTACTAGGTAGATTTTGTCCTTCGTGGATTTTTCTTTTTCTTCTGTTTGCCTCCATGTTTTACTTCTCTCTCTTGTTTCTTCTTTGTTAGTGAATAGCTTTTCATATGACTTCTAAACACTGTTTTCTAATCTGCAAATTGATAATTCAGTTCACTGTTATAAATTACTTAACCATCGTTTAGAGATCTATTCAAATTTCAGCGTTGTAACAAAATTAAGATTATCGTTTGATAAATTTCCACTAAGCCGGAAATCAAAGAGAGATGGAGGCAAATACGATCTTATTAAGATAATTTATTTTTTAGTACCTTTAAGCTGAAAACAAAATAGAAATGGAGACTAATCCGAAGACTCAGATTATTGGGAGAGTTTTTTAAATGTTTTAAAATTTATATAGCATAACACAATTCCTGTTAAATTTATATGCATAAATGATGGGTGAATATACTAGAAACACAAGTTATGAGATCACCATGTTAGGATGCTAAATCCTACACGTACTATTGAATCTTACCATCTCCTGAACAGTGTGGCAGATTACATACAAGGGGTTATGGATCACTATTCATAGCTTGTAAGATCCATTATGCAATAAGCACAAACAATATACAGGCTAGACATTTTTTGCGTACTTACAATACATCAGACGGTGTTTTCCTTCAAAGGCTTAGAATGTCCTCGGGTGAGTTGGAGAGATGCCATTGCCAATCTGTTCAATTATACATGGGATGGCTGGTTATTTTGCTGAACAAGTGTTTTTTCGCATGGGATAGTTACTTTCGTACTGCATTCTGAGAATGCAACATCAAATGACAAATACCCAATTTATTGGGAGTGATAAGCTACAGTGTATTGGCCTTTTTCTCAAAAAATATCACAAGGGGTGCCACCACAAGCCAAAGAAGATTTGGTTCAGTACCCATAATATCCGTCAAAATTGCGCTAGATCATCTGTCATAAATATAATGCCAAATGACAATAGATAGCATAAACCTTGTGTTTCCAAGAAAGGATTACCATAAGGGACACAAATATATACACCATAGCATTAAATAATCTGTATCATGCAGGGATCGGAATCAGACTTTCATCAGGTGGAGGATCATCCTTATCAATTTTCGAAGGCCCCCGCCCTCTCTTCGTTGGCTTCACTTGAGGAACAACAACCACAACAACCTCCTGAGTCCCAATCATAATTTTTACACTGTTTCTACTTAAAACTTGCCAACTGGAGGGTTGAAAGCTTGTCATTTAATGCCCATGCAGGAGGGCTGTGTGTCCACCTGTGACAACTCTCTTTGCTTTCCCGCATGACCTGGCTAGCTTGTTGCCCAGGTCTTCTGTCTCTCTGTTGTGACATTTGAGATATCACAGGGGGTATGGGTAAATAGTAGGAGGTCCTCTGTTCATGGTGCATGACACCTCTCCCTATAAATCAAGTTGTTTGTTGCATTTCTTGATCATTACATCTCAAATGGGTCGATGCTAAAAAAAATTGAGCAAGTGGGCAAGTTGATTTCAGAAGGAATTATTGGACTTCTGATCATATCTTCACCCTTAGGGTCATCATTGAGGAGGTAGAGTCTCATCAATGTAACATTTATTGTTGTTTTCTGGACTTTTGTAAAGCCTTTGGCACTATTCCAAGACACCCTCAAGACTTTGGCTCACTGCGGTTGGTGATTTCCTTGGTTATGACATTATATGAGAAGTTTTCGGGTCGAACTATTATAGCGTTGCTCCTTCATTCATTAGTGTCTACATTGATGAGTGTGAATATCTCATTCACGAGTCCCTTGGTGGTGTAAATAGTTGCATCCTCTTTGGGGTTAGCATTGCCGTTCTTCTTTTTATAGACGATAATATTTACTCTCTCAAATAGTTGCGGGTCTCCAAAGGCAACTTGATATTCTTAGCTCTTTCCCTAACAAGCATGGGTTATAAGCCAACCTTGGCAAAGGAAAAACTATGACATTCAATATGTTGAAAAGGAAGTCACTTTCAGTGAACCTTATCTATAAAGGTCTACAAGTGGAAGTTGTGCCAACATACACTTACCTTGGACTAGTGTTCTTTGTCCCTACTTGCTTCAGCGGTTGAAGCACAGCTAAGTAGGGGGTACATTGCTTTCACAACGTTAGAGAGGAAATGCTTTCAACTCTAGTTTCAAAATATCCAAACAAAAATCCACCACTTTCATATTTTCGTTGCAAATCTCTGCTTTATTGCTGTGAAATTGGGGTCCCATTTTGAGATAGATAGGATGAGCCCCTCACTAGGAGATTCTTGGTGACAGCTATCTAAGGCCGTTCAAACTAAAAGGATTGTCCCATTGTTCATCATTCCAGTTGGTTTGGAGCACACTTTGTTTATTGTTCATATGTTTCATTTCATTGTCATGCTTCATAATGTTTGATGCATGGTGAAAATTTGGTGAAGTCTTAAGAGATACCCATTTTTGCCCCTCCAATCCTCAATGCAGCTCATGACAAAGGTCAATTGGTATGCAAAGACCACGCCTTTGCTTCGTTGCCTTGATCTAGACATTGAAAAACCTCTCCCTTTAGAATTCTCTATTGACACCCTGATTATAACTAAAAGAGACGTAGATAGAGGGATCCATGATGGAATTTACAAGGTTTGTCTGAAAGTAAGTTGGTTTAAGATTCACTCTAAGAAGTTTCTCATTCCAGCTGCGAGCATACTACTCAGTGCTCACCATCTTCAATGGAGTACATAGGTTTTGGTCACAAGTTTCTTCCCATCAGCCTCGGATGCTAGTAGCATTGGTCCATCGCCCCCTTCCTCCACACACTTGTTCCCCTCTTCCAAGATCATACAGCCAGGCACCCTTAATGTTGACTACTCCCTAGAGGATATCATTCTCTAGTGCATTGGCCCTTACACAGTTCTTGAAAATTCTGATGAGAAGCCTGCCTCTAGTTTCAGTCTTCTTACTCATCCTTGCCTGCTGGATCCAGTCGTCCCTGAGCTTTTCAGTTCACAGCACTTCACAGCAGTTCTGTTGTACTGACACTTACTCTCTGTTTTAATTTTTCTTTTAGTTAGACATGTTGAGACTAGTCTCTAGTGGGCCTTTAAATCTTAGACATTATTATTAATTTTTCTGCTTGTAGCATTATTCTAGGACATGCCTGCATTTTATTGATATTGGATGCACTTTTTTTTAGTCCATTTGACCTACTTTTTGTGGTCTTTTGTTGGACATCAATAAAACCATCTTATTTTATCTAATCATTTTCCATATATGCAAAATAGCTTCATTGCTATCCATAGGTACACTAGATCACATTTATCGCTTGGTTTCAAATTTCTACTGCCCTAGCTTCAGGTTTGCAACTTTGCTTTCATTAGATTCCCATTTTAACAGATCACCACCTTCCATGTGACAGTTGCATTTGTAGATTTTGAAACTCAAAGCCTAAGTGTAAGGAGCATTTCATTTTTAAATGCCGCATGTACTGTTAGATCCATTGTTTTTTTTTTGGGAAATTGTCCTTGGGCTAAGCAGCTGCGCTATGAGGGGCATTTCTATACCGTCAAAATCACCCAGGCTTGCACTTTGGTTTCATCCACACCTTCTTGGGGTGTTTTTAATCCTTGTCGAGTGTTTTTAATCCTTGTCTAAGCATTAATACAAGTTCCATCACCCCACAACTTGCAATTAGACCACATTACTGTGGGTGATTCATGGAATATTTTTTGTTGTTCCGGGAGTCAAACAGCTTGCTGAGGACCTTCATGCATTAAGATGACGAGAGATGTCTCGACACTTTCATTCAGGGAGCTTTTCATCATAGAAAAAAGCTTCTTAGAGATTAATTTAACAATATTCTCCAGCATTTGTTCATTACATCCTACTTCCAGCACTTGGCCATGGCTTTGTGGCTAGCAGCACTTTTTGACCTCCATATATGGCATTACTTTTGTCATTCTCTCATCTTTTATAGTATGGTCTTGGACCTGACCTTTCTTTTGTTTTCTCCTAGTAGTTAGTGGGACGTGTGATAGACACCTTCCTTGTTCATCCTATCACTGTACATTGAATCCAGGCCGATTGGCCTTTTTGGCTCCTTGTGTACATTAACATTAATTTCTGGGTCTGGAGTTCTGAAATCCTTTCTTTCTTTAAGCCAGCAGCACTATTAGGGACCTCAAATACTTTTTCCTCCTAATGTAGGTTGTTGGCTCAGAGGAATCTTGTCTTTCTTCAGTTCTCAGATATATAATGATTTTGGGAGGAAAACCTCTGGAGGACCAAATTGGAAAGGTTAGTAGGAATGAGGGCAAATATATCACACATGTTTCTGTGGTTGAATATTGTAGGAATATATATTAGACTTTTGTTTTAAAGGATTTATTGTTGTATTGGTGTTAGCATGCTGTTTTTGACCAGTGAAATGCAATGTTTTATGTTTACAAATTTTAGTTTCTTGAAAGTTTGTATATGTGTATGCAGGAACTCTAGGCAACATAAATCTGTTGATACATTTTAGTTCGTGACATTTATTTGTTGCACTTTATTATGATTTATTGGTCGAGGCCTGTTCACCTTTTTTTTCCTTTCAGTCATTTGAAATTTTTTAATGCTCCAAATTGTTTCTACTGCTTGCATCTTTGCTATTATTTTCATGAGGCTGTCCTATTATTGTATCCTTCTTTACTTCATTTTATCATAGATTTAACTTTGGTATTTTCTAGGAGTTGCGTTTGCACTCCCACATTGTTTTCATACTGGTTGTATCCTTCAGTCCCATTGACATGTTTATAGTCATTCATTGGACATTAATAAAATTATCTTATCTCTTACTATGTGTCACTACTTCCTGAATTCCTGCTGTTATTTTCATTTGCATTTTACCATTACTATGTGATGGATTTGAAATTTATCTTAGGTTTCTTACAGGTGTTACACTGAAGGCGATGCAATGGATCATTCTACAGACCAGTCAAGGGCTTTTGATGGTAACTTGTCTTTGACCAATCTAATATCTCCTGCAAATCATTTATTGTAGTATCAACTTGACCAAATCTTAATCCAGAAAGATTTTGAGTTCAGGTTATCCAGTACAGAATTTGACAATGGCAATTCCTCCATCAAAGGAGGGATCCACAAAGGGTCATGAAACTAAGTTGGATGGATTTCATGGCTCAAGTGACACAAGTTTGTTTTCGAGTTCATTGCCTGTAATGTTCCAAGAAAAATGTAAGGTCTAGTGTGTACTACATTTCTACAAATGTTATGACCATTTTAATATTTATTGAATGAGAGGATGAATCAATTTTTGCTTATTATTCTTGGATGTTTACAGTGAACATGACAGATGATGAGAATGGTCGGCAATATGTTGATACAAAAAAAGCTTCTCATCTAAATCAATTACATCATGTAGCAGTGGCTTTGGAGCCTCTTCAGGACATGAAGTCCCAGACCATAGGAAATCTTCCTGATGATGAAGAAGAGCTTTTAGCAGGAATTATGGATGATTTCGATTTCAGTAAATTGCCCACCCAGGTTGAAGATTTGGAAGAATATGATGTATTTAGCAGTGGAGGGGCCATGGAATTAGATTTTGATTCTCAGGAAAGTTTGAATGGGAACATCAACAGGTCAGTCTTAGATAACTTTGCAGGAAATGGAACTGTAACCTTTGGAATTTCAAATGGCCTTGGAACTGTTCCGGGAGAGCATCCTTATGGTGAACATCCTTCCAGAACATTATTTGTGCGAAATATTAATAGTAATGTGGAGGACTCTGAATTGCGCGAATTATTTGAGGTACTGATGTGCATATGCTTTTTTTCCATTCTACATGGCTATTTAGTTGGTTTTCTGTCTTTTTTCCAAGGGATTTTCAGCATCATGGTTTCGTTGTAAAATGCTCTATATTGCTTTTGTGCATTAAATACTAAATTCTTTATTAAATTAAAAAATGACAATGTAACCCTTTCTTATGACTAAACATTGTTCATCTCTTTAACAATCTGGGTTCATGAGTGTCTAAGCCTCATATCTTTTTGGGGCTTATTTCAATGATATACACTGACAGATAATAGGGATGGTTACATATAATCTAATAAAGTTTTAGACAATCTCAGGCAGCTTCTGTGGTAATTTTACTGAGTTTTACTATTGGGTTTTATAAGGGAAACAGCTAAGATATTATTCAAAGGGTAACACATGCTCATTGACTCGGTTCTTTTGTACCATAAAGTTTTAATGAATAATCTAAGATCGATTTTACAGGGTCTGTGAAGTTTTCTTGAGTAAGACAGCATTGCATCTTTTGTTGTGAGACAGAAAGGTCTTTCTCTTTGAAAACTGTATTTATAATGTGTTCACCACACAAGTGCAGTGACTAATATCAAAAATTTTAAGTACACTGCACAGAAATAACTTCAAATAGTGGATTTTGTGTCTGGTTAGCATGTACATTTGATTTCTGAACTTGCAGCCATTGCCCCTTCTAGTATTTTCCCCATCTTTATGCCCCTCCTCCCCTTATCTCTCTAAGTCTCATACATACTTTTACCATCACTGGCATGCTCATTCTCCTCTTAATATTGTCTTTTTCTTAACTTTTTTTGCTCTTGGATGCACAGCCACTTTTCCCAGACTGTTCCATGACAGATATTCTAATTCAAGCATGGGCAACAAGGGCATATGTCAAGTTCCTTAAGTTTTATTTTGAGGATTGAATTTGGCAGATCTAAGTAGATTAGGTTGGACTGGCTTTGCTGAAGTATCAGAAACTAGCTTTTTTGGTTAACTTGCAGAAAAAGTGTAAAATTTCCCTTTCAGTTTTTTTTTTTCCTGAGGAAATCCAGGTTTTGATATTACCCCATTTCATGGATTTTTGTTTTCATGTACTTTATTTTCTATTTTCTCAAACCTTGGGCATTTTAACTTGAATGCAGATAATGTTATCTCTAACGAATATTGCATGTTTTGAGCAGCAATATGGTGATATCAGAACCCTTTACACTGCATGCAAACATCGTGGTTTTGTAATGATATCTTACTATGATATTCGTTCTGCTCGGAGTGCAATGCGTGCCCTTCAGAATAAACCACTACGACGACGGAAACTTGACATTCATTTTTCAATCCCAAAGGTATGGAATTTCTTTTTTCTTTACATAGATGCAGAGAACTACTGAATTCAGTTTTGATTGAACTTTCCTTTACATACTGTCTGTTTTATGATTTAACTAAAGACACTATAATAAACGTAGAGCATATATTTAACATTCTAGAGATAATTGACTTGTATTAATAAGTACAGAAGAAGGGCCCTTTTGTTACCTAGAGGGAAAATAACTTATACATGCCCTACACCTATCGCAGGATTTGTTTCTGTTACATGATATTGCTTATGTGGTAACCTTGCAGATCGATTTAAACTTAGAACAATTTTCTGCAAACCTAGTACAGGATTCTATTATGCCAAATCGTGGAAGAAAGCTATAATTTCCAACTTATTATAAATCATAGAAAACAGAATTTAATCCTTATTTTGGCAATATCCTAATAAATATTTTGTCAAAATAGGTCTCTTGCTTCTCTAAACTCCCACATTTAGCATACATACCAAGGACACTCCATGCAAAGACATCAAACATGAACAATAGTTACCCTCTACAAGTTTGGATTTGGATTTGATATGATACAAATAAATTTGGTATGGGAAATCCAGCACAGAAAAATATGACAGTAAACATCTCACTAAATATGAAACATGCAAATTCTTCAAAATTTTAGAAAAAAAAAATGTAGAATCTATAAAGTCAAAATTAAATAACAACCATTCTACATTGAAACTTGAAAGTAATATTAATAACATTATTATGAGAATAACTGGGGAGAATGACAGATGTTGAAAACAGAGTTTGTATTTCAAGTGGTAAATATGAAATTACAGATAAAACATCATGATTGATAAATAATAAATGAAGCGTCAAGACTCGGATTCTCCAGTTGATCTCATCTCCATCACTGTTACCCACATCAATAAACTGTCTCATAATGTACGCATTATCACTATTGACACTCTGGAATATCTCTAAGCAAGATATTCTCCTCATCTATGTGATGTGTGGATGTGGAAGATGATCCCATTATCGATGCTTTTGAAGTTGGACTAGGTGCACTTAATACTGGAAGAAGTCTCATACAGTTCTCAAACTTGATTTTCCCTCCAAAGAATACATCCACAAGGGTAAACTGCAATGAATGCTAGCCAGATCTGCCAATTTGCCAGCTCACAGTAGGTTTCTCTTCTTGCTATAGCTAAACTCATGCGTGCTCCAACTCCTCTCATAGGTAGTTGTACTAGTGACCTATTTTTTAAACGTGAATGTAAAATTATACTAATAGAAGTATTTGAATGTAGCAATTTGCTAAGGTACATCAAAACTAAATTTTGTGATGCACAACTTGATTGCAGATTGTCTCAACTGAGGCATCAGGCATCTCATATCCATGGAGCATCCACTACTGTACAAGGGTGTTATTTGTGTATGGCATATCCTGTATCACCCTAAACATTGTGAAAGCATGGCCAGTCCCTTGACTGTATGATAGAGACTGTAACTGTATTTGCTGCTACATTCGGGGTTAGGATACATTCTCTCCATACAATCATAACATCCTTCCATGATCTCAGGATCTTTACATGCCTGAAAGTAATTAGGTGCGAGGAAAACACTTGGAACATGCTAGTACCTATGCAACATTTTCCATCTACTACCCACAACATTCGATATTGTTTGATATTGTGATTCATCATTATTACATGCTGTTGCTATGTGCTCTTTTGTCCTATCCATGCCCTCATATATAGAATCCATGCGTGAAGGATCATAATGAACCATCCTCAATATTTTTTAAAATAGGCTAACAGATGTAATATCCCCAAACAGAGATACTAGAAAAACGACAATATTTTTTAATAGAAGGGCACAACAAAATCTGAAATTGTATTTGCATATAAAAATCAGGAATTGCAACTATGAAAATTACTTGCTGAAATAAACACAAATCTGAAACTGTCTTCTAAACTTTCATCTCTAAATTGACCTCCTTGCCTGATGAATGATTGCAACCCAGAAAAGAGGATGTGCTAGGGTCTCACACACCGAAGCTCTTCCACCAAAACACACCCTTCTGACTCGGGGGAGCCCATATGTCTCTCCAAAACCAGGGATACTCAAGGTTGCCAGACCTTAAGCCCAAAATTGCAGCAGTATAGAATATACAAATTACAATGAATATCTCCCTAGCTATCAAAGCAAACTTTTCCTTTTATCAATTTTGAAAGTTGAATTTTCCATGCAAGACTCTACCTTCAACTTCCATGCATTTCAGTTAACTGATGGTGAACATGGCCATGCACATGACTAAGGGAGTACACTTGAGTTCAACTGAAGTAGAAGTGGAGAGAAGAAGCATGCACTTAGTCTAGTGGAGATACTCTTATGTCAAACTGCTGTGAAGTGGGAGAGAAAAAGGTATGTGCCTAGTTAACTAGACCACACACTTAGTTATCTCCCCATGCATGCACACACTGTTGTTAACTACAAGAAAAGGGCCAACTCATCTCTAAATTAGTGCATGTGTCCGAGTGGTCTTTAGTTCACTCTGCGTCCTTCTCCTCTTGGGTAAGCCAAGGAAAGGACAACAGTTTTGCTGTTATTTTTCATGGTTTGAGTTGGTGACATTACAACGGATAGATACAATTCTGAGTTCTGACTTAAGATTGTATGTTCTGCCATTTTACCAGTTACATTCTTTGACAACCTTCTATTCTTCCACTTTTCATTGCATAGAAATGATCTCAATGCAGTTTTTTTGGTGGGGAATTCTGTTTATATTAACAAATAAAAATTATAGTACAAGAAATTAGAATAATATACAACCAAATGCAAAACTACCTGTAGACCAAGAAAAAGGCCTTTAATTCCAAGTCTCTACTGTACTTCAATAGCACTACCTTGTGCTTCCCTTGACGAAAGAGTGCTTTTGATTTTAACTGTCAAGCTGATCTAATAAAGAAAAAGAAAACACAGTACCACTAAACACAGATTCAGATCGAAGTTTCCACACCATGTACAAAGAAGCAACTCTAATACTATAGGAAACACCTCAGAAATGAAGAGGTTCATTGGAGTCAACATCACCTAACCATGCCTATTTCCAAGATATCTTACCAAAATAAAGCTGATGCCAAGTGCTCCAAATGAAGCTCTAGCACTTAGACATATTTGCAGCTCCAAAATAAATGACAGATTATCTCAACCTCACCATAATATGGACACCTTCCGTCTGTTAAACCTGTGTTGACAATCTTTCCTTAAATGGTAAACATTGGTAGATTAGCCACCAAGCAAATGCCCGAATTATGAAAGAGAACCTGAGGGTTTAAACTTTTTGAAGATGATTGACGGTTTGACCCTTCTCTTTTACATTTGAACGACTGCAGCTTCAGTTTGTCCTGAAAGGAAAGGGGAGCACATAAAGACTGTTAACACCACCTGGATTTGTACATCCAAATGGGTTTATTATAAGACCTAACCAATGCTTCCAAATTGGTCCCAAAGCGTGCATACTAAGCTTAGAAGACTCCTCAAGCAGAATCAACAGTTGAAGCTCCAAAATAGCAAGCCAATTTGAGCACATCAAACTAAACTCATGAATCAGATTGATCTAGGTCTTCCACTTGCGAGTGCCCATATCTCAAACCTCTTGCCACAAGAAAATCCCTTTCTGGGCCAACCGCCTGTTAATTTTTAGGGCTATATTCATATTGTTCTCTGTTGTAGATAATTGCAATTTTAAACTTTTTCATTATTTACATATTATGTTCACCCCATAACATCATTAACAATTATGTAGAGAGAACAATAACATCAGCAATGCAGCAGAACAGTAAGGAACAACCGAAGAAAAACATATACAATAGAGACACCAGGATTTAGGTCAGAGACCAGGGCAAAACCCCACAAGGGGGAAACCCAACAAATTCTTCTTCTATTAGATATTCATCAATGTTCAGTTGAGATACAAGATACAATAAGAATGAGACATTTATTTGTCATCATCAATCACTATCTTTGTCATAGAGGTTCTGCCATCATTGTCATATCATCAAACCATAGATCAAAGTGTCACTGCCATACATCAAAGGTTACTGCCATGATAAGGTCACTACATCAAGGTCATTGTCAGGATCACTGTCATATAGATCTAAGTCACTGATATAGGGTTACTGCCAAACCTCATACTGTCATTGTCATATCAATTTCACTATCATACATCAAAGTCACTGTTATGCAACAAAGTCTCTGTCACTGTCTTTTATCAAGGACATTTCTATGTAACAAGGTCACCATCATAGTCTGCCATATCAAATGTTACAGCTATATCAAAGGTTACTGTCATATGCCTCCAAGTCCCTGTCATATAAATGTCTCCAAGTGACTATCATATATATCACTGTCTCACTGTTGTATAGATTACAGTCTTACATTGTATAGAATCTAGATTACAGTCCTACTGTTGTATAGATTACAGTCTCACGTTGTATAGAGCACATGGAGACAGAGTGTATACCATAGCAATCTTCAGCAAGCCACTGAAGTAACAAAGCGAGTCTCAGAGAAATATGAGCCTCAAAGAATACGAACCACAACAGTTAGCCGAGCTACAGATAAAATGCTAGTCATAAAAATTTTAATACAATTAATAAGATTCAATACGAGCCACCACTAAGAATGAATTTGAGCCACAGATAATACATGCGAGCCTCAGAAACATTCTGATCCATAGAACATGATGCAAGCCACAAAACATTGCGAGCCACTGTAGTGACAAATGTGAGTTACAGAGTATTCAGTGAGCCACTATAATAACAAACGCGAGCTACAGAAAAGAGCCACAGTAATGTAGATGCGAGTTTTAGATAAAGCGAACCACAGATTTAATGTGAGCCACATAATATAGATAGAAGCCACAGGTTGAATCTAAAATTAATCAAGTAAAGAATTTGTTGCCTTGAATCTTGATTCCTTGGCCCACAACCATTAACAGTGTGTTAAGAATAAATCATTCTTGTATAAATCTGGTTTTCTTGGGCTGGAAAATCCGTGCAGTGACATGTGGGATCTTTAAAGCAAGATCCTTAACAAGAATTTTGTAGGATACATTGAGTAAATTGATCAACCACCAATTACCATATCCTTAGTAGAGTTCTTGGGGATAAGGGTTATCAAACCTCTATTCTGATATTTGTCCATTCTTGCCCAGTGTAGGTTTTTGCTCAACCAATCTTTGTAATGCAATGTAATGGGTGGCAAATATAATGTCATTAGGCCTGACACTGTAGTTTTTTAGTTTTGTGTTTTCTATAAATACTCAATGTTATCTAAAGATAAGGATGAATTTCACTATTTTTCTTGCACCCAAGCTATTTTACCAATGACCTGGAGGGATAGATGTATACAATGTGTTTTCCCAAGGTGTGCAAAACACAAAGATAAATGCTCCACGGATAACTCACAACATTGATACAGTTGACTGTTGGACGTATTATCAATGACCACTTGGACTTTTGTCCTCTCCTATGGACAAGATGACATCGCTCAATATCGAACAAAAATTCAACAGTATTTGTCTTGTTCATATAATTTTAGTGGACGAATGGATCACTCCTTCAAGGAAACATCTCATTGGCTCCACTTAACAGCTATAGCTAGGCTTCCAAATAAACATAATATCTATTGTTCCTTTTAATGTATAGAGTGAAGCAAATATATAATTCTGCAGAGGGCTGTTTCATACTTGCTCAACCACATTTTCTTGTAGAGTTTAGCTATACCAATTGCATAGGACTGTTTTTGTTTAATGTCTGCTTTAATTTCAGTTCCCTGATAGTTACAAGCTTGACAATCCTTCAAATTTATTTTTTCTGCCATATTAATCTTTGTCTTTTATGTATTTCTAGGACAATCCCTCAGATAAGGATGTAAATCAGGGGACTCTAGTGGTATTCAACCTGGATCCATCAGTTTCAAATGAAGATCTCCGTCAAATATTTGGTGTTTATGGAGAAGTGAAAGAGGTAAACCTCTAGTTTTAATTAATAAATAGAGTATATGTTTTGAGATACTTAGTCGTGCTTTTCCAAATCTGATTTTTGCAATTAAACAGATAAGAGAGACCCCCCACAAACGACATCACAAGTTTATTGAGTTTTACGATGTAAGGGCAGCTGAGGCAGCACTCCGTTGCTTAAACCGGAGTGATATTGCTGGGAAACGCATCAAGCTTGAACCCAGCCGTCCTGGGGGAGCAAGACGGAGGTATTGGTCTTATATTGGAACGTTCACTTGTTTTGTTGATTATGAATAGGCTTTTGACATTTATTTCTTTTGATGACAGTGCGTTTATCTCTCTGTTTTAAAAATCGGCCGGTTCAACTCCGACCAGGCCTGGTCGACTGAGCCATTAGGCTGGCCGGTCCGACCAGGTACAAAACCAGCTAGGTTGGCCGGTTTGTTACCGAGCCGGCCGGTTTTTGTACCGGCTCGGCCGGCTAGGTAACAAGCCGGCCAACCAGGCCTGGCCCGAGTTAACCAGGCCGAGCCAAAACAGCCGGCCAACCAGGCCTGGCCCGAGTTAACCAGGCCGAGCCAAAACAGCCGGCCGGTGGGCCCAAAAAAAGCGATTTTGTGGACTTCAAACCGGATTTTAATCTACAGTTAGGTTTGTTTTAGGTTGTCTAAGCCCTCCCCATGCTATTTAACTAACCCAACCCCTCTATTGAACTTTCAACATCCTTGACCTGACATGAAAATGCAACAGGGGTTTGTTTTATAGGGAGCAAACAGTATAGAAAAACTAAACATAGCAACATAAGTCATAAACAAATCCTAACTGCAATTGTTGAAAAATTGTTGCAAACCTTTCTATAACAAGGACAGAAGAAACATCTCATGAGTAAATGCATCTCATATAAAAAAAAACAAGTCACGGTTTTAAAAACTTGTAGGCTATACTAGCAACTCAATTTCCTTCCTCTGTGCAACTACTGTAACAGTTTTCACCACAAGAACTGCATCTCATGCCCCTATAAGCATTCTCAATAATACTGCAAAACAGAAATATTTGTTGATGCAGTTTGACTCAGTTCCAAACAGGACACAGTTAAGCACTGGAAAGATGCATCATTCCCAATAACACTTCTTTGTACTAAAGTCCTTTAGAATTACAAATCCCTGATTTTAAACCTGGAGACACCATTACAGCATGAGATGTCATACCACTACCACATTAGTGCCATAAAGAGGAATGCTGATGAACATCTGGAGAACCTAAAATGAAGATTGAAAACAGCTGGGCTTAACAAAATTTATTTGAAGCCTATCAAATAAATGTTAAAATTGTTGTCTAACAAGCAAATTTTTGAACAGTAATAATTATATTTGAATTAAAAAAATATTGGAGGCTGCAGCCATATCATTCAGCCTGACAGCACAAAAATGGAAGAAAAATTCTGTCCTCTTGTCCTTGCAACTTCATAACAAAGTTTGGTGGACAGAAGACACTTCCCTTCCCAAGCCTTTTGATCTGACAGACAAAACAAATTGCATACTGCTTGATGAATTCACTATCTAGAAAGATAGATTAAATGAATGCACAACCATTTCAATAGATTTCACCTAAAAATGCACCTCATTCTCCAATAAGCATTTTAGATAATACCTCAAAACTGAAATATTTGTAATTTGACTCAATTCTGAACATATCACAATCAAGTTAATATGGACAGTTAGGCACTGGAAACATACATCAATCCAAATAAAAGCTGAAGTTCTTTACAGTTATAGGTCCCTTTGTTTTAAATCTGCAGACACCATTAGAATATGAGATGCCTTACACCATTACCAGATTAATGCCATCTTTAAATTTATGTTTTTGTACAAAAAAATTAATATTTAATGTATTTTTTACAAAAACCGAGTCATTGAAACCGAGTCGACCGAGTCATTACCGATTCGGAGTCATTACCGAGTCATTACATCGGCCTGGTAGCTGACCGATTCCGTTTTTTAAAACATTGGTCTATCTATAGAAAAAGCTGGGTACCTTAGCCACGATTAGAAGATTAGCATTTGGTAAATCGTAACTTGCTACCCTGCCACTTCTATGAAGAATGATTTGTTAAAACTAAACATCAACTATTATGACGTGATTTGTGCAGTAGAAAGAGAGATTATGTATTTTGCATTTGATGGAACAAAGAAACTATTAAGTTACTAATATTGCAAGATTGGGGGTTCAGGGGGAGTGGTGAAGGCACAAGAAAGAAAGATAAGATCATAATGATTAATACAGGCCTATATGATTAATATATGCTTACAACATATATCCTATGTTGTAACATATAGGCTTACTATCCTAATTAATATAATCTGTTGTACTTGGGCCACTTCCACAGGTAGCTAAGGACAGTAAGCCTATATGTTGCAAGGCCATGTAAAATCCATATGTTGTACAAGAATTCAGAATAATGAATAATATAAGCTTTTGTACTTGCGTCACTTCCACAAGCATAAGATTAACCACCATAACACTTGAATACTTATGTAACACTTAATATTGTTTTCTTTTCTTTAATTATCCAGAATGCAAACTTCTATTTCCAGTTTGTCCTTCCCATGTAGATTTTTCTGTATTCTCTCAATTTGCTATTGTAAAGATGAGTGGATAAAATGTTAATTTTAGCATAAAACTTGATTTTTTAAACGTGTGAAAACTCGTGCACTCCAATGTGAAGGATGAATCATGAAACAATCAATAGGATATTTGAAACAGCATTTTCAAAATTTTAGGTACAACTGTTCAAATAACATAGAATTGAGAACGTAGGCGATAGTGTGAGTTCACAGCTAAACCTTTTATTGATATATTAGAGTTCAAAAAGGGATTATTACATCAATCATTAAACGTGGGAAAGTAAACAAGAAAAGAGTGTTTCAAAACACATTCTCCCCGTGAAAACACTCCATGTGAAAAAAATAAACTGTCCATCTGCAAAAGCACATCTCTGTTATTGTAACATCTAAATGGTCATTTTTGACCAGAACGTTTCCAAGCTTATATTTCTTGGTCAAATATATACATGGTTATTTTTTGACACTGATAGTGACTCACATGTGGTCTCAAGGTTTGTCTTGTTTTGCCACCTTTCTTTGTGTACCCCCATGTCAAGCTTAAGAGGGCATATTAGTGTTATGGTGGTTAGTCTTATTCTAGTAAGCCCTTCGTGGTTGGGCCTATGGTGACATGGATTGTTTGTGGATGGCCATAGTGGTCTCATTTTTATGTACCAATAGAAACTTGTTATTATAGATAGAAACAATTCTGCACTTGGAATCTAAATTTTTCTTGAACGTGGGCTGAGAAACTGAAACTGAATGCTGAAATCTGTTACTAACAAAAATTTGCAATATAGTAATTCTGAAAACAGTTGCAATCTGGGATGCAAAGACTGAATCTAGAGGTTGGAATTTGTTTTCCATTATTCTGTCGAACTAATCTGGAATTTACCAGAAACAGATCTAACTCTTGAACAACATGGAGCAACACTAGTCTAACTGTAACCCCATAATGGAACTCACTATTAATTAATAATAAGATTAGCAAATTCAAGATAGTACAGACCTTAAAGAAACCTTCCTGAGAAGGTATAAGTGCCAACTCAGGCAGAGTAACCTTCAGTGCAGTAGGGGTGCTGCACTTGGTCAAGAACTAGTTTTCACTGACCATCCACAACACCTATCCTAGACATGTTATTCTAGGGCTTAAAGGTCTTTTTATAATTAAAACTCCTACTTTTTGTGTTAATTAGATTCACTGGCTGTTGACATATAATCAAACTAATTCATAGAATTAGATTTGACTGACTGACCTTTTTCTGATAAGTCCTACTATTTTTGAAATTAGACTGACTGACAAAATTAGACTGCCTGATTGATTAACTAGTACTGAAGCTGATTATCCTTGAGTATCATAACTGTAATCTTATGCTTCTAAGCCCTTAGTGGTAGGCCTATGGTAACATGGGTTGTTAGTGGGCAGATCTATTGGTCCCGCATCTAGGGTTAGTGGCTGGGTCTAATCTACTCTGATAATGCCTATATATAGGACTCAAAGAGGTATCATGACCTCATTTGTAATCACCAAGTCATTTTTTTTTTTGTAAATTCGATTGGTAATACATAATGTTACAAAAGCCTCCATTAAAGGAGGATTGTCTGGCACCTACCGAGCTGGCTTTTTCATTTCAAGTACATGATCTGGACTAGGACTTGTCCAAGACTTCTCATAGTATGCAGAAAAATGGACAGCTTGACACAAAATTGAAACAGTGCCAACCTAAAGCTGATAATTAACTGACTTCCAAGCATAAAAGGAAACCGAAAGACTGTCAGCAAGAACATGGTAGTCATAAAACTCAAACTTTCCCCACAGGGGGGACCTCCTCAATTTCACCGGGATTCTTCTTGCTTCCACCTTCATGAATGATGATGAAGTGTGCCCATAGCCGTGAAATGAGAGAAACTTGTCTTGAGGTTATTCAGCTCTTTGATAATATGGTTTAATTTGTATTCCATCTTTTGTTGGTGTCACCCAAATTTCTCTGAATTAGGGCATTTTGATATAGACTGGTTGCAATATACTCTTCATTGTATCAGAAAATCACCATCAGACATTGGGCCTTTGTGGCCCTATCCCTTGTTTGATCAGGGTCCCTTCACAAAGTTGCTGTCATAATCCTAGGGTCCTTCACAAAGACATCGACATAATCCTAGAGACACTCATCCATCACCATTTCCCTTTTTGCACTGACAATGTGTTCTGGGGCTGTCAATTTTTAGTATTCTCAAATTACCTTTCCTTGTGCTTGGAAATAAATCTCGAGAGATATCTACATAATTTAGCATGGAAAGAGCTTTCAGAGGCATGTTTTCTGAGTTTCCCTAGTTTGCCATCTTTCTCTTTGCCAAGGTTTTCCTCCACACCCCCTTCACCCTCGAGCTCACAGTGCTCCCTCTGTGGCTCCTGGCCTGATCTCCAGAATAGCGGCAGCTTCAAATGAGTATTATTATTTATTGGATTTGTAGGATCATTTCATAGCAATATGCTCCGATCCAAGGAGTAACCAATACTAGCAGCTCTCCTTGTCCTCGGACCCAGACGGAAGGTTGGACTCATGCTCCGAAGGAAGAACAACAACCGGCGTAAGAAAGTGTAAGGACTAGTGGTTGGGTTCCCGCTAATATAGATTGAAGCCATTCCTGTACAGAGTAAGCCTGAAGACACTAGCTTGAGCTCAACTTGCTGTAGTGTTAAGCCTAGGCAACTAGCCCCATACATAGTGTCTCCATTCTTTTTTCCCCGCGTGAATGCCTTAAGCGACAAGCCCTACTAGTCTGGTACACTAAGTAAGATCCCTATGAACTATATTAGCTGTAAAGTGTAGTCCACATGCACACTAGAACTTATGTGTCTTTTATTGATGATTCTTCTAGGAAGTCTTCTCCAACTGTAGTTGCAGAGACTTTGGGCTCTCCGTAAAGCTACAAACAACTGGTTCCCATTGAGGATTTGACTTCAAAATCAGGGAATGCCCTTCAATGATCCGCAAATGAGAGACGTTTAACCCACTCGTTTCACCATTTCAGAAGCTTTGTGGAATTAAATTTTGTGGTTTGTTCTCAGAATTATGCAGAGATCTATGTCTTCAATGGTTTTTGCTTTCGGTGTAACAACTGGTTCCAAAAGCTTCCGTTGGTAACTTGGTAATTACTATATTGGTGCCCAATAAGAGCCAGTCCACTGTGCTCATGTAAAACTTATCTTGAATAATTCACCAGCACTACAATTTCTTAATTGGAAAACAAGGCAGTGGGAGATTTAATTATATGCCTGGTCTATTCTGTGGTATCCAATCACCATAGCTCTTTACCCCAAGGGTTTTGCAAGCGTATATGAAGACAAACAACACTTAAGAAGCATCTCCCTCATGCATTAAATAAGAACCAAAGAACAATGCTCAGTGACCAGGTTACCCAAGCAATGCTATATAAAAATGTTCAGATGAAGCCCAGCAGTATAATCATGCGCATGAATTCTCTTACACCTTGTGTCTTTTAGCTGTTTGCTCTCAATTAATTAGTTTATATACATCTATATGTTGCAGAGACTGAACCAATGTTCATTAAACTGAAATCCTCTTTGTTTAATTCCAACGAATAATAAACTATAATAAATATTTAAGTTAGATGTCAACCAAAGCAATGGCTATGAGTATGTTCACCTGCACTTGAATCAACCTCTCCTTGACCACACTGCCAGCAACGTGTTAGCACCATTCCCTCAGTGATTTTCTTTTGAGCATTAATTGATGAGTTGTGGTGAAATTACATTAGCAGCAGGTTCGATAGTGACCAAGGATTCTGCATTAGAGAATGAGACATCAATCCCATCTGCTGTGCTCTTTTTACAGAGTGACTCGTAACCATGAATTGTTAGAAGGTGTGCTGGGTTGAAATTCCTTGTGGTACAGGGATCAACTGCATATTCCAGCCACTCATTTCAACCGTAAATGAGCATCATCATCAAATGCATAGACAACAGGAAAAACCTCTCTCTGGGTGCATTCGGTGATACTAAGTGCCCAATGACTAGGAACATGGATGAATGCTGAATTTGAAGGCTGAGAATGTAAACTAAGCAGGAAACTTGCAACTGACAATTTATCACAGCCATTGGTCTTGTCAAGCAGTTGGATAGACGGTCCAAGTGTTCTAGCTGTTGTAATTTAGTAATCAAATAAAAGGAATGAACCTCAAGCAGGAGTTAACAATAACACAGCAACAGTATTGATAAACATAAGAACTGCATGGTTGCAAGCAAGGATTTATTGAACCCAGTGTACAGAGCACTCGATTTGAGTAAGCAATAGATCAATGCAAAGATGAATCTCATTTTGACTGTTGGGATTTAGCTTTCCATTTAACTAACTTGCATAAGAGTGCTGAATAGCCAATTGATTTAACAACATGAGCCACACAGGCCAGGAATTAAAATACTCAGTTAATTCAATACAATAGTGAATCAATCAAGTGACTTGGAATCAAAGTGCAGTGCAGGAAATAAACATTGTAGACACAGTGATTAAAATCCACCACAAAAACACAGTTTAAACTGAAAAACCAAAGGGGAAAACAAGCTTCTAATGGTTGCTCAGTGTTCAATTCAGCAATCTCTGGTTACAATGCGGATGATGGCTCTTGTGAAGAATTTGCCACTATTGCCTGCTTTTTACAACAATAAACTGTTGTTGAACCCGTATTCATTAAATGACCTGATGTTGATGTTCTATCATTGGTATCTCCTGCAAAGTCTGCATCAGAATATGCAACAAGTGTAAATTTGTTGTTGTTCTTATAGAGAAGTCCAAAATCTTTTGTTCCTTGTATGTCCCTGAGAACCCTTTTCGCTGCATTCTAGTGACTTTCTCTAGCTGCCTGCATCAATCTAGAAAGAACACTAATTGCATATGACAAATTTCGATGAGTGGTTGTCAAGTAAATGAGGCTTCCAATCAATTGTCTATGGAATGTATTGTTCACCAATTCCACCACCCCCCCCCCCCCCCGCCCTCCAAATTTTGAAAGTTTGAGGTTTTGCTTCATAGGAGTAAGAGAGGGTTAACGATTTACCATGCCAAACCTCTTCAACAATTTTGTAGAATACTTGGTTTGACTAAGGAAGATTTGATGATGTTGTTGTGAAACTTCTACTCGAAGATAGTATCGAGGTGGCCCCATGTCTGTCATTTTGAATCCCTTTTGAAATTCCTATTTCACCTGCTTAATGTGATCATCGTGATTGCTTGTAATGATTAAGTCATCAACATAAAGAACAATGATGACCAAGTTTTGAACATCCATCCTAAAATATAGAGTATCAACAAACCAACTGCAATGAAAACCAATGTGCCTGAGGTATTCATCCGTTTTGGCATACCATGCCCTCGGTGCCAGTTTCAAGCCATATAAAGCTTTGATGAGTTTACAAACTTTATGCTTTTTCCCTTCAACTTCAAATCTTGGGGGTTGAGACATATAGACTTATTCTTTTAAATCACCATTAATAAAGGCGCTTTTCACATCCATTTGATAAAGTGTCCAATCATATTGGGCAACCAAATTTATCACGATTCTTATTATGTTCCACTTCTTTGTTGGGGTGAATGTTTCTTCATGGTAAATCCCTTGTATTTGAGAAAAGCCTTTAGCTGCAAGTCTTACTTTATATTTATATACTTCACCATTTGCTTTATACTTAATTTGGGAAATTCATTTGTAGCCGATGGGTTTAACATTTGTTGGACAATCTTCATGTATCTATGTTCCATTTGCAATTATCGAGTCATATTCATCCACCATGGCTTGTTGCCATTCTTTATGATTCATTACTTCTGCAAAACTTGTGGGTGGGAGCTAAGTCTTTCTCAATCCAATTTGATTTTCTTTGAGGAATTGCTTTGTTTACCTTCTTTTCCAGGTGACTAAGGAGATTATCAAGCTCTTGCATTGTTTGAATCTCTTTCATCAAAGACAACATCCCCGTTAATAATAAATTTCTCATTAGATAACAACTTATTTTCTTTCTTTTTTTTCTGAATAGCCAAGGAGAATGCATTTTATATTACGATTTTTTAGCTAAGTCCTTTTTTCCTTATGAACTAAGGCATAGCAAGTGAAGCCAAAAACTGGAAGATAATCTACTGAAGGCTTAGTACCATACGAAGCTTCATATGGAGTAATCACATCTAAGGTTGATGTGGGAGATCGATTCCTTAGATAAATTGTTGTATGAATTGCTTCTACCCTATACCTTGTGCTTAAACCCTGTAAGTGCAACATAGATGCAACCATTTCCATCAGTGTGTGATTTATTTTTGTTGTGAATCCATTTTGCTCTGGAGTATAAGAATTGGTCAATTGTCTTTTTATTTCATTCTCCTGCAATGATCGTTGAATCCATTTTAATTAATTCGCCCTCATTATCCGTTCTCAATGTGGAAATCTTTTCCTTGGTGGCATTTTCAACTAATCGTTGAAATTGCATGAATTTGTCGAAGGCTTCTGATTTCTCCTTTAGAAAATACACCCAAGTCATCCTTGTGAAATCATTTATTAAAGGAATAAAGTATCTGCATCCACCAAGAGAGGATTCCATAGGACCACAAATGCCACTCTGGATTAGTTGCAAACATCAGTTTGCTCGTCATATACTTGTGGGGAAAGGAACCCTTTTTTCTTTTCCAATAATACAAGTTTCACACTCAACAATATCCTTTTTGTAATGGGGAAATCCTATAACCATCTCATCTGCTTTAAGTTTACTAAGGCTATCAAAATTCAAGTGGCCAAATCTGTAATGCCATAATCTTAGAGAGCTAGGAGATAAATCTATTGATGCTGCCAAATCTTGTTTGGGAGGAATGGTTGTTCCTTGTAACCTTAGAAGTTTTCAATCTTCATATTTCTGCATTATTGTTTTGAAAATTTGTTTAACTAAATTGGTTATGATCCATTCATCTTCCATGATGAGTTGATGACCATCTTGTCTAATGAGTACCAAGGACAACAAATTTTTCTTGAATTTTGGAACATACCATACATTTGAAATTAATACATTTCCAATTCTTGGGAGAGAGCGAACTGATTTTTTTACTTGAGGTGTATGAGTTGTGTCATCTGCCAAATAAATTGCATTGAGTTCCATATCTTGATATGTCCGGAAATAATCTTTTCTATAGCACATATGCCAAGTAGCTCTTGTATCAAGTATCCAACACCTTAAATTATTTTTTTGGCAATTTGTTGGTGGCCACTGAATCTACACATTCATTTTCCCAAGTTGTTGTGAATACATAATAATTCTCTTCATTTTCTGCATACTGAGTTGACATTGAAGCATTAGAATTGAGATGTTGTTTGGAATTTTGTTTATTCTTTGGAAAATTCTCATTTTTTTTCCTAGTCTTCGACCACATGTCCAATGCAAAGACATTTTTTGCATTTAGGTTGAGTCATTTCTTCACTCTTTTGAAAATGTTCTTGAGGTCTCCTGAAGTTTTGTTGATGTTGATAAGTTCTTCCTCTTCCTTGGCTTCTTCCACAACCACGGCCAAAGTCTTGACTTCTTCCTCTTCCTCCATAATTACTAGACCAACCTCTTCCTCTTGTATTATATTAGCTTCTTCCTCTGGAAGTTTCATTATAAGTACCTCTTTCTCTTGTATTTTCATTTGATGAGCCTCTCCTTAATGAGCTTTCTCCCTTCTGTATCTATGCTTGAATTTGAGATTACAATACTTCAATATGTGCCAAATTTCAAAATTTGACGAAATGAAAATCTTCAAAACAAGAGCATACCCTCCTTCGAAGTGAATAATTTGTTCTAAAACTTCGATTATAAACATTTCAGCCCATGTTTCGAAGGAGTTTTGCACATGAAAACATTTTCGAAATGTGGAAACATGTTTCCAGTGCCTCGATGTGGAATAGTTCTCAAACCATATGAACTAATTTTTCAATCTTCTTCAATGACTTGAGACTAACCCACCATAATTTAATTGAAGCTTAATCTTTTATATTGGTGTGAAAGATATCTTGCTACCCTTAAGAGATTGATATCTAAATGATATTTGTTTCTCACCCTTAGGAGATTGATATCTAAATGATATTTGTTTCTCACCCTTAGGAGATTGATATCTAAATGAGATTCCCCCCCTTTCCCCTCCCCCCCCTCCCTAGGAGATTGATATTTAAATGGGATTTATTTCTCTAACAAATGAGGATGTTTCTCATGTGGTTTCTTTGATTGGTAATTCTAATCAACCAAGTATTCCCTGATTCTCTATTGTGAACTCAAAGCTTCTTGCTTTTCTTGCCGATGTCTCTAATCAGGTCCTCTGCTTTCTGCCCACTTCTTTAGCATCCATAGATATTGGTGGTTTTATTGGCAAATCTAGACAATGTCTTTTTAAAATACAAATATGGAAAACTAGATGCACTTGAACGTTTATAAATTAGCAGCAATTGTAGTCAATAATTTGCTTGCTTGATTTTCCCAAAATTTGTAAAAGGACTATAATGCCTTGGAAGCTGGATATAAATAACTGTTATTTTGTCATTGATAAAAAGTCATCTGACTTGGTCTTTAACCTTGAAAGAATGAGGAGACTTAGTTTTGTCTGCATGTAACTCATCTTTTCCTTTTGCTTTTTTTTTTTTTTTTGGAAATGTCGCTTACAACTTTACTTAAGCCAAGCAGCCATTGGAGGCACATCAATAAACTTCCTAGATAGCTTCTTTTAGATTTCCCACCTTTTTTTTTCATTCTCCATCCTAAGGCGAAAATCATTTAAGTTTGTTTCCTGCATTCCTTTATTTAAGCGTGTTGTACATAGTAAGGAATAAATAATAAAGTGGTAATGGTTTTTTATTTAGTTCGTGTTCTTCGTACATCTTTCATGTAATTTAAGCATACTTGTAAATCTGTGATTTTTCCAGCTTGATGCAACAGCTTAGCCAAGAACTGGAACAAGAAGAAACTAGAAGTTATCGGCACCAAATCGGTTCCCCATTGACTGATTCACCTCCAGGTTAGTTTCATTCTGACAAAGGTTCTTTACTGGAAGATCACTCAGGAATGTTTTTCTTTCTGCAAGCTCATTCAATCGAAAATAAATGAATTGCAACTGTCAAGACAAACTTTTTGATTTCTCTTAAATTAATGTCTAGAGATCAGTATTTCTTTCCTAGATTATGAATTTATATGCAAGGTAACACAATGAGAAGGTGAAAAATATTGCTTTTATGAATACTGGTTTTAGGTTAATAATGTATTTTGTAAGTAAATATTCATCTTATCCAGATAGTGAATGTTGTTTGAACCTGTTTCTTAAACTGCAGCTTGAAGCTTAATAATTTTCTGGCATTTTCCATGTATTATCTGGAATTGTTTGTATGTGCAATTGATGGGCAATTTATTTTAAGTTGGTTGTTTATAGAAATTGCCAAAAAGGTAGAAATTTCCATGTAGCATGGTATGCTGATCTGTAGTTCTGTGTGTGTACATTTGACATGCTTATGTCTAGTTTGTTGATCAAGTTTTTCACCTAGCAGTGGCTTTTAAATGTGAACAACAAATCTGTTTTGACCTTCTATTTTGCATTTGAACAGGCAGCTGGGCACATTTCAGTAGTCCCAGTGAGAATGGCTCTTTTCAAAATATTCATCATTCGCCAGGCATTGGAAATGTGAATCCCATGATAAGCAAACCTTTACCAGGATTGGCTGCAATCCTGCCACCTCTGGTGTCACCTTCTGCCAAAGTCGGACCTATTGGTAATGACATGGGAAGAGGTAATCAGATGGATACAATCTCCCCTGTAAACAATGTGGGAAAGGGAGGCCAATTCCACCACCCACATTCTTTTCCAGAAAATAATGGCTCTATGATGCAGTTACCACATTATAGTTCATCTGGAACTGGACCTGTACCAGGAAACTCTACTACTTTTGGACATCGTGAAGGTAATTAGTCATTTGTATTCCATGTCCATTGCTTTAGTAACACATTTATTCCAGGGCATACCAACTATTAGATCTAATTACTAAGTTTTGTATCCATGTTCATGGAATAAATTTCAGAAAGAGATAAATAGTACTGTGCAACTAATAATCCCATTTCCTTTCTATAAGAGGCATACATGAAAACAGGAATTTATGTACATGTAGAATTGCATCTTCCATCCAATCTAATTTATGTACTCTTGGACTATTTATACAGCAATGGGTATCTCTAACAGTGGATCATTTGGTCATCCAAATTCAAGCTCCAGTGCAATCAGTACTTTATCGGGTCCTCAATTTTTGTGGGGCAGTCCAAATCCTTATTCTCATCGTATACAAAATTCAGCATGGCCCACACCATCCCTTGGGCACTCATTCAATGCAAGTGGCCATCCTCATCCACAAGGTTATTCATATTCTGGGAGACAGGGTTCCTATATGAACTCTGTTGTAGCATCACACCATCATCATGTTGGATCTGCTCCCTCAGGAGATCCTTCATACCTTGGTTATTTCACAGGATCACCAGAGACATCTTATATGCATCCTGGATCATTTGGAGGCATGGGTTTCAGTTGTGCCAGTGGAAGTCCTTTGATAAATATTGGTGGGCATGGTATTGCAAATTCTGGACTTGGCATTTCAAACAATGGCATTGCTGAAAATGGGTCTCCAAGTTTTGGAATGAGGTCTCCCCAACACATGAGTCATGTGTTTCTTGCAGGTGAGTTCCAGAGTGTTGTTGTATTCAATTTAGGGGTTAACGTTTTCCATTTGGCTAATTTTTCCATAGTTTGGCAAAAAAATAGACCAGTTGATTATGAATATTCACCTAGTTGTAAACGTCAAATTTGTTCTAGTTTTAAAATTGCCACCTGTTTTCTATAGTACTATATGAAATCCTTGGAATCTTATAAAACTTTACAAAAGTTCAGCTTAATTTTATACTCGACATTTTGAGGATTATAAGGATTTGCCAAGGTTTTTACACTCACCAAAAACTGTGGTTCCTTAAAAATTTTCCTGTGACCAGGATCAATAAGTAACTCTGGAGATGGACTAAATGACCGAGGAAGAAATAGGCGCAGTGAGAGCAGTGCAAGTCAAATAGATAACAAGAAGCAATATCAACTTGACTTGGAGAAGCTAATGCGTGGTGAAGATTCTCGTACGACGCTCATGATAAAAAACATTCCAAACAAGTATGCTTTGCTTTATCACCTAGTGGAGAAAGCTTGGATTTTATTTATAACTATAAGTTTATGGAGCATCTAGAGTGCCCCATATTCAAGCAAATCAATCGCTAAAAATTCTGTCGTTTGGGAGGATTTTATATCATGCAAAAAATCAGTCACAGTTTATCCAATACTAGCAAGTTTGTGTTCATTGAATTTATATCTTTGGTAACTTAGTAACAAGTATTGACAAGAAACTTATTGAATATAGTGAGTTGAGTTCTACTCAGCAGTTTTTAATATATATTCATACAGGACTTGTCAAGGTAGCTGTTGTTTGATGTTTTCTATCTACAAAGCTGTTTTTGGTGTTTTTTCATTGAGGCATTTTAATCTTCCTTGCAATGTTCTGTAGGTATACTTCAAAGATGCTATTAGCAGCTATTGATGAGAATCATCGTGGGAGTTATGATTTTCTCTACTTGCCTATTGATTTTAAGGTAAAATATTTGAGCGAGGTACCTTCAAAGCTATATAGTATTTTAATTTGCTTATGTTCGTTAAAGGCCAATTTGGATTTTATGTGGATACGATATTTCTAATATTTGCTCTCTTTGTGCAGAATAAATGCAATGTTGGTTATGCTTTTATAAATATGATTTCTCCAGCTCATATTATTCCTTTCTACCAGGTTTGTTGTCTCTACTTTTAAAGAATTATGAATGGAGGAATAGCTGGTAGGATGTATTAAGATACTTTTTTTTCTTTCCTTGATGATGCATGTTTTCAAATTTAATTTCAATGGATATTGTTTGTTCTCCATCCTGAACAAAACCATCAGTCTGACCTACCCATGAGTAAAAATGGATGCTGAGAATAAGGACATAGATATACTTTGTGGATAATCAATGAATATTTTGGGCTGAGTTCCAGGATGTCTAGCTATTTGTCAGAATGAATACTAATTGCTTGCAGTTGGGCAGTTGTGTGGCAAACACTTTATTGTTATGTTAAATCATGTTTATTTATTCATTGAAATCCATCATCAGTTGCTTTGTCCAGATACGTTTTCGAATTCTAGTTAAATATTATGTTTTCCGCTTATCAATGCACCAATCAGCACGGGGAGTGTTGTTGCAATGTGTGTTCAGGTTATAACAAAAGTTCATGCTTCTAACAATAATATTTTGTCACTGACAGGCATTCAACGGAAAGAAATGGGAGAAGTTCAACAGCGAAAAGGTTGCTTCCCTAGCATATGCTCGAATTCAGGGAAAATCTGCTTTGATAACACATTTTCAAAACTCTAGCTTGATGAATGAGGATAAGCGGTGCCGTCCTATTCTTTTTCACTCTGAGGGGCCAGAAGCTGGGGATCTGGTAATTTCGCGGTCATCTGATGAAATCAAATATTTGTTATTCCTACCTTCTTTAGAAACGTGAATCCTTGTACGGAAACGGTCTGAGATTATCATCGTCATTGTTTGCATGGTTTATTTTCAGGAGCCATTCCCAATGGGTGTTAACCCTAGAGTCCGTCCAAATGAGGGTTCCAACGGAGGAGATCACCCAGAAAGCCCAACAGGAACTGGAAATAGAGGTGACTCGGTGCATGCAAATCTTGAAAGTACTCCTGATGGCACTCCAAATTTTCCGGGGGAAGATGAACAATAATACCTATGCCGTCATGATTAACTACAACTATCAATATGAAATAAGGCAGTAATGCCCGATTCTTTCTTGACACATGCAAGTGTATAAAAGAAGAGTGCCTCTCAAGTAGAAGCTTGTTGCAGGCTGTACATTCAAACAATTCTTTTTATTGACCAAAATGGCCATCTTTGGCAGCAATAGGTGCTCGAGGTGTCTGCCTTGGTAGTCCCATTTTGTTTCTCCGGTTGTGTCATTTGTGTAAAGAGCGGCACAGTGAAATTGATTATTGTGCAGTCACGTCGTTTGTGTAAAGACGGGTACACAATTGGTTATTTTTGTGTTGCCAAGTTCTTGCTGAGGCTCGAAGTAGCTTGAAGGATTTGAAAAGAAGTTTGATTCTTTTGTTGAATCCAGCCTGAAATGTGTATAGAGGTGAGGGATCCAAGTTATCAAGTTCAGTAGAAACGTTGCCATGATACAGGCAAAACATTGATAATTTATTATCTTATCTATTTGACAGACGATCTTAGAATCGAAGAGAAATATTAACAGAGATATAGCAACTTCATATTTGGTTTGGACGTTACAAATGTAGCTGGATTTTTTTAATATAAAATCCCTATTTGAGTTGTTTGATCGTCAACTCATACAATGATTTCATTCAGATTGTGTTGTTTATTTATCCATGTTTAATCGGTTGGCTGTCAAAGATTTTTGCTACATTCTCAATGAAATCCAGGGAAGGATGTGAAGCAAACTTATTGTTTTGCTTGGAATATGTTTATGTTTTGTTGCATCTGCTTTGTAAGGGAGATAGGTCTTGAGGCAGATTTTTTATCAGATATTGTTGTACTCAAGGCATGGAGCATTGGAGTTTTGTTTGTCCTGACAGGTTTCTTCATTGTTAGTGTTTCCCATCTATTAACATATATGTTTTACTAACAGAATGATCTGTGTCCAAGACAGTTGATAATATAATTCATATCATTTATAAGGAGTGCTCGTGTGATCTGTCGGATTTGTCATTTGCTGCTGTTAATTTATTCATCAAATGACATTATTTGTAGGCTTTAATGAGGAACTATTGATACTTGCTCACTGTCTAAATTTTCACTTTTTTTGCCAAGTAGACAGTTTGACCTCCTTGAAGGAAGTTTAGAGTGGATTATTTATTTAGGCTGTAATTTGAAATTTAGGTTATTAAATTAAAAAAATATATAAAAAAAAATCAAGGCCTTTTTTTCTTTTCTTTTCATTTGGACATTGTTTATTTCTATATGATTCTACTTACTCAAATCAGTGTACTAAACAGTAAACAATCCTTGTTATGATGTTTCATGAATCTCTCTCCAATGGTATGCAAAATAGTGAATGAAAATAGAAACCTTCCAATTGCAGTAGAGCAGTACAACACAAGACGATTACCAATGGGTTTTCTTACAGATAGAAGAAGAGATTAGTGCTAGTTTTTTCCAAACCACCGCCCTTGCAGATATGCATGAAGAGTGGGTGATCCTCCTCTTAAAAGAACTTTAGTAGAATTAAGAGAAGAGGAGAAATGTATAATTAGAACCAATGAAGATAATAGCATCAGCTAAGTGTTAAGAGTTATAGCTGTAATATACCTTCTTCAAAATGCTTCTCATATGCATGAAGAGTGGGTGATCCTCCTCTTAAAAGAACTTTAGTAGAATTAAGAGAAGAGGAGAAATGTATAATTAGGACCAATGAAGATAATAGCATCAGCTAAGTGTTAAGAGCTGTAGCTGTAATATACCTTCTTCAAAATGCTTCTCTCTCCAAAGCTTGGTGGTTGAGGAATGTATAATTAGGAGCAATGAAGATAATAGCATCAGCTAAGTGTTAAGAGCTGTAGCTGTAATATACCTTCTTCAAAATGCTTCTCTCTCCAAAGCTTGGTGGTTGAGGTGGTCACTGCATAAGTTTTCATTTCCTAGGTGGCTTCTTCTAGAACCATCTTCTTTGACTTGAGGTACTTTGCGATGGGTTTGTCCTTAGATGATGAGTGTGGCAGTCAAAGTTTGCTTTAGGTTTTAGAGTCAATTTTCCATCCTCCAATTGTGGAAGTTCAATGTGTGCAACAATGTCGAACCAATTACTTTCTTTTGACAAGGGACATGGAAAACCTTGTGAATGTGCAAAGAGGAAGGGAGTATAAGCTTATAAACTACCCCTAGTCTTGTGAAGGACCTTGTAAGGTTCATAAAATTTTGGAGCCAATTTCTGATTCTCCTATTCAAGGGTGGATTGCTTATAACACAAAAGTTGTAGATAAACCCAATGGTCAACTTGACATTGCCTCACACTGTAATGCTTATTTGCTTGGTACTTCATCCTATTTTGTAATTTTGCTTGGTACTTCATCCTATTTTGTAATCAGAAGACTCAAGGGTTCATGCAGAGTCCAACTATAATTTTGTGGCTTTATATTTATTAGTGTTTAAGTCCGCATCTTAATAGAAGGAATTATTTGCTTTGCTAACTCCATTAAAGTTGGATGTTACTTGTTGAAATCTTTTTCATTGATGTATTTTCACAACTATGCATTTTAGGGGTGATTATGTTTGTTTGATGTTGGTTAAACAAATTTTAGTTTGAATTGTCTCGTTTTTATTCACAATTATTTGTGTCACTTTTAATTGATTTGTCATAATCCATCACGACTTGGAAGACAAGAATCATCCACTGATAATTATCCCTTTTGGATAAACTTATTTCTAATTATCTTGTTTTAATCCTTAGAGGTGATATTTGCATAATATAAATGTTGAATCCAAGGGACTTCTCCATATGTATAATGGTCTTCCTTGGTAAGCCTTTGGGGAAATTTACACAAATCTTGATCAAGTTCAAAAGGCCTTTATCCTCTTGGCAAGGATTTATCTTAATCAATTCTCCCAGTGACGACTTGTAGGATATCCTCATCCATTGGTAGATTGGAAGGGTTTGTAGTGTCACTCAATGTGAGGTTGATGAGATAGTTATTGATGCGAGGTTAAATTTAAGAATTCTAAGTGATATGTATGTTGTTGTGGATATCCTATTGGAACAATTTGTCACATGTAGTATTTTGACATCTTACATTATGCAAATTTATTTCCTTAGATTTCAAATTAATTAATTACTAGCTTTGTTTGAATTTATGAAATAAGAAATGGAAAGAATAGGGACATAAAAAACACCATCCACAGAAATGAACACAATATGGCAGAAAAACTCACAAGAAGGTGAGGTCTAGCATCTTCTCTCTTTGCTTGAGTTATAGAAAATGCACATACACATGAATGGGCACTCCTCTGGAATTACATTTGACACTGTCGCTTGAAAGGTTCCTACAAAATCCTCCTCCGTTGAGCTATGAAAATGCCACTCCCATATGATTTGTTTAGTGATGGAACAAGTACAATGCAAAAGAGCGGAACTCTTTCTCCTTTAGCGGCCTAGTATTTAACATAGTTTCATAGCCATCTAAGGTTAGGGGTTTGACTTCTTCAACCCTCAATGTGATTAAGGTTTTGAACCTCCTAAAATCTTCTTGAAAGATCTCATGTGGCAAGCCCCACGTGTGAGTAACAAGGGTTGATGTGGCATCCCCTTGTACCATGATAGTCAACTAGGTAGGTCAACTTGTGTGAGACATAACTTCCACATACAAGCTCTGATTGAGGTGATCTTTCGACAGTTGGAAATCTATTAGAAAGCAGATCAATGTTGAGAGTGTGCATGCAAGTTCTAAACCATGTAACCCCAAAAAAGTTGTTTGATGTCTCAAAATGACTATGGAAGGTTTCAAACCTCAAATTTTCAAATTGAAATCTACCACTAAACTGAGCCCCACAAGCCAATTTCTCTAGTTTTCCACCCAAAATGTATAGAGATAGATGAAAAATAGTATGATGATCCAATCCAAATCATAAAGTTTGAAAAGAGGCCCAACTTTAAGCCAAAAACATGTTCCCTGTTCCATTCCCTCCATGTGATCTTAAAGTTTGAAAAGACGCCCAACTTTAAGCCAAAAACATGTTCCCTGTTCCATTCCCTCCATGTGATCTTCTAGATTCTCTAAATGCTAGATTAAAATCCTATATAGAAAAAACTTACCTTTAACTGTTATGTCCAATTGTTTTGAATCTAGTGCATTAACACTGAGGATGATGGACAACCCATTTTAAAATTGTAACTATGCATATGAAACTTGAAGGATACAATGCATTTAATTGGTTTCATAATGATCTTGCTTGGGTGTGGCGCTGCTTTCCTTCATGTAGACATAGAGACTCTTAGAGCATTGACCACATATTTGAAAGATTAAGGGTTCTTATTAAGAATTATTGCCACAATAGAGGGAGAACCCAAAGATGGTGAGGATAAGGGTGAAGAAGCACATTAGGAATAATCAATTGAAATGCTCTCTACAATAGTCAATGTGGAGGGAGTGGGGGAGTCCTAGATGTTGTCCCTTTGTTATTTGCCACAACAACAATGAAAGGGAAAATGAAACATAAGGGTAGGGGATCAACTTGCTTACAAAGTCTAGGCTATTGTTGGGAGGAGCAAGCCCTAGCTTGTAATGCTAAAACAACTAAAAACCTTGACAACATGAAAAAATTTCAAATCCAATTAATAAGTGTGATATATAATACTATGTTGGGAGGAACAACTACTTGGTATAAGTTTAATGGCATGCTCATGACCTCTAGCTAGAGAAGCCCTTACAAAGTATTTTTGAAGTTTGCCATATTTGTTCAAAATATGAAGTAATTTTGGGGGAACACGTATTTTTTGTTGAACTTCCATACAATAAATCTTTGTAATAACTTCTTTAGCACATTTATTGAGAAGCTTCTCTATTCTATGTGAATTGATCACTTGAGTGGTTAGAGATTAATGTTGTGAGACTTAGATTTGACAAAAACTCGGTAGCTTGGGACTCGAACAAAAATTCAGCTTAAGATTCCATGGAACTTAACAAATAGAGAAGACAAAAAAAAAATCAAGGTATAGGAATTTTTATGTGAGGAAAATAATAATGACATTTTTACCCATAAAATATATAACACAACAATTTATTCATCAATTAAATTAATCTCATCATATATGGTAATATAACATTTGTGACGTGAGCTATCCTCCCTCACCCTTCTTTGTGCGATGAAGGATTGCCCCTTCAATTTTTAGAGGAGTTGGAAACATAAATCAAAATTTGAAATAGTTTGCAATCCAACATGGTCAAATAAGAAGTCACAAGTTTCAATAATTCAACCATTGTATTACATAATCATAATTTCAAAATGGGAATTGTTAACAATCTCAAGTCTTACCACTCTCATTTACTAGTATTGAGGATGCATAACATATGGCCATTAAGATCCAATCCCTACAAAATTAGTCTCATGCAGATGTTAAGATAACAATGTGTCAAATAGTAGTGTGTTAGTGAGATCGCTAGCTAGCTTATGTGTTGAGCTCGTGCAAATCATTAAGAGTCATCCTCCATGACTTAAGGTTTTGGATCAATCTTATCCAATGCAATTAGATCCATATATTGGTTTAAGTGGTTTTGTGTGAATAAGAAGGGTGTAGTAAATGAAAGTGTTCAATTGTTCATGCTCCATCTTGTTGGGGCCTTAGGTGTGGATGTGCTAAAGAACAAACCAATTGTGCTCATAAGCTAAAGTGCAACAACTTTGAAATAAAACTCTAGTGGCAAATTCTTGTATCTCTAATGTGTCAATGTCACAATCTATTTACCAACAAGTTATTACAAAAAAAAAATTATGATAAAAATTACAAAATTATAATTTACCTTACAAAATCTTCTATGATATATTCTCCTTGATTTGATTAGTTAAACTAAATCAAAAGATTTCAACTAAAGCCTTTGATATTGTGATGGTATCTTGAATATTTGGATCCATGTACATCGTCTCAATGCAAATCATTACATCTTTTACACCTTTGACCATCTCGAGATACGCTGGAATGTCAATCTTATCACCATGGAATACATTTGGATTGATTTATGTTCATGCAACATGAAACAGTGATTGTAACTCTCAGTTCCACTTGACATCATCTATTTGGCATAAGGGATCATATTTATCTCATCTCCCCATATACAAAGTCTTGTGGGCCACATTGGTTCTAGTCCATGCTTTCATACATGCTTCTTATTGATAGTTTGTCTCTATTTACGATTCTTGACATTTTCAAAAAAGGTTCATTGATACTAAAAACCTTAGTTGCAAACTCCCATAATCCATCTCTATAATTTAACCCTAAAACAACCATAAACTCTAATTTTATCATGTAGCCTTTACATTGAAGCTATTATTGACTAAGAAACATTTGTCTCCGTGCATGTTATTGCTTCGAAATTGTATGGAGTTAATTAAAGATTGTTGCAAAATTGTATGGAGAGAAATAAAATTTGTTGTTAAGTATATGACAATTGGGTGAATGAGATCACAAGAGTTTGTGAACCATTTTGCAAGGCTTGACACCCAAGCATGGTTATTTTTTTCCATGAAAATGTCCTTGGGAAATCCTTTAGATGTTTCCTTGTATTTTTTGAAAGACTTGTGATAAATGTCATTGGAGTATATGTGCCCCTAACCTAAAGGGACTCTATTAGATTTGAACATGTAACTCTTTGTAGACAATTACCAATTGCTAAGGAAATATATAAAGGTAACAACATAACTTCGTTAGGCCCAAGCCGACCTTTGAACCAAAGGGAGTTCCCTCAAATGTTATAAAACTTGTTGTTCACTGTCATTGAACAACAACATTATAATATGAGCATAGTGGCCATATATAAGTAATGGAAAAAATGGTCAAATGGGCTGAGAATAAGGACAACATAGAGCGGACAACATAGAGCTGGGATAGTCAGAGGAGAGTCCATTGGGCATGGCCGAAAAATAGAGCACAAAGCTAATATGCGAAAGGTGGAAGAAATAAAGAGGAAAAATAACAAAGTCAGACATTCATCGAATGCCTTTGATATTTGTTATTGTAGAAAACAAATCAGAAATGCATTCTAATGATTAAAAAACATAGCACAATCTTGTCATATGAAATCAGGACAACAATCAATAGATGCAGAGAGATAATATATACATCATATTCATATTAAAATCTTAGCTTTAGGCCCATGGAGCATAAAATAAACAGTGATGGGGTGTGCTATTAAGTGACTCCGTGATGTGAAGGTCATCGGTTCGAAATTCCATAGGCAAAAATCTAATAATGTAAAGGGTTGGTGTGGCCTAGACTGGGTGCAATCCTTGAGTGATTTGACCACTTAAATATTCATAGGTCATGATTTCTCAAACCACAGGTCAAACATAATATAATCTCAAATGAACTCAAAACACTTAATAAAAAAAAAATCTTAATTTTAAACATAACATTGCAAAAAAATGAAGTCGATCCTCAACTTAGTCTCATTGGTGTTCCGTGTAAGAATTTGCTCTCTTTTCTCCTCTAGTTCAGCGCCCATTTGCCTCCTTATTACAAAAGGAAAGGCCGAAACTGGAGAACGCGTAGCAAAAACACTTGAATCCTGAACAAACATTGCCTAGGAATCACCAAAGGACGATGGTAATTTCAGCGACGCTGCCAATTTGATCTTTATAGAGTGCACAAAATCTATCGGCATTCCCTTGTACAATCTTCTTCACCTTATTTTTGTCTTTCCCATTCGAATGAGATATGATTCCCATTCCAATTCCAATTTAAGGGTGAGGATTGGAATTTGTCGTGTCATGCCGATTACTATTGTACTTCAACGCCCTGGATTAGCACTAAGAACCGACTTGCTGAGCGAGTACACGTCATGATGCCCAGTTTCAAAGAACATACCTCGATATCGCGTATTTACAATTATAGCGGTGGCATTGGCCTAAATTTGTGGCATTGGATTAAATATCTTCGCAGTCTAAGAATGTTTGTTTTTAGCAGGAAAGAAAAATCAAGAAAATTAAGAAAATTACGTTGTCAGAGCTAAGATAGATTTCTTTCCAAAAAAAATAACGGTATACATATATATATATTAAAAAAATTATTGTAAGTTCTCATTGTGTCAAATTATTTATCCTTATTAGAAGTGCTCATGTATAAGATATTTTGCTAATGTTTTGTAGTTTGTTTTATACAATAAGCAAAGTAATTGATTTCTTCCACATGGTATGATAATCTCAATTTCGATAGTGTCAACAACAGTGTTTTGCTCCTAGTATATGGGACAAAGTTATTTTTTTTTAAATGTCAAGTGAATATTCTGATTCTGTGCATCTCCCGGATTAATAGAGGAGGTTAGAATGAGGACTTTTCATTGATCCGATCAATTATAACTTTGGAGTCCTCGAAAACACATAATGTCTCAATATTAAGCCACCGTAGTACAATGATCTTTCCCCTGGAGTTTGTCCATATACCATTGTTCCAACTAAAAAAATAATATAGTTTTGAGGATAAGACAATATATGCTCCACAACCGCATACAATTAGTTGTGTTGCCCCGTCAAATAAACCAACAGGATATTTGCCCCAACGATTTTTTGGTTGAAAGCTTCTTTTTATTTCCTTTTGAGCCACAAATCCATATTCATTGAAGTATGCACAAATATTGTTGCAATTATTGTCAATATTATATGGAATATTATCAAATATGAAGGCATCCCTGCATTTAGAGGTGCCCTAAAAAATCAAGAAAGGAAGCGTTCTGACTTCCTTGTAATTCAATTTCCACTCCTTAAGTCATTCTTCAATAGATGTATTGATCGAGCCTGCATTGATGTTTAATCTTTGTAATACACCAATCCAAATGGCCATGGCATATGGACACTTGAGAAATAAATGTAAAACGTTCTCATTTTCACCCTGACACATAAATTGTGGAAACCACGCTTGCACAAATTCTCCCATGTAAGAATCTTGTTTTGCCACACCAGCCATCTGAAACATTTGAGTTTCAGGGGCATATTCCAAGACAATAGTTTTTGGAACCACCATTTCTCCGTCAAAATCTGTTATGTAAGAGATATATGTCTATAGACCTCCTTAATATAGATAAGTCCCTGCATTTTCCTCTTGTCCCATTTAAAAGAATCAAACTCAACTGTAAATGAGATGCCCACCATATATAAATTAGAAACACATTTTTCCCATTTCTCTGCTAATTCTCCAATTAATCCAAACTCACGAGAGCTTATCCAAGTTGGATATAGATAATTAGGATCATTATTAGTTTGCATTTGGTTTAGGAAAATATGCCCTTGTTGTGGAGGTATCGAATGATATCAATAGGCAGAGTATGATTTCCCTAAAAACCTCTAATCGAATCCATCCCTATCTCCACTGCAATACCCAAACCAATCTCCCACTGCAGATTACCGAGTAGCCATTGCTTAATTTCATGAAGAAATTCCATACATATGAAATTTTTTTAGAAGTCTCAACCCCATACTTGATTAATTCATGAAGTGGCAAATTTTTAAGATATTTTTCGTTAATGATATGTTGCCAAAAACAATATCCGAATATTGCGCACTAGAAACTCTTTATAACCAATTCCCATCCAAATTTCTCGATGTTCTTTAATCCTCATCCACCCCCCTCTTTCCTCTAGGAGATATCCTCCAAACGAACAAGATGGATCTTGAAATCACCCCTTGCTCTTTATGACTTGTTTGAGCATCAGATATAAGTGCAGCCAGTAAACAAAGATATTTTGTAGGACCGATTGGGATAAAGTTAATCTTCCTTTGAGCGACAACCATTTTTGTGCCCAAGTAGTCAGTCTACCTTCAAACTTATTAATCAACCATTGCAATCCTTTTTTACAAATTTGTTTGGTTTTAGATTAAAACTAAGGTACTTGAATCCACTATCCAAATGAGTGTAATCAACATAAAATATGTCAGCGATCTTCGAAACTTGGGCCTGATCATTTGTTGCTTGAATGAGCAGGGATTTTGTTTTGTTCTAATACAAACCAGAAGCATCCCTGAATTTAGAGATAATTTGAAAAAGGTGCATCCAATGTGCAGTGAAAACCTGTCCAAAGAGGAGAACGCCATCCACATAAATGAGATGAGCAACAAAGATATTTTTATGACATTTATACTAGCAAAAAGTCCCCAATGTTTTGCCTCTGAAATCTTCCTACTCAAACCATCAATAACTAACACGAATAATAGTGGGGATAACAAGAATCCAAGTCACAAACCTCTAGATGCCTCAAAAAAATGTGAAGGCATATCATTTATTAATACAACATAGTTAATCGAAGAGATACATGTAATGATCCATTCAACAATCCCAGCTGAAAGCCCAATTTTGTGAAAAATCATCTGGAGAAAAGCCCAATCCACACAGTCATATGCTTTGTGCAAATCCAATTTTAATATTATATCCTCCTTCAAACCTTTATGGAATGTATGGTTTCCTATGTAATGGCCACGACATCCTATATTTGATGTTGTTTTAAAAAACCAAACTGTTTTAGGCAGATAAAGAGGGAGAGCTTATCTTTCAGACGAGTCAAAATAATCTTTGAAATCCATTTATATGTAATGTTGCACAAATAAATAGGTCGATAATCTTGGAAAGTGTTTTCCTTTGATGTCTTTGGGATTAGAGAAATGAACGTCAAGTTTAATGCACCCGATATTTTGCGCTATGTTCTCAATTCTTCAGCTAATTTTAACAAATCAGAGCCCATGATATCCACAAAATGAATAAAAATTTCCGTGGTTGATCTGTCCAGCCCCTGGCACATGCCCTTGGAAAAAGATTTAAGCACAATGACTACTTCTTTGATAGTGATCATCCCACCAACACACTCATCATCCTCCATAGTGAACATATGAGGATATGACTAAAATAATTATTGTTGGTTATCAATGTCCACCTTCTCCCTCGCATGAAAGAGACCCCCAAAATAATGAACAACTTCCTTGTGGAGATGTTGTATTTTTTAGAATGTTTTTGTCTCTCCATCCAATAGGTCCCATATAGTGTTTTTACTCCTTTAACAAGCAAAAATGTGAAAAAAAAATGTATTTTTGTCACCACCAACGATCCAGATGGTGCGTCTCTTGAGTCATCATTATTCCTCCAGCAATTTCAAAATGTGTCTCTTACATGCCTCCAAATCCATTATATCTTGTTCATGTACCTTAGTTAAGTAACTGGGAACTACAGGGTTAGTCATGGCCCGATGAATATCCACAAGTTCAATTCTATGACCCTACTTTTTTTCTCTTTCCCAGCTATGCACCACCTTTTTTAATATTCTTGTAACACACAACATCCATCCATGAAGTCCCATTTGTAAATCTCATACTGGACCATGTATTTCTAACCACCTGCGCAAATTCATGTTCACTTAACCATGAGCGATTAAATTTTAAAGGGAGTCCCTTCGAAACACATTCTCCTTTCCATTGTAAAAGGATTGGAGAACGATCAGACAGTAAAGTAGGGGGGACCCATGAACGAATCAAGCCAAATTTCTCCACCAAGTTTTCATGGACTAAAAATCAATCCAATATCTTAGCAATACCCTCAGGGCCAGACCACCCATTTCTCCATATTGGGATGAGCGGGTTCGAAATAATATTCACATGATATTTTTTTTATCAATAAGACCCTAGAAAAAAGACACTATAGGGTCCATTCTATTGTGGGAACCCCAAATTTTGTCCCCAAAGACCATGAAGTTCAAATCCCTAGCCACAATTAGATATCCAATCTTCAATAAACCACTATCATCTAATTTTTTCCATAATTTCTTTATGGAACCATATGGAACGTATGTATTGAGGATGTGAAATTTGACCATTGATTCCCTAACAAAACCAATTAATAGAATCCCTGCAAAAAGTTTAAAAGCCATAGAGTCAACAATATGGGGATCCCACAAAGTGACCAGGCCCCCTAAGAGGCCTATAACGTTGGTCGAGACAATGTTCCATCGAGGACATGTTGCCACACATTCTAACATGGATCCTAGGAGGGGTACCTAAGGGAAAACCACTAGACCAAGTGACAATAATGGGACAAATACCCACTATCACCTCAGTCAATGTCCCTTGCTCTTTGTTGACTTTCACTGATGGGAGGAGTCCCAGTATGGAGGAATTCACTTGTGATGAGGAATTCATTGATAAGGTATGAAGTTATTTCCAATCCCATTCAAAGGGGAGGCTTAATTATGGCTTGACGAAGGAAACACTCTCCAAGAAATACCTAAGAGGAGAGTCAAGACCTAGGGCTATACATATTCAATGATGATGAGTATGTCTAGGATAAAATACTTCCAAGGTGAGGCAAAACTTCTCTAGGATCTTTGTAAGATGATTCTTCTTCAAAATAGGGTTTTCGCTCCACAATAGTCCTAGAAATACACCTATGCGATACCTAGGGTTTGAGAGTAATCGTGGGATGGATTCCTCCAATGTGATCACTAGTTCAAGTGAGGATAGGGGAAAGGGTCAATAATGATTGATTTCTCATAGTTTATGTGCAAATGACCCTCAAGAAGACCTCTCAACCTATGACGTTCAAGAAATTTTTTCAAAGCCAAAGCTAGGGATTGAGTTTTCTCACAAACCAACCCTGGGAATTGCCCCAAAATTGGAGGGTCGCTAGAGGAGACACCAACGCAGATGCTTATCCAAACAGTTTTGAAAGACACATCCTCCAATGCAATTAGCAGGCAGCCATAATTAGGTCATCTATGAGAGGGGCCATAAATTTTTAGAAGGAGAAACAAAGAAGGAAAGAGGGTGACCACATTTTTTTCCTTAGATCAATGCCTACTTCCCTTGGCTATGGAGTCAATGATGATTCAAAATTCACTAAATTCATCTTCAAGGAGGATAAAAAGTGATGCCTTTGCACCTATTTTTAAACAACTACCCACCCAAGATATACAGAGTTTCATGGAAGAAAATCAAGTTTCAATCCACTAAGAGCATTCATCTACTTGTTATTAAATGAGTAACATGTGCAATTTCACAATCTAACAACCTTTACAATGATTTTCAATAAATTAGGACACAAAAGAACTAACTAGTTGCAATAATTCCACACATTAAAAATCATTTCATAAAAAATATTCAACAAAAATCACTTACAAGATAAAAAGAGATATATCCAACCAAATATCAAGAAGTATCTCCAAAAGAAAGCGAAATTGGCTCCCAAAGATATTGAAATGCATCAAAGACATTCAATTTTATCCAACAGGAAGAAGTGTGAAATTATTTTACAAAGGGATACAAGTGTGATGATGATGATCTCTCTCAATGCGAGAGCTGTAAAGTTATATGACCCTTTATCTAAATATAATTAGCCTAAGATGCCCCTAAACGTTATTTTAATGTGCAAAATAACGTATCCTTGGTGACAATCCAACCAAGTAGCTCATGAAGTGAAGAATAAGTCATCTAAAGTGAGCTGAAATGATGAAATCATGGTGTATAAGGGTCTTTGGAGAGCATCGTTGAGTCCTCAAGGTGTCATACTGAGAGTGAGAACTCCATGAATGATAGACAAGGGAGTGCCCCCTTGATCTCTAAGAAAAAAATCATGTGGTGCTCTAAGTGGCCTTGGGACACAAGTAGTGGTTTGATGGGTCCCCTGGTGAAAAATAAGCCTGTAGACTGCTCCAAATGAGGGAACGAAAGATGGTTCTTTCCCTACCATATCTTAAGGATGAGGAAAACCTCCTCTGGGCCTCAGATTAGCTGCCACACCCTCTATATATTGCTAAGCTAGTTGTGGGCACTGTTGTCCCAAGTGCATTATCTCGCATATAATGTGGGGCAATGAACAAGTTGTTGAAGGTGTTGAGGCTACCCATGGCATGAGATAATGCTCCATCACATTATGTAAGCCCATGGATCTAAAGGATTCCCCTACAAGTGTTAATATGATCCTCCGGTGGGCTTGGGCCCTAGTTAAGTTACCCATGCCATGATGAAATCACTTTGCAATCCTGTATAAGATCCAATGTGCCTCCTCACCCTCAGGTAAAATAATTAATTAGTGCATCTCAGTAAATCAAGGGTGAAAATGAGACTTCATAGTGGGTTTCCCTTCCAAATTTAGGACTTTGAGCATGTAATGGTGTTACCTACCTAGGTAGGAGTGGTTAATAAACAACCTTATTAAGTGTTCCCAACCCCTAAAGGTAAGGGCATGTCCAAGGTACATCCTTCAAGTGGCAGGTGTCATGTGGATAACGATGGGGTGGATTGAGACACAGGGGTCTCAAGGCTAAATGACATGGGCTCAAGGGTGGTAATGATGAGGGATGTCCACATATTTGGGTGTATGAATGTAGGAGGGAGAAATCATGGTACATGAGTTACATTGACCTTTTTTTTCCACCCTTCTTCATTTTCCTTTTGCCTTTTATTGATTTTTATTTTATTTTACTGCTCAAGGCTCCAGGGGATGAGAGCATGTTGTGTATGATATAACAGTGATTACCCCCTTAATGTGGGGCAGTTCATCGCCCACCAGGGGTTGGGACATGCATGGGTTCCTTAATGATGCAGGGGGGCACTCATAAGGGCCCTAGGAACTAGGGTGATGACCATAATGATAAGGAGTAGAGCTCATGTTTGGCTTTTTCCCACGTACTAATTTTATTTTCTTGGCCATATTTTTTATTTTGTGGTATTATTTACTTTTGCATATGGCCATGATATGCTTTTATATTTTTTTAGCTGCATCAACTTCGAGGGCATTATTCTAGGCCCAACCGAGACATGTGGACAAAGGGAGGGGGAATACGAGAGCCTTATGGACCCATTGGTCATGTGTACCTAAGGAGGGAAGTTGATGAAATAGGCAATGTAATGTGCAGAGGGGAGTGAAAAATGTGGAACAAGAAAATGGGACTGTGTTACAAAAATTGGGGTTTCCCAAGTAACACCCATCCTAAAGCTGTAAGCGAGTAGGGGAGATCCCATGGTACTAGGGTTGAGGCTTAACCCCCCATTTTAGGTGAGGGAAAAAGAATACAATCAAAACCATTCCTCCTTCCAAGTCACCCAATAATCGATACCCAAGTGTGCCCAATAAAAACAAACATAAGCATCCAATTGCACAATTAAAGACATTCCTTTAGGATTGGATGTCCTACCTTCAAACATATGCTCTTGAAAAATTGATGAGGGGACATATGATTGTGTTAGGGAGCAGAGACATCTGAAAATTAGAAATATTTTGAAGTCTAAAATAAGCCTCCTAAGTAATATTATAAAATAATAGTGGAAATAATAAAATAAGATTATGTTACATCATCAAATTTTAGAGGGAAAAGAGAAAAAACTACTTTTTCAACTTGTATTTTCAACTTATCTCACTACATTTTTACTCAAAATTCAAACAGGAGCACTTGTTGGATGCAAAATTTAATTCCTCATCCAAGGAATATCCACGTTTCATACTTTCGATAGACCTTGCTACACAAAATTGGGAAATACATGAAAAAATGTGATTACAATCACGTTTTTAATGTATTTCTCATTTTTCGTGTAGCAGGGTCCATAGAAAATATGCAAAATGGGTACTCCTTGGATGAGAATTAAATTCTACATACAATGAGTGCTCCCTCTCAAAATTTGAGTAAAACTATAGGGAGATCGGTTAAAAATACGAGTTGAAAAAGTAGTTTTTTTTCTTCATATTTTTACCTTTTTACTTGAAAAATGGTGAATCACCCCCCATGGTTGATATCATCATATTGAATCATATTTTTTCTTATAAAGTTGATTTAGGTCGTACTTTTTTTCTTTGATACCCATTTTAAACCTCAAAATTTCTCTAATGAAGAACATCGGCCACACTAGTGGCTATCGGGGCTGTTGGCTAGATACAAATCTAGGAGAAAAATTATCCTATGGGGTCACCCACTGGTGGTGGGTAACAGGACACACTTCGAAGAAATATGCCCAATATTTTTCACCCAAAACCATAGTTTCTTGGATCAAAATAATCGTCAGAATGACAGACCTGATCAATTGTTATAGGGAATTCCTTTTAGGGGTATCCCCAATCCCTTAACATTAAGGGACATGATATTCATGTGGGATAATTGATGGCAGGAATATTAGCTCTAAGAGCTCATGATTTTGAGTCTTCAAGAATAGATACATCATGTAGGTCTAGACTTTCCAAAAAATTTAAGGATTTACCATAATGAAATGTCTTCCCTAGAGGAGTCAAATTAATGCTCCCCCGTTGTTTCTTATGAATAGTGACATTCATGATAGAATTATAGATAGTGTAAGGACATGTCGAGGATACTATAGTTGTGTGAATAATGATTGGTGCATTATCCAGGGTATGGTTTTGACAAAGAAACTCTAGGTCGCTACCCACCGAATTAGTGGGGGTAGGGACGCCAATATAGGATCCAAATAAAATATTGGGAGATTTATCAACCAGAGGAGATTTGACACAAGGATGGAGATCACTGAGACCACATCCCCCCATATGACTCTTGAGAGCCATAGGAACTAGAGGAGAAGGATGCGTCTCAAATAGAGGTATAGTTTTGAAAAGAGTAAATATACACTAAGAACCAGATCTAACCACTGTATTTTTATAGGGGGAAGGATGAGAAATAGACATTTATCAAATAAATGACTATGCAAATACACATGCATGTATTAAATTACACAATCATTTGAAATGAAAGGGGATAAAGTAGAGAAGGAATTATGTAAAGTACTTGGGGATGTATGTGGAGACACAAGATTGAAACAATCTATTCCTGCATCATCTAGAGTGGTACAAATACCATGTTTTGTCCTCAACGTATCCTCCTATAAATGGGTAGAAGGGTAACCCTCAGTACATCGAGGAAATTTCATGAGTAGGTGACTTGTTTGGTGGCATCCCAAGAAATGAAAAGGAATTCCCAATAGTTTATTCTTTGTCAGATAGAAGAAACACCCTAATGCAAGTCCATTTCCATCGGTAGCCCTCCTAAGAAATCCAATTCCACCAGGACCTAAGTGATGTGCTGGTCCAAAATTCATAGATTACTATCGTCCATATATATAAACTTCCCTATCAAATTTCCAATCCGATTCATGGGTTGATGTGTCCATAGTTGTGTACTTTGAAGACGCGAGAGGTTAACCCAAATAAAATGACGGAAAAGAACCTCGATAACTGGGTTAGAGCCCACATACTAGTGATGCAAGTTCAATAAAATTCATCCACAAACCCATGGGATCAACATGATATTTTTAGCATCCTCCTGATGTAGGAAATGAAAGTAGAACCATTTGTTCATAAGCACGTTGATCTTATCCTTGTACTACAAAATCAGAAATCATTTTGTTTCCACCCATGACCTCATTCTATCACCATCCATGTGTTTGAATTCTTGGTAGCTAATAAGCACCCTCTTCTAAAGGCCTGCAATCCTATCCCAATATATATCTTTTCCAAAAACTAGTTCTTTAATATTAGTGGATGCCCTTACAACTTTTGGTTTATGCCCATGATGCGTTAGATCCTTTTCCCTGTAAACATCCCCTTACACTCGAACTCCATTAGCGAAACAATCTGTCTATGGAAGTGTTTTCCCCAAATTTCCAGAAATCGGCACATAATCCCCACCTTGAAAAATATCATCCCAGAGATCACGTGTGTACCTTGCCTTAGATTCCAAGGTTACACATATACTCTCCTCCAGATTCGGGGATTCGGTCCATGCAAATCCATGCAACCTATCATAGGAAAAAAAATGCCACAAACAGCACCTAAACTCGACCACCAAGGAGAATGTGGAAACCCCGAATATACAAAGTGGGAAAAAAAAGTTATTATGGAAATACTTATAAAACATACAAAATAAGACCTATAGAAATAAACCTTTTCCAAACCACCATTTATTGCCTATAAGTGATAGTAAGAAGACAATAAAAAAATGATGCTCGTCGATCTTAGTTGTCATGGTTGAAGACTCCAGATCGGTCCAAAAAGATCGTATGGGGGAACATAGAGATCTTGAGAGATAGATATTCTCATCAGACCATAAATATACATTAAAACCTCACCTAAAATAACATATTTTAAAAACACCTCATTCATTACGCCCATAATTTTTGTTGGCTTCGAGGACAATTAAAGAGAAAACCAACAACAATAAACCAACCGGATAGGGCCGATAAGGTGTAACACCCTCCTCCCACATATACCCAAGTAACCAGCCAACCAGGGTAAACATGTGACGAAGATTTACTATGATATGATTCAAATCCCTATGTGTCAGTTAAGGAAGTGGAATCAACGAATCACAACAACACATACATTCTCCACCTGCTACAGGACACCCAGGAGCCATCCAAACCTTGCAGGAGGCTAGCCACTGAATAAAAATAACCTTTTAGTGCATAAATCCCTTTACTTGAGCAAGAGTGCGTCTGGAAACCTCCAGTCGCTCACATAACATGGGTATGTGTGCGACTGGGGACTTTCCCAGGTAGTTATGTGCCTGCGACTAGGGACTTTCTCAGGTAGTTCTATGCATGTGACCCAAATTTTTGTGCCACTTTTCCATGCCTAGAGCTCAGGTCACTACCCAGGACTCCATGGTAATTTTAGAATGAAAGATAACAAAATAATAATGAAACAAATTCAAGCACTTGAACAAGGACTTGACTAAACCCCTACTAGCCATGACAGAAATTTCGTCAAACATGTCACAAATATGTAATCTACAGGTTTAAACAACAAATTTGAGCCAAGGGGTCTCATACTTATATGAGAATCACTAAGAATCATTGTTGCCTCATCACATTAACTACATTATCATAAATTAGGTCATAGATTCAATTTTATTCATTTACAAATCAAAACATGATAAGAGCCACACATCATCATTTTCATATAACACATTCATAGCCAACATATAAACAAGAGAAAGGAAAAGCATAGAAAAACCATATAAGCCACATAATAAAAACCATATTTACCCATCAATACAAGAGGAAAATAATTCTTATTGCCATAAGTAAAATGAAACTAAGTCTGGGACTTCCACATACCACCCGACCATAGACATGGCTAAGCCAAATATCTCTTCAACAAGTCACCCCCGTTCCATATTCCAAACATGAATGCGTGATCTCATAAAACACATGAATCAAAACCAAACCAGAGCTTCCAGAGACCAAACCACCTCAATCCTCAACCAATGATTCCACCTCAAGGTCCCACATCTCTAACCATCACCAGATTGGTCTCTAACCAAGTTGTCTAGGGCTCCAGAGTGTTTTTTCCAACCAGGACTTCCAGGATTAGTAACTCAACCCAGAGTTCTTGCCGAGATTCTAGAACTTTTATCCAACCAGGGCTTCCAGGACTAGTAACTTAACCCACTAAGGGCTTCCGGAGTGTTTTTCCAACCAAGGCTTCTAGGAACTATTAACTCAACCCACATCCAAAGGAACATGAGAACCAACCAGAAAAATAAACAATGAAATGAACCCATAACACCATGGCTATCCAAGAAATGGAAAGGATAGGAAAATCCACTGTCAGTCCAAGCAATCCTCCATTCCAATGACATATCATGACCAAGAAACCACAAGCATATGCCATGCATGCCTAAACTAGTGAGGAAAACATTTATGCAACTCGGTACCTGCAAGAAAAACCTATTGTAGTAGTTGATCCGATGCCTCTTGCGCTTTCCTGCTCTTCCTTTGCTTTCTTGCTCCAAAAATCCAAGTATGCCACACTCTCCAAGAGTGCTCCAAGAAACTCTAAGTGTCCAAGAGTATGAGAGAGAGATAGATTAGAATGAGAGCTCCAAAATTGAACTGACAAAAGTCTGTGAACTGATCCTCATAATCCTTTTTATTAATGAGGCCTCTATTTCCTTCAATTTTCCATCATTTTCCTTCATTTTTTTCCTCACATGCAACTTGTGAACTTCACCTTCCTTTTCTCCTAATCTCCATTATTTTCATAAACAAATTCCAATTAATGCCACTTATCCTTTCTAAAGCCTTAGCCATTGCCTTTTCCAATTTCCATGGCCATAATAAACCATATGAACACCCACACTAGGATGTTTTTTACAACATTCAACTTGGAATATGTGTCCCATGACCTTGGTTATTATTTTTCCTTTATTAACTTTTATTACATGGAATTTTAACCAGGGATGTTACAGAACCCTCCTCCTTGGGGGAACACCATCCTCGGTGTTCAACGACACTACAAAAAACAAGACTGTTTTAATCACATCATACTTCCCATGGAGCTTTATAACTTAGCTCATTGCAGTATTTACAATGATCAACCTGTTGAGAATAAAACCAACAAGATAACATGGAAATATAACAACCATACTAACATGACACTATACCACTTATTGGAGCTTTATAACATAGATCATGGCAATATTTACATCCATATACATATGTACATATACCAAAACATAATACCAACATATACAAAAAACATATACCAAAGCATATGTCAAAACATTCGCTCAACCAACGAATAAGGAAGGATACATAGCCCGCATATGATCCGACATCTCCCATGTAGCTTCATTGGGTCCAAAATGCTTCCATTGCACTTTAACCTGCTCTATTGCTTGGTTCTGGAGCATGAGCGTATTTCTTTGAAAATGCACTAAGGTTCTGACTCAAATTATCCTTTTGGCTCCACTTGCAATAGATACAAGTCAATGATCACATGATCAACATATTTAACATAATTCTTTAGCAATGAAACATGGATAACATCATGGAATTTCACTGTCATAGGAAGTGCAAGTCGATAGGATACTAGCCCAATCCTCTCAAGAATCTTGAAAGGTCCACAAAATCAAGGTGCGAGCTTGGCACATGATCCAATCCATAAGGAGCTCTTATTGGGCTTGATGTGCAATTGCACATGTTCCCCAAACTGAAACTCGTTAAACAACTTGTTCTTATCAGCATAACTCTTCTACATGTCCTGTTATGCCTTTAGATTGTTCTTGATCACCTGCATTTCATATTCCATTTATTCTAACATGTCTGGTCCAATCAATACCTTGTTCACTGGATCACTCCAATTGATGGGAGTACTACAACTCTGCCCATAGAGTGCCTTAAACAGATTCATCCTCAGTGATTCCTGGTAACCATTGTTGTAGGAAAACTCAACCAATGGAAGGCACTCCTCCCATATCCTCTGCTGATGCATCACATAGATCCTCAACATGTCCTCCAATATCCTTTTGACCCTCTTAGTCTGTCCATCTATTTGTGGATTATAAATTGTACTGAAGGAAAAGTTTGTACCTAAACCTGCAAACAAATCCTTCCAAAAATTGGAAGTGAACTTTGCATCCACGTCTGAAACAATCTTCTTTGGAACACCATGCAATATGAACACATCTATGATGAACACATGTGCCACATCACTAGTTGAATACATAGTCATCACTGGAATGAAGTGTGCTACCTTCGTTAACCTATCACCACAACCATGATGGAATCATGTTGTCTATATGTCCTTGGTAAACTTGTGATAAAGTCCATGGAAATGACCTCCCATTTCCCTTATGGAATCAGAATCATTTGTAGTATTCCACCTAGATGATTACCCTTTGCTTTGACTCATTGACAACCCAAGCAACTAGCCACAAACTAAGCTATGTCTCTCTTCAAATTCGACCAATAGTAAAAATTCTTTACTACTGTCAACATATTATGATAGCCTGGGTGACCTGAATACGGTTTCACATGAAACTCCCTCAAGATAACCTTCTTGAGTTCACTTTTGTTTGGCACATATATCCTGACTCTAAACCTGATCAAGCCATCTGTTATGAGACGATAGTCCACATCTTGTGCACTTGTACCTGTACCATTACATGCACATGTACCTATACTCTGATGCAATATTTACCTAAGCTCCATATACCCGACATCCTGATGACCTTCCTGCAAGATATTATCTTGTAGATCTGTCCCATAGGAACACATAGTTGCTATATGATTCACCTGTATCTGCATGCTAAGAGCATCTGCAACCATGTTCTCTTTACCTTTAATATACCTGATCTCAAAGTAGAACTCATTGATCGTGGCAAACCATCTAGCTTGCTTGGCCTTTAGATTCAGTTAGTCAAATAGTTACTGCAATCCATTGTGATCACTCATCAATACAAATCGTCTTCCTAGAAGATAGCGCCTCCACATATTCAATGCATGAATGATTGCTGCCAACTCAAGATCGTGTGTTGGATATTTCTGCTCATGCTCATTTAGTTTTCCTGACTCATAGCATGACACATGTCCTTCCTGCATAAGGACTGCACCAAGCCCTCCCTTGAAAGCATTTGTATATACCACAAATTCTTTGTCCGGATCTACGATCTTTAACACTGGAGCATGTGTCAACAATTGCTTGAACTTCTCAAAATTGGTTGCACCTTCATTAGATAACTTTTGAGGTCTAAAATGGGCCTCCTAAGAAAAAATTACAACCAAAATAAACTTTATAAGAACCAATAGGATTCAAGATGATGATGTCAACCATGGGGAATGATTCACCATTTCTGGGGTAAAAAAGTAAAAATAATAAAATAATAAAAATATTTTTTCAACTTGTATTTTAAACTTATCTCCCTAAGGTTTTACTCAAATTTCGGGCGGGAGCACTTGTTGGATGCAAATTTAATTCCTCGTCCAAGGAGTACCCATGTTGCATACTTTTGATGGACCCTACTACACTAAAAATGAGAAATACATGAAAAAAAAGTGAAGCACAGTCCATCAAAAGTATGCAACATGGGTACTTCTTGGATGATGAATCAAATTATGCATCCAATGAGTGTTCCCTCTCGAAATTTGAGTAAACCCATAGGGAGATAAGTTGAAAATACGAGTTGAAAAAGTAGTTTTTTTTTTTTTTCCCTCTAAAATTTGATGATGTAATCTAATATTATTTTATTATTTCCACTATTATTTTATAATTTCCTTAGGAGGCCCATTTTAGACCTCAAAATTCCCCTAATGACTCTGTACATTCAAACTTCTTACTTTTCCTTTGCAATGATGTGATAGGATATGCAATCTGTGAGAAGTTCTCGATGAACCTCCTATAATACCCTGTTAACCTCATAAAGGACCTTACCTCATCCACATTCCTAGGAACTTCCCACTCCATGATAACCCTTATTTTATTTGGATCTAATGCTATGGCTTCCGTGGAGACAACATGTCCCAAGTAGTGTACCTATGTTTGAAAGAAACTACACTTGTTGAGCTTAGTATACAATTGATGCTCTCTCAACAATCTCAACATTGCTGCTAAATGTTCGGCATACTCTTCCACATTTTTAGAATATACCAATATATCATCAATGAACACAATAACAAAATTTTCTAGATAAGGACACAACACACTATTCATCAAGCACATAAATGTAGTTGAAGCATTAGTTGAAACCGAAAGGAACTACAACAAACTCATAATTCCCATACATGTTTCATAAAGTTGGCTTGTAAATGTCATCTTCCTTAATGTGTACCTAATGATATATGGATCTCATATCAATCTTCAAGAACACTGTTTCTCCCTTCAAATGATCAAACAAGTCGCTAATCCTCGGCAACAAATACCTATTCCCGATGGCCACTTTGTTCAACTGCCTATAATCATTGCATAGCCTGATAGTACAATCCTTATTCTTCACAAAAAATAATGGTGCGCCCCACGACGATACACTTGGCCTAATGTATCCCTTGTCCAACATTTCCTTAAACTATAGATTCAACTCTACCAACTCTGGTGTGATCATCCTGTAAGGTGCTTTTGATGTTGGTGTTTCCCCTGGTACCAACTCATTAGAAAAGTCTACTTCCCTATGTGGTGGAAACTCTTAAATATATGCAGGAAATACATCCTGAATTTTTTGTAGAACTGGGTACCTAATCAAAACATTTGTATGCTAAACTTCCTTACCTTTGTCACTAGAAATGTGCATTTCAAATTACACACACCCTTTCCCGCGACTATGTTTTTCATGCATAGTTGTCACCATCCGAACTGATGTTTATTTTTTTTTACCCTGTAAGACTCTTTGTTCCTCATTTTCATCCAAGCACTCAATAGATTTCTCATAGAAATCCACTCTGGTCCTATGAAGATACAACCATTCCATACCCAAAAACATGCTATATGATCCCAATGACAATACATTCAGATGTGTTGAGGTAGGCATACCATTCAAGTCAAATGCACAATATCTTACCCAATGATGAACTTGACTCTTTGTACCTAGAGCCATCTAAACTAACCAAGATTCTGCATGCACTTATTTATTCAAAACAAACTTATCCACCAGGTCAGGATTAACATAACTATAATTAGATCTAGGGTAAATCAAATTAGAAATAACTTGATCACAAAGCTTACCGTTCATCTCAATAATAGATGCTTGGTGATCTTCGTGCCTATTATCTAGCACTACATAGGTCCTGGGAATACTCTGTCCAACATCTCCCACTGTCTATGTCTCTTGAGCATTGTCAATCTGCAGTCTACCACCCTGATGTTGTGGACAATCTCTCTCGCGATGTTGTCCTCCCTAAGTCCAACACTGTAAAGGCTTCCAACCTTCATCCTTATTCTACTCCTCAGATCAAAGTCCCTGCCCTTTGTTAGATGCATTGAACTTCTTAGATGGAGTTTCATTCTCTTTATTATCTGCACCCTGAGGCTTTTCTTTCTTCTTGTACTTCTTAGATTCCGAATGGCCTCCTCCAATGATCTAGGGTCATCAAACTCAATCTTGTCTTTGAATACTATTGACAACCCACTAATGAATATCTGAATCTTGGCCTTCTCGTCCTTGAAGTAAGGCATATATCTCGACAACTCCATAAACATGCTAGTGTACTCCTCATCGGTCATATATCTCATCTTTTAACTCATAAACTCTTTTTCCCTATCGTCATAGTATCTTTCTGATAGACACTTCTTCTGGAATAACCTCTCGAATTCACTCCAAGTCAATTCCTCCTCATGAATACCCTTGAAATTCTTCACATCTTCCCAAAAAATATTTGCTTTACTTTTGAGGTTGAATGTAGCTATTTTGGCTTTCATGTTTTTTGAGTACTCATGCAACCTGAAGAAATTCCTCATACCAAGAAACCATGCTTTCCTTTCTTAAAATCATTCGGAGAATATCCCCTGTCACTCCTCTTGTAAGGATGATAATGATGATGATCATAGTGCCTGTCAGAACCAGAGCTAGAATAGTACATGTATTTTTCACCTCTCCTATCCAGAGTTTCCAAGAACCTACCATCTTTGATCATATCATTTATATCCAACCTGTGACCACCATGATACCTACTTCCATATGCCCCATTAGTCATATCCTCCTATCCACAGTGGATATGAAGTGGCCCCTGTCTCTACAATTCTAACAAACTCTAAATAATCACCACATTAACTTCTTCTTGTTTCTCATGTGCCTGTATGATTTTATTATTATCTGCTTTGCAACTCTTTATTTATTCCTTCAAACTTCTCAGTGTGTCTACTAAGTCATAAGAGTTCCCAAAACGATGTTTCTCATTTGATACATAGGGAGAATATTTGTAGTCTACCATCCTGCTAGTCATTTTGATTTCTTCCTGCGAGGCATCTCATGTCAGCTAAACCAAATCACAATAAACTTGCGTACCTTAGCATAATTCAGGGAGGATATCTCATATGCAAGATCAACCAACCAGCTTAATACATGTTTTAACATAATCATAACAACATATATACATATACATAATTATATCAACACATAAACATCATTCTAGCTAGAGTCCAGTCATCAATGCACGACCATATCAATCACATACCAAAAAAAACCATACCAATGTACACTTGACAACACGTAAGCACTTGACATGCATAAAAAACGCATAACCAATCATACACTCACGACGACACATTCCACAATAACCCCATTAACCTTCACATGGCAACATCACTACAACCATGACCAACACCATGCATATGCAAAAAGCACATAGACCAAAAACATAAGAAACACATATGCAACTGACATGAATGCATGACCAACACACCTCCCATCCATTCCTAGGAGTGAACCATGCTTTGATGCCACTCTGTAACACCCTCCTCCCACATCTACCTAAGTAACCGACCAACCGAGGTAAACTTGTGACGAAGAGTTACTATGATATGATTCAAGTCTGTATGTGTCAAAGGAAGTGGAATCGACGGAACACAACAACACAAACCTTCTACACATGCTACAGGACACCCAAGAGCCATCCAAACCTTCCAGGAGGCTAGCCCTGGAATCAAAATGACCTTTTAGTGCATCAATCCCCCAGCCACTCCCTTTACATGGGCAAGAGTGCGATTGGAAACTTCTAGTCGCTCGCACAACATGTGTATGTGTGTAGCTAGGGACTTTCCTAGGTAGTTCTATGCATGTGATCCCAATGTTTGTGCCAATTTTTCAAGGCCAGAGCTCAGGTCACTGCCCAAAAATCCATGATACTTTTTGGAATGAAATATAACAAAAGAATAATGAGACAAATACAACCACTTCAACAAGGAATTTACTGGAGCCCTACTAGCTGTGATAGGAATTTCATCAAACATGTCACAAATATGTGATCTATAGGTTTAAACAACATACCTGATCATAGGGGTATCATACTTATCTGGGAATCGCTAAGAAACATTGTTGCCTCATCATGTTAATTGCATTATCATCTATTATTTCATAGATTAATTTTTCATTCATTTACAAATCAAAACATGATGAGAGGCATACATCGTCACTGTCATAAAACACATTCATAACCAGCATATAAACAACATAAATGAAAATAATAGAACAACCATATAATCCACATAATAATAAGCATATTTACCCATCAATACAAGAGAAAAATAACTGTAATTTCCACAAGAAAAATGCAACAAATTCTGGGACTTCCACATACACCTAAGCATAGACATATATGAGTGAAATCTCTCTTCACTAGTCACCCTCGTGCCATATTCCAAGCATGAATGTGGAATCTCATAAAACACATCAATCAAAACCAAACCGGGGCTTCCATAGGTAAAACCACATCAACCATCAACTAGTGATTCCACCTCATGGTAGGACATCACTAACCATCATCAGATTGGTCTCTACCCAAGATTTCCAGGGCTCCAGAGCGTTTGTTCCAACCAGGGCTTCTAGGACTAGTAAATCAACCCACAACTGTCATTGAGATTCTAGAGCATTTTTCCAACCAGGGCTTCAAGGACTAGTAACTCAACCCACTAACGGCTTCCAGAGCATTTTTCCAACCAAGGCTTCTAGGACTAGTAACTCAACCCAATTTTTTATAGGGCTTCCAAAGGGTTTATCTAACCAAGGCTTCTAGGAACTAATAACTCAACCCACAACCAAAGGAACATGAGAACCAACAAAAAAAACAAACAATGAAATGAACCCAGAATGCCATGGCTATCCATGAAATGGAAAGGCTAAGCAAATCCATTGTCAATATAGGCAATCCTCCATGCTAATGATAGTGTTGGGTATGTGTTATATTCTTTCCACGACTAGTCACACGCGGGTGGGTTATGGGGGGGCGACAATGCCCTCTGTATGTTGCGTCTGCGCAAGAAAGGGGGCCAAGTAACGCCCCGGGAAACAAAATTTTGGACCCTATTTTTCAGTGGGCGTACCCGCCTCATGGTTTTGTGCAAGGGTTTGCATGGTTTCCTTGGGCATGATGGTTTTCACTGGTATTTTGTAGATCCGGTGAAGGGAACTACGGTTATGTTCTAATCCAAGGTTAATGGATTGGGGTTTATGTATGCTCTTGCGCATGTATATATATATATGTTGTAACACTAAAAGGAATATAATGAAAAATCAAGCTGGTCGTCCTGATTTGGGATCCAGGGGAAAATCTCTGTGTAGTGGGCGGACCCGCCCATGGTTTTGTGCATGGGTTTGCACATGGTTTTTGGGCATGATGGTTTTCAGCCCCTGGTATTTTGTAGATCCGGTCAAGGGAACTACGGTTATGTTCTAATCCAAGGTTAATGGATTGGGGTTTATGTATGCTTCGACATGTGTATATATGTGTTGTAACACTAAAAGGAATGTTGGCAATATGATGCAGAGTGTTTTCCTTGATGGCAACCCACTGAATGAAGATGAAAGACATGCGACTATTGACATGTGTTGTCCTTGATGGCGAACCACCTGATGAAGTTATTCTTGACCTGTTGGACTTAGTAAATGATGTAAATCTGATATGAAATGATGTTTGCTAGCCGTATGATGCTGAGTGTTATTCTTGAATGGCAACCCACTTGATAAAGATGATGGCAGCTTACTTGATGAAGTTGTGCTTGATATAATACGTTCTTGATGAAGTAAATCTGATGTATCTACAGTGTGTACAGAAGGCAATGAAGAAAGGAATTCAGCATGTGCTAAATCTTGATGAAAAGAGTATGTCTCTAGGCATACGCGGATTTGCCTAGGGGAAGTCGCGTATGGACGCGGAAATCAACGTGCCAAGTCGCGTATGGGAAAAAGCGCTCTTAAAGTGCAAAACCAGGGGTAACCACCATGGTATTGACCCATTGTATTGGGTAATGTTTCATCTAAATGACCCCGTCCAGGAATACCATCGGAAGTAATGTGGTTTTGGCTCATGGTATTGAAAAAGGGTAAACCTATATAAGGAGAAGAAATTCATTGTGCAAATCATGAGCGTGGGTGCAAGATGTCTGAGCTTGAATGAATACTTCTCTCTGGAGTATATCTGAATGGAAAGGGTTACAGTTGAATGAAAGATCTGAATGTATGTTGCACCGATGAAGGAGTGATGAAGAAGGGGATCTAGATCTGTATAGTACTTGTATCTGCTAGATCTATTCGTGGAAGGCTTAGATTTGAGATGAGGCGAACATCTGTCTGAAGCAAAAAGATAAATCTGAACTGAATATCTGATCTGAAGAAGTATGCTGCTCTATAATAGTTGAAGATCTATACGCTAGTTCGCTGCAGAGGAAGCACGTATATACGCGGCTTCGCTGAAGAGAAAGAGCGTATGCGCAATAAAATTAGCTATGTAATTTGTACTAAAGTATACGCGGGTTTATGTGAACAAAAGCGCGTATATACGCGACATCAGAGAAAGGAAAGCGCGTATGCAAACTAGGGTTTGCTGAAGTCTGTGGTAAGAAATGTCTGATCTGTTCTGCTGGTTTACTGATATCTGTCAGTGAGTTATATGTATCTGTTTCATGGTTGAATGTGCTTAAAAGTATGGAGTGGGTCCAGTCTGAAAATATGATGAAACGTGGCCTGCAAGTTGTGTCCTAGAGGAAGCTTTGGATCCAGTGTGAAAATTGATGAAACGTGGTCCATAAAGGTGCTGAGGGTTGTAGCCTTCGGTCAGGGGGTTGTAGCTCCCTTCCAGGTGAGGCTGGTAAACGAGAGCAGGGGGTCGTAGCTCCCTTCCAGGAGAGGCTGGTAAACGAGTCAGGGGGTTGGAGCTCCCTTCCAGGAGAGGCTGGTAAACGAGCGCAGGTGGGTGCCTGCGTGCTGGTAGGAGTCTGCACTAGCACATATGTTATAAGATGTTTTCTCTATAATAAAATATTGAAGGCTGAGCAACTACAGCGGTGGTTTTCTCCCGACTTGGGTTTCCACCTAAAATCCCGGTGTTCATGTGTGATGCTTATGTGTGATGGTTTATTCTGTTCTTACTGCACATGTTTACTGTTTATAGAACATCTAATGAATGAATGATGGAATGATTTAAGTGAAGATCTAATAACATAATTAGATATCTGTGTATACGCGAGTTTCATAAAGGGTATCCGCGTATATACGCGATTCTGTTTCAGGAAAGTAGCGTATGGGTTTTAGAAGCAAGAAAAAGTAAAAGTTTTGAATATGCAGTAAATACTGATTCACCTCCCCCTCTCAGTATTTTTCCAACAATTGGTATCAGAGCTGGTCCTTCTGCAGGAAGCTTGATCGCTTGAAGGTGATCCGTCGCAATGGGAAGTCAAGAAGGAGTAATGTCTATAAAGCCACCTCTATTCAATGGAAGCAATCTAATATTCTGGAAGGTACGAACAAAAGCATATCTGCAAAGTCTTGGTGCAGATGTATGGGCAATCGTGGAAGAAGGTTATCAATACCCAACAAGTATTCCTACCGATGCAGCAGAAAGGAAGAAGTATGAAATCAATGCCAAAGCAGTGAATGTCTTATTAGGAAGCATGTCTGAATCAGAATTTGCTAAAGTGATGCAGCTACATTCAGCAAAAGAAATATGGGACAAAATCATTCTGAGCTATGAAGGAGATATAAAGGTAAAAAGTGCAAAACTCCAAACTCTTAGAATCGAATATGAAAATTTGAAGATGCATAGTGATGAAAGTGTTGCCAGTTTCTTTCTTCGTCTAGATGATATTGTAAATTGGATGAGAAATTTGGGTGAAACCATAATCGATACTACTCTGGTGGAAAAAGTCTTAAGATCCTTGACTTCAAAATTTGACTCTAAAGTTTCAGCTATTGAAGAAAGGCAAGATCTGCAAACTCTTACTATTGTTCAATTACATGGTATTCTGACTGCTTTTGAAATGAGACAAGGAGGTACTTCTCAAATCAAAGAAGTTGCTTTTAAGGCGTCTGCAAAAGGAAAAGAAAAGGAAGTTGTCAAGGAATCCAGCTATATATCCAAAGAAGAAGAAGCAAATTTTGTGAGAAAACTCCAACTAGGTACTGGAAGATTCAAAGGTAAGCTTCCCTTCAAATGTTTTGAGTGTGGAAAAGTTAGTCATTATGCTGCAAAATGTCCTTATAAAGAAACATCCGCTAAAGGAAAAGAAGTAACAAGAAGGAATAAGAATTGATCTAGCACAAGAAAAAGTTACTATATTAATGAAGACAGTGATGGGTCATCTGATAGTGAGGAAGAATGTGAACAAAATATTAAACTGCTCATGGCAAAAGAATCTAGAGAAGAAAAGGATACTTTTGTGGATGCTCTGGAAGACAATGATTTTCTTGAAGAAAAAAATCAACTCAAAGTAAGCCTAGAAGAAAAGAACATAATCATAGAGACTCTTGAAAATAAGCTTGAAGCAAAGGAAAAACGCATTGAGGAATTGGAGTGTGAAGTAGTAAGTCTAAGGAAAAATAATGAGAAAGCAAAAACTCTCAATCTTAAATTTGCTAAAGGTTCAGAAACCTTAGATGAGATTATCAAGATACAACGGTATCCTCTTATAAAAACAGGTCTTGGATATACTGGGGAATCTTCCCAGACTTCAGCACCAAATTATCTGAAAGCAGCCACAGCTGGTGCACTACATTCAGCCACTCAGCAAGGGAACAAAGGATCCTTCCAGGTAAAGCATGATCATCTCAATTCAAAGAACACTAACAAGGAGATCTTTCAAAGAAGCTACAACCAACAGGTAAACTCAAATAGAAGATTTCATGATCGCAGAAATTTCTACTTCAATGGAAAATGTTTCTCATGTCACAATTTTGGTCATAAAGCTGTTCAATGTGTTGCATATAAAACTATCATGACAAGAGAAGCAAGAAAGAAAAGAATAAATATTGAACCAAAGAGGAACACCTATAACAAATTTTCTCCTCTTCAAAACGAAGTTGAATGTACTTATTGCAATAACTTTGGTCATGAAGAATCTGAATGCAGGAGCAAGGTCCAGCCAAAAGAACACGATCCCTCAAGCTCTAAAGTGTGGAAAAAGAAAGAAATACCGGTTGAAAATTGTGGGATAGCATTATTTGCAGAAGGTGAATAAAATCAATGGTACATTGATAGTGGGTGCTCAAGACACATGACAGGTGACAAAAGCAAACTCCTTACATATAATGCTCCAGAGAAGGAAAAGAAAGTTACATTTGGAAATGATACTCCTGCTGTAATTAAAGGAAAAGGGTCAGTGTTTCTAAAAGAAAAGGTGAAGGCTAATGATGTCATGTATGTGGATGGATTAAGGCATAACCTGTTAAGTGTAAGTCAAATGTGTGATCAAGAAACAGAAGTGGTGTTTAGTTCAAAAGAATGCGTGGTTCGTGATCTTGATACAGGTAAAATCATTTTAAAAGGAAAAAGAAATCCAAGCAACCTGTATGTACTGAACGGCATAGATCAATGTTACTTGAGCAAGTCTTCAGAAAATTGGCTATGGCATAGAAGGCTGGGGCATCTGAGCTTCTCTCAAATCAACAAAGCAAGCAGACTTCAAGCTGTTCGTGATCTTCCCAATATTAATCTACCAGAAAGTATCATATGCAAATCTTGTCAATTCGGTAAGCAGACCAGAGTACGATTTAATGCCAAAGAAGGATAATCAAGTGAGCCTCTTGAACTCATTCATACTGACATATGTGGACCTATGAGGAAAAAGTCACCACGTGGGGAAGAATACTATATCTTATTCATTGATGATTACTCTAGAATGTGTTGGATCGGGCTCATTAAACATAAAGATGAAGCATTTGAAAAAATTCAGATCTTCAAAGCATTAGTTGAAAATGAATTAGATCTAAAAATCAAGTGTCTTAGATCTGATCGAGGAGGAGAATATACATCAAATGAATTCTTTGAATTTTGTGAACAACATGGCATAAAAAGACAATTCTCTGTAGCAGGTACTCCACAACAAAATGGCGTAGCAGAAAGAATGAATAGAACAATTCAAAAAATGGCCAGAGCTATGCTCGATGATTCTGGAACTCCTGACATGTTCTGGGGTGAAGCAGCACATACAGCAGCTAACATTCTCAACAAGGCTCATGTTCGGGTAAATAGTGACAAAACTCCATATGAACTCTGGTATGGTAATTCTCCCTCTGTGAAGCATTTTAGAGTTTTTCGAAGTAAATGCTTTATCAAAAATAATGATGAAAATCTTGGCAAGTTTGAACCTAGATCAGATGAAGGGATATTTCTTGGTTACTCATCCTCAAGCAAAGCATACAAATGTTACAATAAAAGGCTTCGAAAGACTGTTGAATGTATTGATGTTGTTATTGATGAGTCTCCTGCAGCTCCTAAAGAAGAAAAACAAACAACAAAAGAAGATGATGGTGACCTATGTCCTTCTACATCAAATAGAAATGATATAGACAGTGGATCCAATGAAGAACCTGAAAATGATCTATCTGAAAAAGCTCCATCCAGATATGTTCAAAAGAATCATCCCGAATCTCAAATTTTGGGAGACAAGGAATCGGGTGTACGAACAAGGAGAACTCTGGTGGGATCTTCTAGTCATCTGGCACTTCTATCCACAATTGAACCACACAATGTCAATCAAGCTAGCAAAGATGAATTTTGGAAGCAAGCCATGGATGAAGAGCTCGATCAAATTGAAAAGAATGACACTTGGGAATTGGTACCAAGACCTCATGATAAAAATGTCATTGGAACTAAATGGATTTTCAAGAACAAGTTAAATGAGAATGGGGATGTTGTAAGAAACAAAGCTAGACTGGTTTGCAAAGGGTATACTCAACAAGAAGGTATAGATTTTGAAGAAACTTTTGCCCCCGTAGCTAGACTTGAAGCCATCAGAATGTTCCTTGCTTTTTCAAGTTGTCAACAAATCAAAGTTTATCAAATGGATGTCAAATCTGCTTTTCTTAATGGTGATCTAGAAGAAGAAGTATATATAGAACAACCAGAAGGATTCATTTTTGGAAATGATGCAAATCTTGTTTGTAGACTTAAAAAGGCTCTATATGGTCTCAAACAAGCTCCAAGGGCTTGCTACTATCGTCTTGACAAATATCTTCATCAACAAGGATTTTCAAAGGGGTCTGCTGATAGCAACTTATACACAAAAGTTGAAAATGATAAACTATTGATTGTGGTTTTATATGTTGATGATATCATTTTTGGGAGTAACGAAGAATCTTTGAGTCAAAAATTTTCTTCTGTCATGCAGCAAGAATTTGAAATGTCCTTACTTTGGGAACTAACATTCTTTCTTGGCTTACAAGTGCATCAAACTGCAGATGGTATATTCCTATCACAAGCAAAATATCTTAAGCAAATTCTGAAGAAGTATGGCATGGAAGAATGCAAACCTGTAAGTACACCAATGATAACCGGATGCAATCTCAATTCTCATGATGATTCTCCCACAATGAATCAACCAGAATACATATCAATGATAGGAAGTCTACTTTATCTCACTGGAACTAGACCAGACATTATGCATGCAGTTGGGATTGTTGGACGATTCCAAGCTAATCCAAAAGAGTCTCACCTTCAGGCTGTTAAAAGAATTTTCAAATATCTTCAAGGAACTCAAGACCTTGGTCTATGGTATCCAAAGAATGCTGATCTTACTCTTCATGCTTACACTGATGCAGATTGGGCTGGAAGTGTTGATGATCGGAAAAGCACTAGTGGTGGTGCATTCTACATGGGACCCCGTTAGTATCTTGGTTCAGCAAGAAGAAAAATTCTATTGCCTTATCTACAGCAGAAGCAGAATATGTGGCTGCCGCATCTTGTTGCACTCAACTCCTTTGGATGATGCAAACCTTACAAGATTTTCAAATCAAATGTACACCTCCCGTCCCCATTAAGTGTGACAATACAAGTGCCATCAGTATTTCAAAGAATCCTGTTATGCATTCGAAGACCAAGCACATTCCGATCAAGTATCACTTCTTACGTGAACAAGTGCTTGAGCAAAAGGTGAAGTTGGAGTATGTTCCCTCCAAAGAACAAGTTGTTGATATCTTTACCAAACCTCTGCCCAGGGAAGCGTTCGAGTATCTAAGACAGAAGCTGGGAGTGTTCTCTGCTAGTCAAAAGAACAAATATGCATAAATTTAGAAGATGGCATTGGATACGCGGATTTCCTCAAACACAGTCGCGTATATACGCGAGTTCATGCACAGAAAACCGCGTATGTCTGATTGCTGACATTTTTCTGTTTGGAGTCAGCTCTCTTCAGCACAGCTGCAGTGCTGTTTGGTATCTCTGATACTGTTTGGTATCTCTGGTGGTGTTCCAGTTCTCATAATTCTATTTCTAATGTCTTGATAAATATGCCTTGATGATTTGTTGGTGAAAATGTTCAGGATGCACAAACTAAGGGGGAGCCTTAGTCATATGAAAAGGATGTTTGGATGCACAGATTCAGGGGGAGCATTAGCATTGCTGAGTATAATGCATTGTTGGCTTTGTGATGGTTCTGAAATATGTTCTCTTTCTTGAGGACTTTCTGGTGTTGGTTATGGAAAGTCATATTTGTATTTTGATGAAAAGGTCATGTTGAGACCCATGATGTCAAATTGTAAATTTCAGTCATGTAAGGACTTGTCAAAAATTTGTAAAACCCACTTGGTTGGGTAGTTGAACTGAAATGTGTAAACCCACTTGGTTGGGTATTTGAGTCCCATATGTAAATCCACTTGGTTGGATATTCGATGTAAGTATGAGTCTTTGGTGATAGGAAGTTCATAGAGTCATATACTTCATTGGAAAACACGTTTGAAGATTCAGCATGAACTGAGGGGGAGCTTGGTCACTTCAGTATATATCAGATCTGCAGAACGCTTCTTCCACATGCGGAGAAAAGGGGAAGAGTATGTTGGTTTTGATCCACCCTTTGCCCTTGATGACAAAGGGGGAGAGTGATGAATGGTGTCAAAAATGGGGAGTGTAACTTGGTATCGTTGTATTCTTAATGTACCTATCTGTTGTGATAACCAAACACCATCGTGGTTGCCATCAAGTCCAAAGGGGGAGATTGTTGGCAATATGATGCAGAGTGTTGTCCTTGATGGCAACCCACTGAATGAAGATGAAAGACATGCGACTATTGACATGTGTTGTCCTTGATGGCGAACCACCTGATGAAGTTATTCTTGACCTGTTGGACTTAGTAAATGATGTAAATCTGATATGAAATGATGTTTGCTAGCCATATGATGTTGAGTGTTATTATTGAATGGCAACCCACTTGATAAAGATGATGGCAGCTTACTTGATGAAGTTGTGCTTGATAGAATACGTTCTTGATGAAGTAAATCTGATGTATCTACAGTGTGTACAGAAGGCAATGAAGAAAGGAATTCAGCATGTGCTAAATCTTGATGAAAAGAGTATGTCTCTAGGCATACGCGGATTTGCCTAGGGGAAGTCGCGTATGCACGCGGGAAAGAACGTGCCAAGTCGCGTATGGGCAAAAGCGCTCAAAAAGTGCAAAACCAGGGGTAATCACCATGGTATTGACCCATTGTATTGAGTAATAGTTCGCCTAATTGACCCCATCCAGGAATACCATCGGATGTAATGTGGTTTTGGCTCATGGTATTGAAAAAGGGTAAACCTATATAAAGGGAAGAAATTCATTGTGCAAAGTATGAGCGTGGGTGCAAGATGTCTGAGCTTGAATGAATACTTCTCTCTGGAGTGTATCTGAATGGAAAGGGTTACAGTTGAATGAAAGATCTGAATGTATGATGCACCGATGAAGGAGTGATGAAGAAGGGGATCTAGATCTGTATTGTACTTGTATCTGCTAGATCTGTTCATGGAAGGCTTAGATCTGAGATGAGGCGAACATCTGTCTGAAGCAAAAGGGTAAATCTGAACTGAATATATGATCTGAAGAAGTATGCTACTCTATAATAGTTGAAGATCTATACGCTAGTTCGCCGCAGAGGAAGCGCGTATATACGCGGCTTCGATGAAGAGAAAGCGCGTATGCGCAATAAAATTAGCTCTGTAATTTGTACTGAAGTATACGCGGGTTTATGTGAACGGAAGCGCATATATACGCGACATCAGAGAAAGGAAAGCGCGTATGCAAACTAGGGTTTGCTGAAGTCTGTGGTAAGAAATTTCTGACCTGTTCTGCTGGTTTACTGATATCTGTCAGTGAGTTATATGTATCTGTTTCATGGTTGACTGTGCTTAAAAGTATGGAAAGGGTCCAGTTTGAAGATATGATGAAATGTGGCCTGCAAGTGGTGTCCTAAAGGAAGCTTTGGATCCAGTGTGAAAATTGATGAAACGTGGTCCATAGAGGTGCTGAGGGTTGTAGCCTTCAGTCAGGGGGTTGCAGCTCCCTTCCAGGTGAGGCTGGTAAACGAGATCAAGGGGTCGTAGCTCCCTTCCAGGAGAGGCTGGTAAACGAGTCAGGGGGTTGGAGCTCCCTTCCAGGAGAGGCTGGTAAACGAGCGCAGGTGGGTGCCTGCGTGCTGGTAGAGTCTGCACCAGCACATATGTTGTAAGATGTTTTCTCTATAATAAAAATATTGAAGGCTGAGCAACTGCAGCGGTGGTTTTCTCCCGACTTGGGTTTCCACCTAAAAATCCTGGTGTTCATGTGTGATGCTTTGTGTGATGGTTTACTCTGTTCTTACTGCATATGTTTACTGTTTATTAAACATCTGATGAATGAATGATGGAATGATTTAAGTGAAGAACTAATGACATAATTAGATATCTGTGTATACGCGAGTTTCATAAAGGGTATCCGCGTATATACGCGAGTCTGTTTCAGGAAAGTAGCGTATGGGTTTTTAGAAGCAAGAAAAAGTAAAAGTTTTGAATATGCAGTAAATACTGATTCACCCCCCCCCCCCTCTCAGTATTTTTCCCAACAAGGAATATAATGAAAAATCAAGCTGGTCGTCCTGATTTGGGATCCAGGGGAAAATCTCTGTGTATATTTGTTTTATGTTTTATGATTTTTCTATTGTTTATTTTATGTTTTTAAGATTCATTTGCAGATAATTTTTGTACAGGGTTAAAACCTACAGATATATCATGACCAAGAAATTACATGCATATTCCATGCATGCCAAAAATAGTGAGGAAAACATACACGCAACTCGGTACTTGCAATAAAAACATGTTGTAGCAGTTGATCCCGATGTCCTCTTGTGCCTTCCTGCACTTCATTTTCATTCTTTCTCCAAAACTATAAGTATTCCACACTCTCCAAGGGTGCTTCAAGAAAATATAAGCGACCAAGAGTATGAGAGAGAGAGAATAGAATGAGAGCTCCAAAATTGAACTTAAAAAAGTCTGTGAATTGATCCTTAGAAGCCTTTTTATTAATGCGGCCTCTATTTCCTTCAATTTTCCATTATTTTCCTTCATTTTCCTCCTCACATGCAACCTGTGACCTTCTGTTAGTTTTTGTAGCATCAGATGTGTTATAGCCTTGAAATTTTATGGAGATGCTAGAATACATGAGATCTCCAAAACCCAGAAATTGTTTCTCGAAATTCCGCCTAGAGATGACTTAATTAGATTATTAATAAGTTTTTAAATATTTCGTAAGTATAAACTTAGGGAGTATGATTAATTAATCATAATTAATTAAGTCAAGGTGTGAATTTTCTGGAGACTCACGTGGATCGATTTCAATTTAATTGTATCCATCGATTAAGATCTAATCTTGGTCGTTGAAGTCTCAACAAAGGATTATAAGAGAAGTCGATGGGGCTTGGAGATGACACACTTGAGCAGTTCGATTTTACTAGGAAATCAATTTCTAGAGTAGCATTTTTTTGTTTCCGAAAAGAGGTTCAGTGAGATATAAGCAGTGAGAGATGAGAAAAGACAGTGAAGTCGGAGGAGGCATTCCAGTTCCGGTGAGTTCATTTGCAAAGAGGCAGAAGTGCCAGAGAGAGGTTGACACAGAGGTAGCATAGTAGTCTCTAGAGGCAATTCCGTATTTGTTGGGGAGAGGCAATGATTTAGTGTCGGAAGCTAGGCAGAGGTTCCAGAGGATAGGAGAGTCATTTTCCTAGAAAGAAGTTGACCAGACAGATTGAGGAGAATTTGTTCCAAGCTAGGTGATGCAGAGACTGCATGAGAGTGACACGGTGACTGCACAGATGCAGTTTGGATGGCTTAATTTTGAGCTGAGGTCAGTGCTCAGATTCGCCTATGGAGTGAGGAATATCCTCACTAATTTTTCTTGCCATTTTTTCTATGTAGGATTTCCAGTTTGGGCATCTAGTTTGGGCATCCAGTTTGGGCATCCAACTGTACTTAGATTATTTCACTTATGCATAATATTAAAACCCTCAGCTATTGCACCGGTTTTCCCAAGCTGGGTTTTTCTGGGGCATTTCTGCCAAAATAACTGTGCTATTTTATGTGTGTGTGATAACATTTATTTCTTCCGCAGTTTTTATTTGTGAAGGTTGCAATTTATTTATTTTGATACTTTCCATAGGAAACAACATATAATTTTTTAAGTAGAATTAACAATTAGAAGAAATAATATCAGTTGCTGCAATAGGATTCAGGTCTTCGAATTTTCACATGGTATTAGGGTGCAGATGATCAACCAGCAAGATCGATACCAAAGAAAGGAGGAGTTTCACCGCTTAGCGTGAGCAACAGTTCGAAACTCCAGAGGCAACACAATAATCTTGGAAAAGGGGTCATATTTATTAAGGAAAATCAATTTTTCTGAGAGAGCAATAGAAAAACTTGATTTATCCAGATCAAGGAATTATAGAGGTAGAGGGATTAGCCAATATTTTCTTGTAGAGCATATGTCTAGCTGGGCACAGTAGTTTTGTAGCAGTTTGTTAGAGCAGAACTAGTGTTGGTTGGAAGAAGAGCACACATTGAGGGAAAAATTTCCTCATGGAACCTCTAGTCTCAACAAAGTCTCAAGAAGCTCGTTTTCCTTTGCAGATCAGTAATCTTTATGGGCAGAGGTTCTCACTCTAGAAGGGGGTGCGTATAGCTGAGAAACAACTGAGCAGAAGGGAAGAGGATATTTTTTATTTATTTTTTAGATGGCCACAACTGGGCTTCAATATTAGGACAAGTTGGATGGAGCTTCTAACTATGTTTTCTGGAAGGCAACTATTTCCTTCCTTCTATATGAGTTTGATCTCAAGGCTTATATCGATAACTTAGTAGCAGTCCCTAGAAATGTAGATAAGATGAAGGAATACAAGAAAGGGATGACAAAGGCAAAGAGGTTGATCCTTGATGGAGTTCGAGATCATGTCGTATCACACATAGCGGCCCAGGGAATGGCCAAAGAGATGTGGGATACTCTTTCCACGCTATACTAGGGATCTTGCGAGAAGCAGAAGATGTACTTGGAGGAGAAGCTAAGATGCACCAGGATGCAGAAAGGGGAGCACATAGACCCTTTCCTTACCAGGATTCAGAAGATCCAAGATGAGCTTGCAATTGTTGGATCAACGTCTCAAGCCACAGAGCTAGTTTGAGTAGCTCTCAACAGTGTCTCAAAAGAGTGGCAAGTATTTTTCCAAAGTATTTTAGGCAGAGAAACCTTGCTTAGATGGGACAGGATGTGGGAAGACTTGCAACACGGGGAGTTGAGGCAAGACTTGATGAAGAGCTCCATCAATGGTAGCAACAGTAGTGGGTCGAAGCATGTGAAGGAGGAGGAGAATGTGGCCCTCACATCGAAGGGTCCTAGTCAGGGACATTCGAACAACGTAGGAAGAAGAAGGACATGCCAAAGGTCAAGTGCTTTAGGTGTGGCGAGCTAGGCCACTACAATACCCGATGTCCTCTCAAGAAGAAGGACAAGAAGGAGAAGCAGGACTAGCATGCAACTTTTGCCGAGATCGATAGCCTTTTAGGTTTTAACCCTGTACAGAATTATCTGCAAAAAAATTCTTAAAAACAAAAAATAAACAATAGCGAGAGCATAAAACATATATACATAGATATTTTCCCCTGGATCCCAAACTGGGACTACCAGATTGATTTTTCATTATATTCCTTTTAGTGTTACAACACATATATATACATGCCGAAGCATTCATAAACTCCAATCCATTAACCCTGGATTAGAACATAACCACAGTTCCCTTGAGCGGATCTACAAAATACCATGAGAAGAAAACCATCATGCCCAAAACCATGTGCAAACCCATGCACAAAATCATATGCGGGTCCGCCCACCTAATATAGGGTCCAAAAAAAAAATTCCCGGGGCGTTACCCCAAACCCTATGCATGAGGGTTACTGCCCCGCTCCAAAGCCCCCCATATGGAGGGCTCTCGCCCCACTGTGACCCCCCTGCTGCGACCGACGCAAGTGAAGGGGGGCTTCCACTCTTACCCCCTACCTCATGCCTGTTTCTAATTTTGGAAAAAATATAACACACACCCAACATTCTGCCACTTGTTGTTCTATTTACACAAGAGAGCTTAGTCATTGGTCCAAACCTGAAACACCCATTGTTTCTCTACACCAAGAGAACTTCTTAGTGCCTACAAGCTTTGTCAATGCATCTACAACATTATTCAAAGTGTCCACCTTTACCAACAACACCCTTTTATCCTCAACCATATCTCTCACAAAGTGATACTGAACATCAATGTGCTTTGTCTTTGAATGATAAGCAGGGTTCTGAGACAAGAATATTTCACTTTGGTTACCACAATATATCCTTATAGCTCGTTGCACCAACCCCATACTTGAACACAATCTCTGCAACCAAACTGCTTCCTTGCTTGCATGAGTGGCTGCCATGTATTCTTTCTTTGTAGTTGAAGGAGCCACTACATACTGTATTTTACTCATCCAACTCACTGCACCTCCAAATAGGCTTAAGAAATACCCACTTGTAGATATTCTTTGATATAGATCTACATCCCAGTCTGCATCAACAAATCCATGAATGTCAAAAAATTTGTCCAATCATGGTCTTCCCTGGTACCACAAACCATAATCACTAGTTCCATGCAAATATCTGAAAACCCGCTTCACTGCTGTCCAATGATCCTTCCCTGGTTTTGACATAAACCTGCTCAATACTCCCACTGCATGTGCAATGTATGGTCTAGTACAGACCATTGCATACCTTAGGCTACCCACTTTACTTTCATATGGAACATGAGACATTTCCTCCTCTTCTTCTTGTGTCTTGGGACATTTTTGAGTAGATAGCTTTACACCTATAGGAATAGGAACCTTCACTGGTTTACTATTTTGAATATTGAACCTCTGCAATATTGTCTCCACATGCTTCCTTTGGTTTAACCAAAGCTTCCTCTTTGCCCGATGATTTCCATGCCCAAAATATAGTTTGCAGCACCAAGATCCTTCATGTTGAATTTGAAGAACAATTGGGTCTTAAAATCCTGGATAATTTCTTTTCCATTTCCAGCCAACAACATATCATCCACATATAAGACCAAATAAATAACATGGTCACCAATTAATTTAAAATACACACAGTGATCCTCTTTTATTCTCATGAAGCCAAGTCCTCGTATATAAGTATCAAATTTATGATACCAGATCCTTGGTGACTGTTTTAACCCATACAAAGACTTTTTTAATCTGCATACCAGTTCTTTCTTACCCTTCACCACAAATTATTCAGGTTGCTTCATGTAGATCTCCTCTTCCAAATCCCCATGAAGAAATGTTGTCTTCACATCCATATGTTCTATCTCAAAATCAAATGCAACAACAGTAGATAAAATTAATCTAATAGAAGTAACCTTGGTAACAGGAGAAAAAATATCACCAAAATCAATTCCCAGTACTTGGGAATAACCTTTTTCTACCAACCGAGCTTTGTATTTCTCCACTTTTCCTTTTGCGTTCATCTTCTTCTTAAACACCCATTTTCTCCCAATGGGATTCTTTCCAGCTGGAAAATTCACCAGATCCCATGCCTCATTTTTGTGCAAGGATGCCATTTCATCAACCATGGCATCCTTCCATAGTTTTCCATCCTTTGAATCCACTGCCTCCTTGACAGTTCTGGGATCATCATTAGTGATAGCTAAATAAAAACTTGAACAAAAAGCAGATGGACTATACCTTTTTGGCTTCCTTCTTTCTTAAACCGATCTTCTCATAGCTGGAGTTTGTGGCTCTTCCCCTTTTGAATCTTGTTCTGTTGTAGAGTCTCATTATTCCTCCTTTAGCTCAAAATCTATATTCTCATGTTCCTTTGGTAGTACTTCATGTTTAACAACATATTTCACCTCTCTAACACCACATCTCAGTTGTACACAACCTTCCTTGTTTCTGGTTCAAAATCTTGTAACATTTTAAACCATCCTTATACCCAATAAAGATGCACCTTTCATATTTATTATCCAACTTGGTCATTTTCTCCTTTGGAACATGTACATATGCATCACATCAAAATACCCTCAAATGTGAAAGAGAGGGTTTCTTACCAGTCCATACCTCATGTGGAGTCTTATCCTCCAACGCCGATGTTACACCAATTTTTGGTCATCTAACTTGTTACTATTAGATGGACTAAAGTACACCATGTAAGACCAATTTTACCATAGTAAAATTTCTTTCACTATGAAAAATAACTTAATAACCCCTAATTTATTAAGTTTTTTTTGGTATAAACAGGAAACCCCACGAGGAATAATTGAATAAATCCTTATTTGTTTGATTTCCTTCAAGGGATAATTAATTAAACCACTGTTCAATTAATATTCCTGGTCATATTTAACCCAAAATAGGAAAATTAATTAGATAAATCATTATTTATCTTATTATTTTCTTGGAAAAATTATTTAAAACATTATTTAAATAATATTCCTTGTTAAATTTGACTAGATCATTTATAAATAATTGAATAAATCACTAGTTATTTAATTATTACTTAACCACATTCTTAAAATAATAAATTATTCATTTATTTATTTATTATTTCTAAATAAAGTATTTGACCAAATTCAAATTCCTTTTCCCTCCAACAAAAATAATAAAATATTCCATAAAAGTTGGATCTAGATTTGGTTAATAATATTTTAATTATGCACCAATATCTAGAATAACTCAATTTTTTTTTTATAAATAGAAGGGTTTTTCCATTCATTCACTGTCGTTTGTTGCCTAAAGATCGCTCTGGATTTATAATTTTGGTTTGACTTTGATCTTCCATCATTGTCATATTTTTCTACTTTTTTCTTGTGAGCTCCCTTTGAGTTCCATTTTTTTCTCGGTTTTCTACACCATCAAGAGAGAGCGATATTAGATCTGAAGCGTTGAGAACATACAAGAACCCATCCCATTAAGGAGGACTGGTAACATCTTTCTACGTTCCCTTCCCAGGTGTTATAATACAAAAAATTCTTTTCTTGTTCATTGGATACATGGAGCAACTCTTGCTTATTATTTGTTGTTTAATGTCTTTAACTACATAGATCTAGATTTCTGTAGCATTTATTCTTATCACTAACTGAAAATATAAGGAAATTGACAACCATCTTTGATGTTAGGGTTGTTTTTTATGCACATCTAAAGTGAGTTTTTTTCGTACGCTTGCGATTAGAATTCACACTAACAACTAGGGACTCCACAAGGGTTTATAATTACGATTGCTGTCGTTTTTCAGATCCCTGCATGACCAACTGCTTCAACCCCTAGGGTTTTTCTTTAGCTTATTATTTTTTATTTCTTGATGTTGTTTTTAACCTTTAAAACCTTAAAACTGTAAAAATTCTAACTTTTGTGTGTTTCTGGGGCCTTTGCGCAGGTTATAGGTATCAACCGCAGCAGAGACGACACTTTTTTTTCTGAAATCTACTGCCGAAATAGCTGGAAGTGCAGGTCACACTTTTTGGGCCAAAAACTGCGACCTCAACTCTTCAGTAGCGGGAAATAGCCTGAAAACTGCGACCTCGGTGGAAAACATGTCAGAAACTGCGACCTGTACTTTTTGCGGGGTTTTATTTTTTATTTTTATGGGTTTGTTTGGGCCACTGTTCAGGGTTGTTTGACCTCCATCTTCACCCATCTTGGACCTGTACTTGTTTATTTTTACTCATTGAAGTAGGAACCAAGCCCCTTAGGGCTTCAGTATGCTTCCACCTTTTTAGGAGGAGTTTAGCTGAAGTAGGTCTTCTGAGATTTTAGTGTTTTTAGCCATTTTTCAGATCTGAATCTGTACTTTTAGATCCATTTCAGATCGGTTATTTATCCATCCAAAACACATCTTCTCAGTTTTTTTTGGTCCTCCTTTAGGGTCCCCACCGTTTTCCTTCAGGTTGTAGCCTTTCACCAGCTATTTTGAAGCAATTTTCCCTTCAGTTTTTTTCTGTTTTCTACCCCACTTTCCAACAGATCTGACCTTTAGATCCTTGTGTCTCCCGAATTTAGATCCATTGGCTATTTTGTGTGTTTTAACTAGATTTCTCCCACCCATAAACTATTTTTTGGGAAGCCCTCCTCCTTGGGTTTAAATTGATGCATATTTAACTGTTTATTTTACTGTTGCATTCAATTTCCTTTGTCATCATTTTCAGATTTATTTACAGTTATTCATCATATTTTTTATTTTTTCTCTACACGTATGGGACTAATTAAAATTAACACACTTATCACATAAATGCACACCCAAAGTGACGAGCGTCTGGTTTACACCGCCAGGCCAAGACTTAAACATTGTAATCTATTGACCTTGCACCTCCCTACCCTTGTTTACCACTCTTCCTAAACATTGTCATGAATTAATCCTGCACCTCCCTGCCCTTGTTTACCTCTCTTCCTTTTTGTGTTCCATTTCTCTTTACCATCATTGCGCCCCCAAGGTGTTTATATCAGAGACTCCAAGGCCTTCATCCTCAGTTTTCGTTAGGAATACTTACCCCACCCCACCACGTAGGGTTCGTGTTCATCCTCCACCGAGTCCCCATTCTGACTCTGCTTCTGGTTCATCAGGTTCCCCTTTTTGTTCTATCCTCAGATCTGCTCCACCTTTGACCTTCATCATGTCTAGTTCAAGACCTAACGCTGGTGGTGGCCCCAACCGTAATGCTGGAAATGCCACTAGTGGTGCCGCAACATGAACTATTTTGGCTGCTTCCTTGCTTCCTTATATGTATGGCCGAAGCCTTCCCGATTTTGGCCAGTTGATTAATGACCCCATACACCATGATCCTGGTTGGCATGTTATGCCAACCAAGCTTCCTTCAGACATCCCCAAGTTTGAATGAATTGCTGGAGAGGATGATACCAATCATGTTCATTATTTCTACATGTGGTTTTTGTCTAACTCCATCACTGATGACTCCGTTCGTCTTCGGTTACTCCAGCGTACACTTACTGGAGAAGCTTCCAAATGGTATGTTGACCAAGCCTCCTCCTCTCATACTACTTTTGCGACCCTTGCCAAGGATTTTCTGTCTTACTTCCAACTCCCCCTTCGCTATGACACCGGTACCAAACTCTTGACCTCTTTATGTCAAACTTCTGCTACCTACTTATCTGGCCATATTCGAGAATGGCACAGAAGGAAGAGTCTATGTCGAGCCCCTATTTCGAAGATAGTGTCTACATGGACTAGTTTCTCATATCCCTTTTTCCTGCTATTGGCAAAGATGTCGCATCCCACTTCCCTCAGACTGAGGAAGCTTCCCTCCAGATTGCATTGAAATATGACCAGATCTATGCAAAATATGGTTATGTTTATACCGTCTTACCTGATCTCCCTAGACCCAGTGGTGCCAACGCACTGGGGGCATCCCATTCCGCCGATGGTATCATTGGAGCCCTTTCACATCCATACACTCATCCTCCCATGGGTTATGCTTTCCCTCAGGGAGGGGCTAGCTCCTCCAACACTTTTCCCTCTCCCGACCGCATGCATCCAGGATACGACATGCCTCCTCCTTTTGCCCAACCTGTTTACCCCAATGTTGCTCAACCTCCTTATTATCTGTATCTGTAGCCTGGTGCTCCATCTCCTCTAGGACAAGCACCTCATCCTCCCTTGCCTTCTCAAACTCTACAACATTAGCCACCCCCCCTCAGGGGTAGGTGTATGCATAGTAGAGTGCGACTAATCCTCCTAATTCCAAAAATAAGTGGAAAGGAAACCGAAACCAATCTACCCCAGGTAATTTAGGAAACAATCCCCAAGGGAATACATCTAACACTGCAACCCAGCAACAGGGCACCCAACCCAAGCAGGACAAGCCTATTCGCACGAATAAGCCTTGTTCTTGTTGCGGTGTATATGGTCACTATACCCATGATTGTCCCCTTTTACCTCAGATGCGTCAGATGTGGGAAGCTCAAGCAGCATCTCGAGGATAGTAAGCCTCCCCTTTAGTTCCTCCTAATGCTTCCCCTACTCAACCGGTTGTGTTTACCAATCCTTTCTCCCAGCAAGGATATGTGGCTACCCAATCCCCTAAAAGTCAGGCGACCACTCAACCTCCCCCATCTGGTACCTCTAATTACCAGATGCTCATGATGAAATCTGACCAACCCAATACCACTGACCTCAACCTTCAAACTCGGTCCCATCAGTACACCCAACCCCCCGCTACGTCTGCTATCGAGCCCCCGTCTTCTGGTCCCACAGAGCCTATTTCGACATCCAATGGTCCTTTACTAATCCCTCAGCATAAGGTAGAGGTTCATACCAAGATCCCCAAGGGAAAATTACGCTTAAACATTGCTTCCAGAAAAGCTTCCCACTCCTACAGTATAGTAGATGACTTGGTGCAATCCCCTGTCGCCATGTCAACGCTGGAAGTTCTCCAGTCGTGCCCTTCACAACAAAAATCTCTACTAATTTCTATGGGTGATGTGGATCCTTCAGATGATCATTTGATTGTATTTGAAATTGACAAGTCAGAGCATCCCCCCTCCTTGCATTTGTCCCCTTCCAAATCCCTGTCAAGATCTGGAATGCCAACGTATCCCGTTGTATCATTGAAGAGGGGGAATCCAATTGCATGATGTCTACTTCTGTTTGGAAGCAACTTGAATCCAATGAGTTAGCCCCTTCCATTATCACCTTCCGTGCGTGGGATGGCCACTCTTCCCAACCCCTTGAAATGTTCCACAATTTTCCTATTACTCTTGCAGGCACGTCTGTTTATGTTGACGCTGAAGTCATTGATGCCCCCTTAGACTACAACATTCTATTGGGTTGTAGCTACAATTATGTGATGTCTGCTGTCCCATCTATGGTTCACCGTAAGATGTGCTTTACAGACAACGGAAATATCGTCACCATCGATTAGTTGACATATTACAAACCGAATTCCCAGACCTCTCCAGAGTCCATTATCTCTTCGGTGGCCAATAAACAAGCAGTTGAACCTTTGACCAGTGTTTCACTGGGAGTCTATAAATATTCCTCTTTTCTTGGTTCATTCCCTCGTTTCCTCCCTCCTATATCTAACCCTAGCTTGTCGAATGTTTGCATGATGAAATCGTCTTGATCCGACCTTAAATGAATTGGTTCGACTAGCTAGCAGTCCCGCCCTTTGCAACCTGTCCTAGTACTTCGACTCAGCCTTCAGGACCCCCTCCTCAAGGCCCCTCATCTGTAGCTAGTGTCCATGACCCTATATGCCCTCCTAGAATGGTTCCCCCTGGCCTTAACCATCTCGAAGTTGTCCCGCCTAGTCATTATCCCTCTGGTCAGATATTGTTTCTTGCTCCCCCTCCTGGAGTATTTTCGGTACCTGTTATGGCTACCTTGTCTCTTCCTAACATGACCTTGGGGATCCCATTCTGGTACTTTGATCCCCCAACCAATATCCTTCCTGTTCAGCCCAAACCTTATATAGCTTTGACCCCAGTCCAACTGGTCGCCATGACCCCTCCCTTTGCTTCTATGCCTCAGCCACCTCAACAAGAACCTACTCTTGTTACGAAAGCCTCGGGTGAGGGGGGCAAAGTCCGCAAAAATTCACCTAAGGACAAGGCCCCCTAGACAACCCCTGCTCCTTCTCAGCCTCCAAATCTTACCCATTTGTGTGCTTTATGTGATGTTGTCGGTCATGCCACCCATACTGGTCTTGAATTTCCTCATCTCAAGCCCATGGTCAATCTACACTACTACATTTCGCGGAAATTCCGACACCTGTTTCCGACGCTTTTGACCAAATGTCGGAAATTTTCCCAAATTTTTTCCATCCCGCCCGAAACCATCGCTATACCGACGTCTATAGAAAAGTGTCGTAATACCGACACTTAAACTAGTGTCGCAATTACGACGTTTAAAGGAAGACGTCGCAATTGCGACACCATGGCCCAAAGTGTCGCTATTGAGACGACTCTAAACGTCGCAACGGCGACACAATGTCTAGGTGTCGCCATTGCGACATTTGGAGGCACCGTCCTAATAGCGACGCCTTTTCCGCCGTCGGTATAGCGACAGTTATTTTCGCGCTACATAAAAATACCAAACTTATATGGGCCCTACATAAAAATTTGAAACTTATATGCGCGCTACATAAAAATGTTTGGTATTTGTCGCAATAGCTACGTTTGATATCACGCGCGCATTCGCTCTCTGCTCTTGTAGAACAGCATTTGCGGTCAGCATTCGCGCTCAGCTCTTGCAGAACAGCATTTGCCCTCAGCATTCGCCCTCAGCGTTCGCCCTCGGCTCTTGCAGAACAGCATTCGCCCTCAGCGTTCGCCCTCAGCTCTTGCAGAACAGCATTCGCCCTCATCTCTTGTAAAATGGTAAGTTCTTACTGCAGGCCCTTCCTCCTATAGTAGGGTTGACTCTATTTGGGTTTTTTTGGTCAATTCCATTGGATTTTGTTAGGCTGTAGGGTTCTCTCTAGATGTTAAGAATCAAGATTCAATACCCTCTATTATCTTCATCACCCAATACAAGATTTAAATTTTTCCCAAAGAAACGCTTATTAATTTGGCGGCCATTATTTCTCCCTGCTTTAAAAACCCTACATTTAAATGAAAACAAGCATTGCATTTCAACTACAAAAATCTATTAGTGTTCAAATGTACGTGTGCTACATTAACGTGCGATGTCACGCGATGCATTAGCCCTCCGCTCTTGCGAACACCATTCGCCCTCGGCCTTCAGCCTCCGAGCTCTTGCCCGAACGACGTCGCCACGAGCTCTTGCGGGCGACATTAGCCCTCGGCATTCCTCTTTGCAGAGCTCTTGCGGAAGCAGCCCTACTTTGGATTCCCCCCTTAGCTCTTTGGAAAGGACGTCGCCACCGTCGCCCTCGGCTCTTGCGAGCTTGACCTTTGCCCTCGGCATTCGCTCAGCGGTCGCCCTCAGCTCTTGCAGAACAACATTCGCCCTCAGCTCTTGCAAACTGGTAAGTTCTTACTGCAGGCCCTTCCTCCTATAGTAGGGTTGACTCTATTTGGGTTTTTTTGGTCAATTCTGTTGGATTGTGTTAGGCTGTATGGTTCTCTCTAGATGTCAAGAATCAAGATTCAATACCCTCTATTATCTTCATCACCCAATACAAGATTTAAATTTTTCCCAAAGAAACGCTTATTAATTTGGCAGCCATTATTTCTCCCTGCTTTAAAAACCTACATTTAAATGAAAACAAGCATTGCATTTCAACTACAAAAATATATTAGTGTTCAAATGTACATGTGTGCATCACTTGTGTAGGGTATTCCTTTTCCACTTTCACATTATCAAAGAATGTGTGCATTATAGTTCATATTTTTTGTGATTTAGATTATCTTGAAAAATGAAAGGTAAATTATTTCCCATGGAAAAAGAAGGTTTTCCCTTTTTATAGGTTGTTTGGACTTACGTGGAAAAATTTATGGTATGCCTTTCATATTATGTAGTTTAAATTTGAATTAGCAGATTATTCTACATGAAAATATAATTACCTATGTGATGTCCTTCATCACTAATTAAAATTATAGGCTTTCAATTTCCTAGACTCTAACTCATCTGATGCTAAATTCTAGGTTCTCATTGGTGGATCACTCTTCCATTGATTTCCTTTCCCTCCGGATCTTGTCATACTTTAAAAGTCATCAATGATACATATATTATTTCAGGTATCCCAAAAGGCTTTATAGTAGAACATATTGTGAAGTTTTTTTGACACTTGGGGATTCTTTTTAGAACTGCAACGTGGTCTATGCTATCGAGTTATATATCAAGCAACTTGTCCTTAATAACCACACTATGAGGTAGGTTCAACCAGTTTGAACTTGTTGGGTCATAGCATATGAAGTTGTGTGATGAGTCCATATCACAGGTCTATTATGGTGAAAAAAGTGAAGACATGTAATGATAGTTATTATGTTAACATTACTAGAAACATTTTCGAAATTATCCATGCTATCAAGATGTCAAAATTCCAGGCATTAGGTGTCAATACTCGTGGCTAATAGATAATAATAATAATATAAAAAAATCACAACTTTATTCTTGAAATATGATTGTTACACATTGGTAACCTAGTTCATGAGTTACTATCACCCAAAGACTGCAAAACAAACTTAAAATATAAATTAAACCAACATGAGAATCCAACTAGGGGTTTCTCGACAAAATCATGCCATAACCTGGCATTTTGAAACCCAAATTTGAATCCATCATAAGTAATACAATGCAAACTCAGATGGATTTTCAATGCATGTTTGCATGCTACACTTATTCTCTGTCTAGATATCATTTTTTAAATGGAACCATTAGTCGAGCCCACAGTCCTTTTTATGTGAAAAATTTCAGCTCTATTTGAGCTCTTTTTTGCTCCACCACCTCCATAAACCAGTGTTACACGGGGTCTCGCCCCCCACCTAGGGGTCTAGATTCCTCGCCCCCTCGCGCTCCGGGGTCTTGGGGACTTCTAGGGGATGTTTCCCTCACGCCCCCTCACGTCCCCTCACCGCCCCTTTTAGTTTATGGTTTAGTGTTAAAATTTGATGTGCCACTTAGCATATTTGAGAATCCAAGTGATTCTGATTCAGATGGTGACATGGTTGATCTTGATATATTCGTGCAGAAGTTGGATGCAGAGACTAGTGGGGCATTAAATTGAGCATTTATGCTCATTTATCATTATGATGATATCATTTGATATTCATATGTTATGTTTTATGTTTTATGTTTCCGACATAACTTATTTGCGTTTAAGTTTTATGTTTCAGACTTGAGTTGTAAACTTCAGTTTAAACTCTATTTTGAATCTTGATATAATATGTCATATGATATCTTAAACTTTTTTTTCATTGTACATTGTTAGTAGTTACATTAATGATTATATAGTTACAAACTTACAAACTTACATGCATGATTGTATGATGTATGTTTTAACTTTTAACTTTTAAATTTGTTTCAATTATATGATTCATCATTCATCGATTTGTAATTTTATTATTTATGATTTATCTTTCATGATGCAAGTGTATGATGATTGTATATACATTCCTTGCAAAAATATAGTTACATTTTAAATATTAAATTTTATAATTTTTATGACCCCGACGTCCCCCCACGTTTCCTGAAAATTGGTAGGGAGCTTTTGCATAGGCCGCTCCCGCGCTCCCTCGTCCCCTCGCTCCCTCGTCCCCTCTTGGAATCCATTACATATGTATGTGCCAATGTTCCATAATCTTGCCCCATCATCAATTTAAGAAATTTCCATTGACTATCAAATTATGGAGGGGGGGAACTTTTTGCTGCAACATTTGGCTCAAAATCAGGGACCATCTTCGTATGAGGTGAATGAGAACTATAGATATTTGTAGAAGTAGATTAGTGCCTTTTCCTCTAGCCATGGAGTCATATACAATCATCCATCACAAAAATTTGTCTTTGTTCATTCTCACCTTGAAAGTTGCAAAAATTCATGCCCTAATTGAAACGACACTAAATTTGAAAGATATAATAAAAATGCAAGCTAGAAGTGCCCTATTAATACAAAGGAAAAACCTTCCTACCTACCCTAACTGAGATAAATTTTGATTGAATAGGAAACATGATATTTCCTATGGAGTTGATACAACAACTTGTTAAATGTATGGGACTAAATCATGCATTTGATTTCCAGGGAAACATGCGCATGAAGAGAAAAAGTGCAGAATTAATGGAAAATCCATGCATGCCACTTATAAAAACTACACCGAAAGGTCAAAAAATACTTAAGGCCTTAACTTAATTTGAATCCAAAAATGACAAAACAGGATTAGTGAAAACACGAGAGTGGTGTGGGTGAACAACATAAATAAAAGTGAAGATACCTTTCCCCAAGATGCCTTTGTCACCGTTGTATGAAAACATGTTTTCCTTTCCCTTTATACATGCAAGTGAATGCATTATAGGTATGGTGTTTTCCGAGAATAGGAGAAGCCTACTTAAATATATCATTTGTGGATTGAATGTTTGGGTGCCTTAATGTGCAATGACATGTTTCCAGGACTGAATTCAATGCAAGGCATATTTGAAACTCTAACTCTGTCTTTCGGTGTCTTATTAGAAATTATTTCAGTTCTCATTTTGTGTTTTCAAGTTAGATATTGTTTTCAAGTTTTTACATTTATAATTTTATTGCAATGTGGCAGACTGATCAGAGCAGTGCAGGAACAACCCCGAGACAGGATGATCGCGGAAAGAGGCCGGCGGAAGAACATGTAAAGTGCCAGCATTGCTCTATCTTTAGGTATTTTAGTTATTTACATAATTGAAATAATATTAATTTTGTTCAAATATGCAGACACCTAGCCATGGTACGCCTGATGATTCCCTCTTTGAGGAAGAGCTTTTTTCATCCCTATCTCTAGTGTTGTTGTTGCAAAAAAAGGCATGAGATGCAACGTCGGAATTTAATGCTTTGATAGATGCGCCTCAAACACCTGAAATAGAAGAGAGGATACAACATCTTATGAGGCAGCTAAATAGATATCAGGTAATAATAAAAAGTCAAAAGGATATTTTTTTTGTTCTGCATGAGATGAATTGTGATAGTTTGATTTTTAATTTTTACATTGACTAAACTAACAAAAAGTTCTTTTATATGTAGCGTTTTCTGGCACTTGCTGAACCCGGTGTTGGTGGTAGTGGGACACAAGGGCAAGAGATTTCCCAACAACCCTCTCGTACACCTTCTACTCCTTTAGGTGCCAGCCAAGAAACACACCCTGCCCAAGCAGACACCCAGCCAACCGATGAACGTGTTGGCAATGATGAGGCTGATATGGCCAACTACATTATTGTGTTTCCTGGAGCTACACGTGTCAGCTCCACAGGGACCATTAATGGCACGTTTTTGGTGAACGATGAAGGTGTCCCTATAAAGCACATACAACTCCCAAGTAAATTTTAATATTTTAACTATTTCATGTACTTTATCTAAAACATATTTATCATGATTTTTATTTTTAAATTAATGATAATATCTTCTTTTCTTTTTGGTTTTATTCTGTGTAGGAAACAATGAGTTCTACAGGATTCTGGAGAGCCATGCGTTGGTAATTTTTTGCCCAACCATACGTACAGGGTGGAATTCCCAGAATTCCAACCTGAAAAAAGAACTTTTAGATTATCTAGAAGCCCTTTTTGGGGTCGGCACATTTGACAGAAAAGCAGTGGCTCAGGTAGCCGGCAAATATTTGAAATATACCAGGGACACCTATAGGACGCAATTACAATTTAACCCTAGATATGAGCGTCCTCTCGCAGTTTCAGAGAGTGAGTGGAGAGCACTCATCCATGACGGAAAAGAGAAAAGGGCAAAGAAAGAAGGAAAAATGCCAACTGGACCCACAAGGTAAATTACAACTTTAATTCAATAGCTTTAATTTTCTTTATGTCTAAAATAAAAGTGTGCTACGTCATATCTGACTTCAATCTTTTGATGCTAGGTTGCCTGACACCTCAAGGCAACCAAAGCTAGGATAGAGAAAAAGGGCCATCACAAGCTCGGCCAGGGTGGCTACTTGAAATTAGCTGCAAGAATTGTAATTAAGTAGCTAAACATCTTATAATTAATTGTATCGCCTTCCAACGTTTTTGTAATCCTATCAGATATGATTAAAAATACACAATCATATATAATGTAGGGTGATGACTTTGGAACAATAACTAGAGAGGAAGATAAAAATATTGCTTTCCGTTTTGGCTATCAAGCTGTAGTTGAACGTCGCAGAAGCTTGGGGCAGGTCCCAAGATCTACAATGCCTGATAAGGTAAAACATTAACCTTTCAATATTTTTGTTTTAGTCCATAAATTTAATGTCTAACAACTTTGTTTAAATCAGGGGAGCAACACTACCGACGAGGTAAATAACCCAGTTTTAGAGCCAGATGTAGATGATCCTCTCGTGCAACTTGATCATTGTAGTGGGGACCAGGCCGACAATGCTGCTATCAGTGAGGGCCGTGACGGTAATTAATTTCCACTTATAATTTTTTCTAATTATACCTTGATGGTTGTCCTTATAGCATTTTTTGTTTAAATGACAGAGAATGTTTCCCTTGAGGATCTTACCACCAGAGAGGAAGACAGGGCAACAGTCCCAACGGCGACAACTGGTGCACCAGGTAAATAATCTCATTGCAATTTTTTTTATTAATATTACCGAACTAGTTTAATGATATTTAAAAACTGAAAATTAAAATTTAATATTATCTGTTTTTGTAGGCGATGCCCCGTCACTGGATGAGACCAGACATCGTGACAACGCAACTAGGTCAGCGGCGACAACTGGTGCACCAGGTAAATAATCTCATTGCAATTTTTTTTATTAATATTACCGAACTAGTTCAATGATATTTAAAAGCTGACAATTAAAATTTAATATTATCTGTTTTTGTAGGCGATGCCCCGTCACTGGATGAGCCCAGACATCGTGAATACGCAACTAGGTCAGCAGTGCGGGTTGAAAGGCACGAAACACGAGCAGAGCACGATGATATTGATGATGTAATTAGGAGCTTTAAAAATAGGAAGAAGAAAAAGAAAATTTGACAATGTAAAATATTGTATTATTATAAGACAAACGTTACCATACTTGGAACATTTTTTTGCGTTATATAAAAAATCTCATTTATCATACTATTTTTATGTCAAGCATTAATTGCAATGTTTTCTTGCGTACTTTTTGTTGAATTGTTTTTTTACTAGTTATTGAATATTTTTTTTTATGCTCATGAAAGTAAAAAATGAAATATAGATTGGGTATTGGGGAATTGAGAGTGATGTGAGGGGGGAGGGAGGGGCCATAAGAGCTTCCACCTTCACGTGGTTGGCCCTGTTTAGTAGAGAATAATTTATTGGAGTGATTTAATATTGGAGCAAACCTCCCTCGATCCAGCGTAGCAACAAAAAAGTCACTGTTGACTTAGTTGCTACTCTTCCAGATCGTGGGAGGCTTGTTCCAAGTTCATGCGACTCCAATAAATTGTTCTTGAAATGAAGAGGAGCTTATTCAGGTATGTTTTGACATTTTCAACATATGTTCTAACATTATCATAAGAATGCATCTTAGAGTAAAAAATACTACATCGATTACTTGTATTTATTGTATAGATAATGATGGATTTTGATTGACTTGGCAGTGCAGGTACAAATCCTCTTGCATCATGAGCAATACAACTTGTCAACCAGGGTCATGTCCAGGATATTTTTGCTTGTGCGCTTGACCGGGTTCGTAATGTCACATTTTGTAAGTTCCTTTATAGTTCATAATTCAATATTAAGCTTGTTCATGATTATTATCTAGGTTTTTTGTATGTGTTTTTTCATCTATTTGATTGTAAGCAACTATGCATGTTTTCTGTTGTTCACTATGATTTCTCCCATTACCACTCCCAGGATGAATCCGACTTTATTGTTACATAGGTTACTTTATTGTTACTATGATTTCTCCATTTACGATTTCATAGGTTACATCATGTAAAGTTGTCAATCTCAGGTTGGTGATGAGCTTTAGTTCTCCAGATTTGGGGCTTTTTCGATATTTTCTCCCTCATGTCATTCCTGCATCACCTCTTTGTTTGAGCATGCCAATTGTCTACCACTTGTACCAATTGGCACATGTCAATCTCTGAGTGGTGCCACATTTCACCTATTTTCAGTGAGAGTTTAGGGTTCTCTAACATAGCTTCAGAAATCCGATTCAGTGCCTGCTTGAATATTGTCACATAATACTTATGGTTTGGATTGATGAGCATGTTCTGAATGGTTGGTTGATTCATAAGAACCACCCATAAATATCCCTTCCTCTAACACACAGAAAATAAAAATTTCTTTGACAGGAGACAGAGTTTCAATACTTTGAAAACAAACTTCTATTCCCTTCAATAACTCAAAAAAAACTATTACACTACTTCCTCACTGAGAGGGATTACAAAATTATGACTGCTACAAAACGCAGTGCATAAAACCAACTCACTGTATGTTCAAAACAAACATACTCTGTCTCTAAGACACTCTGCTGTGTTTTTCCCTTTCGCACTGCTGTGCATACACACTTAAAAAGTTACACTCGATTTTTCACTTTTTACACACTGCTATGTAATAAAAAATTTACGTACTGTCTATAAAAAAAACTACCAAGCTTTTTCGACCTTTTTATTTTTATATGCCGGAACATATAAAACATATTATAATAAACCCTCTTTTAAAAAAAATAAAATTAAAACTAAATTCTATGGCCCACCTTTCATTTCGCATATGATATATATATAACATATATATATATTAAACTATCAAAACATTAAAGAACCCTTTCCGTCGGACTTCAAAAGTCTAAATAGATTGAATTTCAAACCAAATTCGCGTTCCAAAATGGGATGTTGACGTCTGCCTAATTTTAACTCGAATTCTCAATCCAATATGCCCTATAAAAAATTCGGGTCCGGTTTTCAGGTTTTCAGATTCCCTTCAATTTCATGCGATCCAATATTAATGCTCCACGTGTCCTCCTTTTGAATTTACAAAACTGTCGGGTAAATTTCTGTTTGTTTAATTTTTGGTTGGTGAATTGCGTTAATGCTGGCTGTTGTGTTTAAATACAATCCTGTACAGAAATATGGCTGTGGCCGTCTACAGAAAAAACTTGCAGGAATTTTAAATGCTGAATTAAATTTCTGGATGGCATGCAAGCAACCTCCAAAAAAAAATGTTGCTGCTGCATCCGTCCTTCTGCTGCAGCAGTTGAAGTTAAAATTCAACAGCACAAGGTTTAATAAGTGAGGGTGTAAAGGTAACTTTTTGTTGATAGTACTGGATTAAGATCATCTATTCATTTTTGTAGGGTCTTATGGTGTTTGGTTTTTTAGTTTTGGGTTGGGCTTATTGAGTCTAAGATAGTTTTGAGTGAAAAAATTGCTATCAGGTATTAAAAATTTTTGGTTCTTTTGTCAAAATTTATGAGCTTGTTAGGAAATACAAAACTGACAATGGTTGTATCTTAAATTTGTGGAAAATAATTTGAAATGAAACCTTTTTGTTTAGGTTGTTGCAGCAGGTGCAAACCCCGTTCAAATTTCTAGGGGCATTGACAAGGCAATAAAGGCCCTTGTTTCGGAACTCAAAATTTTGTCAAAGGAGGTAAACGCTTGCCTTTTGAGTAGGCTGGTTTTCCTTTTTGCTGATGGTTTGGTGTATCTAATTGAATTAGTTGCCTAAGGTATTTTTGGTTGCAAACTCCTTTTCATTTTTCATACAGTATTGGCCTTGTGGAATACATTTGATTGTGTGGTCTTGTTAGATCAACAACATTTGTAGTTGTTTAGTCTTATGGCCGAGGTGCACTTTTATTATGGAAATAGTTGATGCAATATTGTCATTTAATCCTTACTGCAGGGTAGCATGTTGAGAAGTTTTTGTGAAACATTTGGTATTCAAAATGACACTTGATCCTATACAGCATCATGCACTTGACTTCAAAATTTATATTCAAAGTGTGCCAGACAATTCTTGCAAAATTTCAAATATTTATGTTGTTTTAAACCATTATCTTTTTCATGTATTGGATGTTGAAAATGTGAAAAAGACTTTGGTATGAAACCAACTGGTGAATAATTTCCAGCAAAACAACCACTTCCAAGACATGATTTAGAAGTAGAACATATGTACTTATGTAGCATAGAAAGATATCCTTGATGCATTGTCAATGTTTGGCTAGGGTTATTTTTTGGAGAAAATAACTCCTTATTCCTAGAATAGTGATCTTCAATACAAGTAAATGCCAGAGAAGAGAGATCATCGTGTGACGCAACAAAACTGAAATTGGACCCCAAGGAGAGCTGGTGTGTCTACAATCGCTCTGTCAGCATTTTCCCTTGGTTTACCCCGTTCTTTTCCTCCAGCCTGAGTCTTAATTGACTTCTTCTTTCTTAGGGTTTATTTATCAAATTCGTAGAATTTGATAAATAAATACTATCCACAATGGTTGGACTTTAATTTATATTCCCGACTTTATATTATCTCCAATCCTTATAACCAATGTTTAACTTTCAACACTTTGTGTTTATACTCCACGTTTCTTTTTAAATAAATAACTTGTAGTGAACTTTCGGCTCTATATTTCACCACCCAGCCTTACAACAATCACCCTCCAGACTTATGCTAATTATCCGCCAATCATTTAATTAAACAATTTCATTATACTCCGGCCCCACCTATATATATCAATAACCAATCAAACACTCGTATCGTACCTGGCTATCCTTCGCACACCTTAGTTAACCTCCGGGCAAGTTCAACGTGTGACCACCGTTCGATGGCCCTTCTCCAAATCAACGACTCTTGGCAATTTCGCTCGGCTTCCAACGTCGGGCTTTAACGTGCGATGGCGTGGGTTAAACGGTTGTTTTCCGGGGTCACTTCGCCACGTGTCGCATTCCCTATGGAATCGCTCACGAATAGGAAATACCGCCTACTCTACAAAAGCGGTGCGATATGGGCAACCCGCTTTTGTGATTCCGCTAGTGGTTTTGGTAGAGGGCTTGACCACGGGTTCCGAAAGCACAACAATTTTGTCTCTTTATTAAGCGGGATTTTAATATGTGTATTATCAAAGAAAACCAACACAAATTTTATAAGAAAATTGTTCAAAAGTCGAGCCCGCCGGACTTCAAACGGTGATAAACCATAATTCAAACCAAATTCGCGTTCCAAAATGGCCTGCTGACGTCGGCCAATTTTGTGACGCGAATTTCTTATCAAATTAGCCCTAATATTTTACGGGTCCGGATTTCCACTGCGCGAGCGGCCCAAACAAATATCCGCTCCAGTCAATTTTTGCCACGTGTCCTCAATAAAAACTTGCCCTGCTCCCGGCTGCGGGTGCATTCGATGGCGTTTAAGGTGATGGGACATGGATATGGCGATTTCATATCATTCGCATTAACATTTAACGCTGTTCAATTAAGTTTTCACATCGAATCTACATTAATTAATTTTTAACACTGTTCAAGATCGGACCTCCACTCCTCTGAGTGATTCCGCACGCTCCAATTTGATCCGGCCTTCGGCTCTCATTATTAATGATCATAGATTCATTATGACGGGCGTCCTTTGATTGCATTGTAGACGGGTCGACATACAAAATGGCGTTTAGCCATGGTTTTTCAGACAAGCCGGTTGTTGGATTACACTGTCTGGTAACTGTGACGATAAGGAGAAGTGGCCAGCGGAACTTCTGCCTAGACTTTGCTGCATATTTCCATTTCTCTCGATTCTGTCTCTGTCTGTCTTCCTCTGTTAATTGGAATTCTGCTTCTTCGTCTCTTGTGCCCACTGCGCCTGAGATTGCACCCATGCCTCGCGTGCGTCATAGGATGCGTTGCCGCAGGGGGAGCACTAGAGGTCAATCCCGACGCGCTCCCTCCAGCACCTCAACAGAGATGACCTCCGGCCAATCCAGTGATTATTACTTAGGTAGATATCCAAATACTAGGAGTGGGCGGGGTCGGCTTGTAGCATCTGGCCACCGTATGGATTCCCCTGCTCCTGGCTTCCCCACCGCTAGTTCACCTTCTCCCACGACGCGCACTGCGCAATTTTGCTTTGATTGCACTCTCAACCGCCCGCGAATCACAGCTGTAGTCACTGTGGTCTTCCGCGAGGAGGCCCAAACGGAGGAAGAATGCACCCGTCCGGCGGGTCTGAGCTCGGAAAAAGCCGGCCAGCATTCAGGCCTTCAAGAGGGGAGCCGTGGCATGCATGTGGAGGTAGCACCTAGCGATCCTGGACCTTCCGAAGGATGGTGCCGAATCGTGGAGGAACCAGCGGAGGATTAGTTTGGTTGATTTGTTTTTCTTGCTTAGCAGGCCCAGTTAAGTGGGCTGCTTTTAGTTTATTTTACTGTGCTGGACCTTTAAGTAATATTTTTGAATTCTGTAAATTAAACGTTCAAGACTGGTTTCCCCGTATGAGGGCAGTCTTCTTAATTTTTTGATTTTTGATGACAAATTTGCCATGAGTATGGCCAGGCAATGTTTTTGACTTCGGTGTAATTTTATTCGCAATGTTAATAGATTAACTTTACTTTGAATTCTCACATGATTAGCGTTTTTCTTGATCTGTTCAAGGATTTTGGGTACTTTAATTTGTATTTGGAACGATGGACGTCGGTACTCTATCTGTTGCTTTACTGTTCTACATACTACTATTTCACTTTCTTATAGATGCCTCGGGAATATTTGAATGCTTTCTCAGATTATCGATAATCTCCATGTGGACCGTTACTGGATTTTATATCATGTCCCTGTATGTGACATGGGGTATTTTTCTATCATTGTCTGGGGTGGGACTTCCACTTTTCTGGATGGATATTTGGGTTCCAAGCTTTAGATGTGAAAATGTAATGACTTCATGGACTGTTTTACTTCATATAATATATTCAAAATAGCATTTTTCTCTTCTGAAAAAAAAATGATTAATGTTTATCATTCTGCCTTCAAAACTAGCGATGCTGGTCTATGTTGCTGGTTTATTGATATGGTCTGATGGTCTTTTTATATTTTGGACATATCACACTCCTCACATGATTAGCGTTTTTCTATGTTCAAGGATTTTGGGTACTTTAATTTGTATTTGGAACAATGGACGTCGGTACGTACTCTATCTGTTGCTTTACTATTCTACATACTGATATTTCACTTTCTTATAGATGCCTTGGGCATATTTGGATGCTTTCTCAGATTGTCGATAATCTCCATGTGGACCGTTACTGGGTTTTATATCAAGTCGTTGTATGTGACATGGGGTATTTTTCTATCATTGTCTGAGGTGGGACTTCCACTTTTCTGGATGGATATTTGGGTTCCAATCTTAAGATGTGAAAATGTAATGACTTCATGGACTGTTTTACTTCATACAATATATTGAAAACATCGTTTTTTCTCTTGTGAAAAAAAAAATGATTAATGTTTATCACTCTGCCTTCAAAACTAGCGATGCTGGTCTATGTTGCTGGTTTATTGATATGGTCTGATAGTCTTTTTATATTTTGGACATATCACACTCCTCACATGATTAGCGTTTTTCTCTGTTCAAGGATTTTGGGTACTTTAATTTGTATTTGGAACAATGGACGTGGGTACTCTATCTGTTGCTTTACTATTCTACATACTGCTATTTCACTTTCTTATAGATGCCTCGGGCATATTTGGATGCTTTCTCAGATTGTCGATAATCTCCATGTGGACCGTTACTAGGTTTTATATCAAGTCCTTGTATGTGACATGGGGTATTTTTCTATCACTGTCTGGGGTGGGACTTCCACTTTTCTGGATGGATATTTGGGTTCCAATCTTCAGATGTGAAAATGTAATGATTTCATGGATTGTTTTACTTCATATAATATATTCAAAACAACATTTTTTCTCTTGTGAAAAAAATGATTAATGTTTATCACTCTGCCTTCAAAACTAGCGATGCTGGTCTATGTTGCTGGTTTATTGATATGGTCTGATGGTATTTTTATATTTTGGACATATCACACTCCTCACATGATTATGATTAGCATTTTTCTCTGTTGCAGGGTTTTGGGTACTTTAATTTGTATTTGGAACAATGGACGTCGGTACTCTATATGTTGCTTTACTATTCTACATACTGCTATTTCACTTTCATGGACTGTTTTACTTCATATACTGCTATTTCACTTTCATGGACTGTTTTACTTCACTGTTGTAGGGTCTTGGGTACTTTAATTTGTATTTGGAACAATTGACGTCGGTACTCTATCTGTTGCTTTACTATTCTACATACTGCTATTTCACTTTCATGGACTGTTTTACTTCACTGTTGTAGGGTCTTGGGTACTTTAATTTGTATTTGGAACAATTGACGTCGGTACTCTATCTGTTGCTTTACTATTCTACATACTGCTATTTCACTTTCATGGACTGTTTTACTTCACTGTTGTAGGGTTTTGGGTACTTTAATTTGTATTTGGAACAATGGACGTCGGTACTCTATTTGTTGCTTTACTATTCTACATACTGCTATTTCACTTTCATGGACTGTTTTACTTCATATAATATCTTCACTTTCATGGACTGTTTTACTTCATATAATATCTTCACTTTCATGGACTGTTTTACTTCATATAATATCTTCACTTTCATGAACTGTTTTACTTCATATAATATCTTCACTTTCATGGACTGTTTTACTTTCATATAATATCTTCACTTTCATGGACTGTTTTACTTCATATAATATCTTCACTTTCATGGACTGTTTTACTTCATATAATATCTTCACTTTCATGGACTGTTTTATTTCATATAATATCTTCACTTTCATGGACTGTTTTACTTCACTATTGCAGGGTTTTGGGTACTTTAATTTGTATTTGGAACAATGGACGTCGGTACTCTATCTGTTGCTTTACTATTCTACATACTGCTATTTCACTTTCATGGACTGTTTTACTTCATATAATATCTTCAAAACAGCGTTTCTCGTCTTTTAAAATTTTAAATTTTTTTTTAAAAATTGAACCCTCCGTCGGTCTACCGACGCCTTGTAGACGTCAGAACTGCGACAATCCAGAAACGTCGGAAGAGAGACAGTATGAAAACGTCGGAAGCGCGACGTGCCAAACGTCGGAACTGCGACAATCCAGAAACGTCGGAAGAGAGACAGTATGAAAACGTCGGAAGCGCGACGTTCCAACCGTCGGACCACATATCGTCGGAATTACGACATCTTCCAGACGTCGGAAGAGTGACGTCATAAACGTCGGACCACGTTTAGTCGGAATTGCGACAGTTTACAAGCGTCGGAAGAGCGACGTCAAAACGTCGGACCACGTTTAGTCGGAACTGCGACGGTTTATGAGCGTCGGAAAAACGACATTTAAAACGTCGGAGCCGCGACGGTTTGTGAGACGTCGGAAGAGTGACGCCTGTTCGGAACGTCGGAATAAGTGTCGATAGTGCGACACTTTTTACTTGCGTCGGAACGGCGACGGCATGAGAAACCACGGTTTGTCCGCCCTTGAACTGTCG
>CM076576.1:878129954-878392666 GCA_034641835.2 Pinus albicaulis | reverse complement strand
ATGGATGATGCAGGTGTGAAAACAGTGTTCGAGAAAGATTCCTGCAAGATGGTTCGGGGAGCACTGGTACTAATGCGGGGAGTTAGGACTGGAACTCTATACAAGCTACAAGGTAGCACTGTTATTGATGGGTGTAATAGTTCTATGGTTCCTGAAAGTGGAGCGTAAAGCCTAGCTGTCTCTGGAGAAAAGACCATGTTATGGCATCAAAGGCTTGGACATATTGGAGAGAAGGGCCTTCAGATACTGCATAGAAATGGTATGGTAGAAGGTATGTCTAATTGTTCTCTGGATTTCGATTTCTGTGAACATTGTGTATATGGGAAGAAGAATCGGGTGAGTTTTCCTTCTGGTGCTAAGAGGGCGAACAAGATATTAGAACTTGTGCACAGTGATGTGTTTGGACCTGTGTCAGTTCCATCATTGGGAAATTTTGTGTACTATGTTTCATTCATAGATGAATTCTCAAGGAATACATGGATATATTTCTTGAGGAAGAAATCTGAAGTCTTTGACAAATTTAAAAAATTTAAGGCTCTGGTGGAAAACCAGACAGAGAAGAAGATAAAGGCGTTGAGGACAGATAATGGTGGGGAGTTCTGCAAGAAGGAATTTGAAGAGTTCTGTAAGAAGTGTGGTATAGCACGGCAGAAGACTACTCCATACACACCTCGGCAAAATGGAGTTGCAGAAAGAATGAATAGAACACTGATGGAAAAGGCAAGAAGCATGCTCAGTGGTACCGGGTTAGGACAAGAATTCTGGGCAGAGGCAGTGGAGACTGCATGTTACTTAGTTAACAGATCACCTTCATCAATGTTGGAGGATAAGACCCCACATGAGGTATGGACTGGTAAGAAACCCTCTCTTTCACATCTAAGGGTATTTGGATGTGATGCATATGTACATGTTCCAAAGGAGAAAACGACCAAGTTGGATAATAAATCTGAAAAGTGCATCTTTATTGGGTATAAGGATGGTTTAAAGGGTTACAAGCTTTGGAATCCAGAAACAAGGAAGGTTGTGTACAGCCGAGATGTGGTGTTTAGAGAAGTGAAAGATGTTTTTAAACATGAAGTCCTACCAAAGGAACCTGAGAAGATAGAGTTTGAGCTAAAGGAGGATGAATCAGACTCTACAACAGAAGAAGACTCAGAAGATGAAGAGCCACAAACTCCAGCTTTGAGAAGATCATTTCGAGAAAGAAGGCAACCAGAAAGGTATAGTCCATCTGCTTTATGTTCAGGTTTTTCCTTAACTATAACTGATGATGAACCCAGAACTGTCAGGGAGGCAGTAGATTCAGAGGATGGAAAACTTTGGAAGGAGGCCATGGTTGATGAAATGGCATCCTTGCACAAAACAAATGCATGGGATCTGGTGGAGTTGCCGGCTGGAAGGAAGCCCATTGGGAGAAAATGGGTGTTTAAGAAGAAGATGAATGTAGAAGGCAAGGTGGAGAAATACAAAGCTCGGTTGGTAGCGAAAGGTTGTTCCCAGGTGCCGGGAATTGATTTTGGTGATATTTTTTCTCCTGTTGCCAAAGTTACTTCTATTAGATTACTTTTATCTGTTGCTGCTGCATTTGATTTTGAGATAGAACAGATGGATGTGAAGACAAATTTTCTTCACGGGGATCTAGAAGAAGAGATCTACATGAAGCAACCTGAAGGCTTTATGGTGAAGGGTAATAAATAACTGGTATGCGGGTTAAAGAAGTCTCTGTATGGGTTAAAACAGTCACCAAGGATGTGGTATCAGAAATTTGATACCTATATACGGGGACTTGGCTTCACCAGAAGCAAGGAGGATCACTGTGTTTATTTTAAATTAATTGGTGGCCGTGTTATTTATTTGGTCTTGTATGTGGATGATATGTTGTTGATTGGAAATGACAAAAAAATTATCCAAGATTTGAAGACCCAACTGTTCTCCAAATTCGACATGAAGGATCTTGGTGCTGCAAACTATATTTTGGGCATGGAAATTAAGAAAGATCGGGCAAAGAGGAAGCTCTGGTTAAACCAGAGGAAGTATGTCGAGACTATATTGCAGAGGTTCAATATGCAGGATAGTAAACTGGTGAATGTTCCTATTCCTGTAGGTGTAAAGCTGTTTGCTGAACAGTGTCCCAAGACACAAGAAGAAGAGGAGTATATGTCTCGTGTTCCATATGCAAGTGCAGTGGGTAGCCTGATGTATGCAATGGTCTGTACTAGACCAGACATTGCACATGCAGTGGGAGTATTGAGCAGGTTTATGTCAAACCCGGGGAAGGAGCATTGGACAACAGTGAAGCGGGTTTTCAGATATTTACGTGGCACTAGTGATTATGGCTTGTGCTACCAGGGAAGACCAGGATTGGAAAGAATGTTGGACATTCATGGTTTTGTTGATGCGGACTGGGCTGGAGATCTGGACCAAAGAAGATCTACAAGTGGGTATGTGTTTAGCCTATTTGGAGGTGCAGTCGGTTGGATGAGTAAATGAAGCATTTCCCGAGTCTGATATCCCAGAGGTCCATGTCACTTTACCCAATTCAGCCTCGAAACTCAAGTCTTTGCACACAAATCATCCTTGTGCTTTGTGTGATTTCCATGGCCACTATACTCACCTTTGTCCCCGCCTTGAAGACTTTCGCACCTCTTTAAAAGCAGTCTGCCAATTTGAGGCCAAGCGCAACGAGTCCACCTCTCCCTTATTTGCAAGTTTTTCTTCAGAAGAACTAGAGGACACATCTGCTCCCATTGACATTACCCCTCTCGATGTCAAGATGATGGAGCCTTCGGCCACCATTTTATACCTATCATCATCTATGAGATCCATGATGGAATACCCCTCTGGGACTTCCCCTTCTATTTCACCTGACCTCCCTTCAACGATCACCCTGGGCTCAACGTCGGTGGATCCCTCATATACTTGTTTTTCGGTCACCCCCCATGACGATGCACATGTGAATCCTTCTTCTCATGATGATTTTTCAGGTAGCTTTTCCACATCATGTGGTCTCCCTTCCTCCAGTCACCCCATACTCCATTATGATGAAGACATTATGGAAGCGATGACTGCCCCTGACTTTCCGTGGGATGATATGCACCATCGTGCATACTTCCTCCCGCAGCAATCCCATGACCAATATGATCTGGAAACAAAATAATTTATTCCTGATGAGGTTGATTGGTTTAGAAATCCCATCCCTGCACCCGATGCTTTCGAAGAAGGAAATATGGCCAATATATGTCCTACCATTAAAAATAACATTTCTGACAAACCAGTGGTAGAAGAAAACATTACGTTGGGTGCCCAATGCACCCTGGAAGAAATTGAGGCTTACACCAAGTTATTCAAGGAATTTCATGATGTTTTTGCCTGGTCCTATTTATAAATTCCCAGACTTTATCTCGCCATTGTCGAACATCATATCGATACATGCCCGATGACAATCCTGTCTGAAATTGATAAGCTCAAGCAGGTTGGTTTTATCTATCCCATTGAATACACCTCTTGGGTGTCCATTCTAGTTCCCATTCTCAAGAAACAAGGCACCATTTGTGTCTGCACTGACTTTCGCGACCTGAACAAAGCTTGTCCCAAAGACAAATTCCCCACACCATTCATTTACCAAATCATTGATGAGTATGTGGGGCATGAGGTTCTATCCTTCATGGATGGTTTCTCCGGATACAACCAAATTTTTATCCATCGTGCTGATCAGCTTAATACTGTGTTCATTAGTCCATGGAGAACCTTCGCTTATAGGGTCATGTCGTTCGGCCTTAAGAATGTCAGAGCCACTTTTCAGAAGGCCATGTCATATTTTTTTCATGACCTAGCTCATATTATCCTTGCTTATTTAGACGACATCACAGTGCGTTCTAAAAATCGGGTGCAACACCTCCATGATTTGTGTATCATTTCTCTCCAATGTCACAAGTATAATATCCACCTAAACCCGTTGAAGTGTGTCTTTTGTGTTCCTATCAGCCTTCTTCTAGGCTTCATTGTGTCTAAATATGGTATAATGCTTGACACCTTGTAATTTCAAGCCATCCTTGAGCTTCCTATTCCTCGTACCTTACGCCTATTACAAAGCCTCCAAGGCAAAGCTAATTTCCTTCGTCGGTTCGTACCTGACTATGCCACTACCGCACATGGGTTCCTTAGACTCCTCAGATCTAACATTCCATTCGTTTGGGATGACTATGTTCAAGAGTAATTGATGCCCTAAAACATGCTCTCACCTCCACTCCCTTGATTCTTCCCCTGACTTTGATAGGGATTTCATCCTGTACATCTTAGCCTCCACCCATTCGTTCACTGGGGTCCTTATTCAGGAAGATGACAATGAAATCGAGCATGCTATCTATTATGTCAGTAAGAACCTTGTAGGCCCCCCTTTTTCCTACTCACATGAAGAGAAATTGGCACTGGCTGTTGTGTTTTTGGTCCAAAAATTTCGTCATTATATCCTCATGCGTTCCACCAAGGTTGTGACTAATTCCAACCCTATGGCCTTCCGATTGAGTCGACGGATCATCAATGGGAAGTATGCCCGTTGGATCATTATCCTCTAGGAATTTGATCTTGAATTTGTCACACCAAAGAGTAAGAAAGGTTTATCCCTCGTTGAGCTCATTTTTGAATTACCTACCAGTACGCAAGATCCACCAATTAATGATGATTTCCCCAACGAACATTTTTTTGCCATTACTTCAGAGGACCCTTGGTATGGTGACATCCTCACTTATCTGCAAACCCAAATTTTTTCCCTACATCTTGATTGTGATGCTCGACGGCGTATCCAACACCAGGCCCCCCGCTACCTTCTGATCGGTGATGACCTTTATCATCGCGGTGTAGATATTTTCCTTCGTATTTATATCACGCACGATGAAGCTATTTAAGTCCTTAATGCCTTCCATAGTGGTGCTTGTGGTGGCCACCTCTCTGGTCTCGCTACTGCCTAGAAAATCATGTGCACTGGGTATTTTTGGCCTTCTCTCTTTAGTGATTGCATTGAAGCAGTCAAACATTGTTCCAATTGCCAACATTTCACCCCAAAGGTGTGAGCCCCTCCGGCTTCCCTTCATCATGTCATCTCAACTAGTCCCTTCTGTAAGTGGGCCATAGACTTAATGAAGTGTCAACCTACATCTGTTGGTAACCACAAGTATATCATCGTGGCGGTTGACTATTTCACCAAATGGGTTGAGGCCATGCCAACGTTCAACAACACGAAAGTTACCGCAACCCTATTTTTCTTTAACCATGTTATCGCTTGATTCAGAGTTCCGAAAAAATTGGTCTCTAACCATGCCCAACATTTCGAAGATGAGATATGGCATGAGCTATCCTCTCTGTTGGGATTTGAGCACCAATATTTGTCATCCTATTACCCCCAAGGTAATGGCCAAGTTGAAGTGGTCAATAAAATCCTTAAAAATATGCTTCAATGGACGGTGAATAAGCACAAAACCAACTGGCACCTTATGCTCTTCTATATTTAAATTATTGTATTAGTTTTTATGTACTATGGGTCTTTCAGTTTTAAAAACATGTGCATAATTGGTTCAATAGTTTGCATAAGGATTAAGGAGTTTTTCCATGAATTATAGATGAAATTTAGTGAATTAGAAGCATAAAATAAGTCTAAATAACACTGAACAACAGTTTAAAATAGAGAAATAAGTCACCACATGAAGTTTACACAACAGACATGATGAATCAGTTCACCCTTCCTGGGCTACATCTGTTGGTCCATCTCCCAATGGCTTGTCCATATTTCATTATGCTCAAAATTTTGCTATTACATGTATTTAAAATGCTCTAATGGTTGTTTTATCTACACCAATGGCTTCAGAATGCTCCAATTAGTCAATAATGACTCTTCATTCACTCATAATGGTTGAATATTGAGCCTCCTACACTTTTTCCCAATATCTCCTAGGAAAACTCACTAAATGTGGAGAACTCCAGTTCACTGGAGTTAAATTAGGGTTGACCGCCAAATTTGGCGTGCCCCTATCCGCTCCACCAATAAAGCCACACAATTACTGTTATGGTTAGGGTGATGGCCACATGTGCACCCCAACTGTTAATTTCTTGGCAGTTAGCAGAACCTCCACTCCTAATTGCAGTTTAACGTGGACTGTGGTTTGTTGACGTCGATTAGGCTCTGACCGTGGCCCACATAAACTCTTTAATGCATTGCAGCCATAATACTTAGAACCCATGCAAAGTATGCGACATCGCAAATCGAGAAACATAAAATTTCGCAGATCACATCGTTTAACAAATAACTTTAACGATTTAACAATATATCTGCCAATGTGAAGTTGCAATGGCGATGTCGCATCACATATTTCGCAATTTCCACTTATCACATATCGTCCTCCCGCACATTTACCATTAAATACTAAATCGTATCACTTGCGAAGTACGATAACACTCGGAACTTTGCCGACACATGGTCCTCCTTGTCGCATCGCGAGTTATATAATTTAACTTGCAAAACCCTTTAATGGTAAACTCTGTTTTGGGCGATGTGCAATGTTTCTCAACTACGATGAGATATCTCCCATTGATCTCCCACTGTTTCTTCTGCGATCTAATCACCACCATTCATCCTTCACTCTGATACTTGTTATCTATTGAAAGAATCACATCTCCATAACTCTCGTTTCTGCCGTATTTGATCAGAACGCAATATCTTCCTCATACAACATCGATTTTTAAAACCGTTCACGACACCAGAATCAGGAAGATGAGATATACGTAACCATCCTGGTTTCAATCCAATCATGTAACTTTGAATTTTGAGCAAAATTTATGAACTCCTGATCGTTCCTCCCCATTGGGAAGCTTTTGGACCCAAAAATACTTGATTACCTGTTCAGTGGATGAGGGCACAACTCCCTCACCTTTCCAATCTCCATCCATTTTTCCTTGCTTGGTTTAGTGCCTTTGAGCCCATATCGAAGGTAGTCAACACTTCCCCTATTTAATGCTCTTGTCCTCCTGTCAAGAATTGTATCTTCTTTGAGCTCATCAAGAAATTCTAGCGAGAAATATTCCATAGAAGGTAGCTGAACATCACTTCCTTGATCATCAATCAAAGGAGGCTCATATAAGCGTAAGTTTTCGACATTAACAACTGAACATATTTGCATGTAAGAAGGAAAATCAAGTTGGAATGCATTATTACCAACTTTTTTAATGATCTTGAAAGGACCATAGCGAATGGGTTTGAGTTTTTTACCTTCCCCTTGCATCCTTTCTTTGCTAATGTGCAACCATACCTCATCTCCCTCTTAAAACTTGTGATCAACCAGGTGTTTGTCATGCCTCTCTTTGTATTTTCTTTGACTTTTATCAAGTTGTTCTTGAAATTTTTGATGTATCATCTAAATTTTCTCAATGAACTTTCAAGCCTTATTAATATCACTATGGCCATGAATTGCAACATCCTTCCCAAAGATGAAGTCTAATGGCGATTTTGGAAAATACCCAAAGCATGCTTCAAAAGGTGAGGTTTGTGTTGAAAAGTTCTTTTCCTGGTTGTAAGCGTGTTGAATGTAATTCATTTGTTCATCCCATAACTTAGGATGTTTTCTCCAATACCCTCTTAATAGATGCACAATTGTTCTGTTCACCATTTTGGTTTGTCCATCTGTTTTTGGATGAAAAGCGATACTATTTTTCAATTTTGTGTCCATCATTCTCCATAGATTTGACCAAAAATTCCCAATGAACCTCGAATCCCTGTCACTAACAATAGAAGTGGGAAATCCAAAATGAACCCAAACACTTTGAAAATAAAGTTCAGTAGTATGTTCAGCAGTAATGGTCTTCTTACATGGCATAAGTATACACATTTTACTGAATCTATCCACAACTACGAAAAGATAATCATGTTGCTTTCTTGACATAGGTAGACCTCCAACAAAGTCCATGGAGACGCTCTCCCATGGCCTTGATGGTATCGGTAGTGGCGTGTACAATCCAAGCTTCCTATTACTAGGCTTACTTGTTGCTCACATAGAACAACCTCTTACAAAATGTGACACACTATCTATCATGTGAGGAAAATAACAATACCTCTATAGATGCGCCACTATTTTTCTTACCCCAAAATGTCCAGCAATAAGAGAAGAATGAGCTTCTCTCATGACACTTAGCCTCTCTCCTTGTGGAATACATAACTTTCCCAAATGAAACAACAAATTGTTATACATGTGATAACCTCTTTCTTCAAATTGATTCCCTTCACTCAAACTAGCATACACATCTTTGAAATCAACGTCATATGCATATTGTTCTATGTAACTCTCATGTACAACAGAATCATTTTTGAGTAAATTAGAAGCACTAATTATTGGTATCGAAAGAATATCTGCAACTTTATTGAATATAACTTTTTTGTACCTTATAACCAAGTGAATTTTTTGAAGAAATCCCATCCACCTAAAATGTCTTGATTGCTGCAATTTTGTTTGCGACTGCAAGTACTGTAATGGTTGGTGATTGGTGTGTACAATAGTCTCTTTACCCATCAAGTAGTGTTTCCACTTCTTAACACTTTGTACCAGCGCATATAGTTCTTTGTCATATGTAGGATAATTAGTCACATCACCATTAAAAGTTTCTGAATGAAAGGCAATAGGCTTACCATGCTGCAAAAGGACTGTGTCCATGGCATAGTCACTAGCATCAGTTTGTATTTTGAATGGTTGTCTCAAATTTGTTAGTGAAAGGTATGGAGCTGAACTGATCTTGTCTTTTAAAGCTTCGAAAGCTTGCTGTTGTTTCCTCCCCATTGGAAGCCTTTCTTCACACTTGTCACTGCATGCATAGGAGTTGCGATGGAAGAAAAATTAGCAATAAATTTCCTCCAATATTGAGTTGCACCTAAGAAACTTATTACCTTGGTAACTGTTTTGGGAGTGGGCCAATTCATAATGGCATCCACTTTAGAAGGATCAATCCTCAATTCTCCTCCTCCTACAATATGTCCCAAATAGACCAAAGAAGTCTTTCCAAACTCACATTTTGACATCTTAAGAAACAATTTCTCTTTCTTCAAAAGATCAAGCACTCTATTTACATGCAAGACATGATCTTCTCTTATTTTGCTGAAAATAAAAATTTCATCTAAGTACACAATAAAAAATTCATCGAGGAATGGTCACAAAACATTATCCATAACCCTCATAAAAGTTGCTGGTACATTACATAAACCAAAAGGCATAACTAGCTACTCAAAGAGGCCTTGTTTGGTTTTTAATGAAATTTTCCATATATCACTTTCTGCAATTCTTGCTTGATGATATCCATTTCGTAAATCTAACTTAGTGAAAAACTTTTCTTCTTTCAGCTGATCAAGCAAATAATCTATTCTTGGGAGTGGGTAATGATTTTTTAACGTAATTTTGTTCAAAGCTCAAAAATCTACACACATGCACCAAGTCCCATATTTATTTGGTATTAAGACTATGGGTGAACTGCATGGCGAGGTGCTTGGACTTATGATACCTTTATCCAACATCTCTTTGATTTGCCTCTTTATTTCAGCATTATCCATTATCGACATGTGATACATACCAATGTTTTGAAGAGGACAATCCTGCTGCAAATGAATCTCATGTTGACTTTCCCTTTTTGGAGGCAATCATGTTGGCTCCTAAAACATCTCATGATGCCCATTAACCACATCATATAATTCTGATTTCAACTTAGGATCACATCCATCAAAAGCTTCATGATTAATATCAGCTTTGGGCTTAATCAAAAGAAGAACAAAAGTCTTACTTGAATTTACCAGCCTCTTTACCTGTCCATCATTTACCAAAGCAATATTTGTCTTCTTGCAGTGTGCTCTAACAATGAAATCCTTGCCATATTTGAATAAATGATAATTTTTCTCATGGAAATAGAAGATTTATTTCCTATCATACAAGTAAGGACTCCCTAATACAATACCAGTTATGTCAAGCGGAACCACATCAAATTCAACTGTGTAAACAAAGCTTGCAGTGATTGCCAACCTCAATATGCATTTCCTTGTAACCTGTAGATTTGCATCCTTACAAATCCAACCCAATGGATATGGTTTTATATGTGGTATGGTCTCAAGGTTAAGTTTTTTGACCAAATCTTCAGAGATTAATTTTTCTTGTGACCCACTGTCAAACAGTGTGTCAATATTGGTATTCTTGGATATGACCCTCACATGAAACAATTTTATTTTTTATTCTTCATTTGGAGTGTTTATGTGACATTTTGATGTACCAGTACTAGGTTTAGTTTCAAATTATTTTCCCCTTATTTTCTTCAATCACATGGTTGTAATTTTACTCTCATCACCTGAATCAGACCCTAAGTCACGATGAGTTGTAGCAGTAGTTTTCTGTTTCCCTTTGTTATTGGATTTCTTTGGCCTCAATTCTGGATGTAATGTCCAACAATGAGTTTCATCATGGCTTTCTTTTGAACAATGTTTACAAGTCACTTTTTATCCCTCTTTCTTAATAGATGCATTCTTTTTTTTTTTACATTTTGGGGTTTTCTCCTTGGCTTTACCCTTAAAAGGTTTCTTCCTACCTTCTTCAGGAATTTTCTTCCCTCTAGCTTCTAGATCTGTGGCCTGAACACAAAATTCATCTAGATTGGTGGGGTTAAAGATGAGAATATTATGTTTTAGGTATCTATGTAAGCTTCCTATGCACTTTAGCAAAGTGTCTTGGCTTTGCAAATCCAACCCTAATAAAAGAGCTCTTCTCCTAAATTCCTGGGTGTATTCTTACACATTTTGTCCCTTTAACTGCCTAAAGTTCTGCCAGTTCATGATGGCTTTTTTCATATGAGCTAATGGATAAAAATGTCGTTTAATAGCAGAAATAAAATCTGACCATGATAGAATAATCTTACCATGTTTCTTGATTTCCTCCTATGTCTTGGCTTCCTACCAAACAATTGTTGCATCTTCCATTCTCAAAGAATCTAATTGAATTTTTGTATCATCATCTTGAAGGTTATGTATTCTTAAATAGACCTCCAATTATCGAATCCAATTATCTAGCTTGTCTGCATTTAATTCACCATTAAACATTGGCAATTCAAACTTAACATCAAGTTTTAATAAAGGATATTTACCAGTGCTCTTGGACTTGTGTGGCTGATGTACTAAAGAAGAGGTAGAAGATGACGATGATGATGATGAGGGTGAAGATGGTGGCTCTCCATTGCCTCCATTTCCTCCATTTCCCTTCTTTGACTTGTCTTCATCATGTTGACCTCCTTAAGATCCTTCTCCTTCCAGACTCTCATTCCTTTCTTAATAAATAATTCTAACCATCTCAGTCAAGTGAAGAAATGCTTTCTTAAACACCCTTTCTTCTTCCTTAGCATCAACTTCTTCATGAATTTCTCCTTCCTCGTGAGGCATGCTTAATGGAGCTTCTGCTTCTTTAGGAGGTGAACTAGGTGGCGGATATTGTGGCAATCTTGCTCTCCTTTTCTTTGGCTCCTTTTGAGACCCTCATGCTTTCACCAGTTTGCCTTCTTCCAGTTTGAGCTTGAGCCTTGTAAGCATCTAAAACTTGCAAACAGTTAAACAATTATTTGCACTAAACAACACTAGAGAAAAACTCTAGCTCTGATACCATCTGATCTGAAAAGACTATATTAGCTTTGTTGTGCTAGTGGTCTTTCAGTTTTAAAAACATGTGCATAATTGGTTCATTAGTTTGCATACAAATTAAGGGTTTTCCCATGAATTATAGATTAACTTTAGTGAATTAAAAGCATAAAATAAGTCTAAATAACACTGAACATCAGTGTAAAACAGAGAAATAAGTCACCACATGAATTTTACACAGCAAGCATGATGAAGCAGTTCACCCCTCCTGGGCTACATCTGCTGGTCTAGCTCCCATGGCTTGTCCATCTTTCATTATGCTCAAAATTTTTCTATTACATGTAGTTACAATGCTCTAATGGGTTTTTTTTCTCTACACCAATGGCTTTAGAATTCTCCAATTAGTCAAGAATGACTCTTCATTCACTCAGAATGGTTGAAAATTGAGCCTCCTACAGTTTTCCCCAATATCTCTTAGGAAAACTCCACTAAATGTGGAGAACTCCAGTTAACTGGAGTTAAATTAGGGCTGACCGCAAAATTTTGCACGCCCCTATCCGCTCCACCAATAAAGCCGCACAATTACTGTTATGGTTAGGGTGATGGCCACATGTGCACCCTAACCGTTAATGCCTTGACAGTTAGTGCAACCTCCGCTCCTGACTGCAGTTTAACGTGGACTGTGGTTTGTTGACCATGGCCCACATAAACTCTTTAATTCACAGTGGCCATAAGACTTATAACCCAAGCAATGTCGCAATATCACATTCAAACATATCACAGATTGTAGAGTATGCAACATCGCAGATCGAGAAACATACAATTTCACAGATCGCATGGTTAAACAAATAACTTTAACGGTTTAAAAATATATCCGTCGATGCGAAGTTGTGATGGAAATGTTGCATCGCATATTTCACAAGATCCACTTATCGCATATCGGCCTCCTGCATATTTACCATTAAAGACTAAATTGTATCGCTTGCGAAGTGTGATAGCGCTCGGACCTTTTCCGACACATGGTCCTCCTCGTTGCATCGCGAGTTATATAATTTAACTTGTGAAACTCTTTAACGGTAAACTATGTTCTGTGCGATGTGCGATGTTTCTAAACTGCAATGAGATCTCTCCCGTTGATCTCCCACTGCTTCTTTTGCAATCTAATCACCATTGTTCATCCTTCACTCTGATACTTGTTATCTATTGAAAGAATCACATCTCCATAACTCCCGTTTCTACCATGTCTGATCAGAACGCAATATCTTCCTCATACGACATTGGTTTTTCAAACCTTTCATGGTGCTGGAATCAGGAAGATGAGATCTAAGCAACCATCCTAGTTTCACTCCAATCCTGTAACTTTGAATTTTGAGAAAAATTTATGAACTCTTGATCATCTTCCCTGCTTTGTGGGCCTATAGAACTTCTGTTAAAACTGCCACCGGGTTTACTCATTTCCACCTTGTTTTCGATGAGGAGGCAGTCCTACCGATCAAGTGTGAAATCCCTTCCCTTCATCTAGTCGTCAAACTTCTCCCTGACACCCAACCTTTAGAAAAAAGACTTATCATGCTTGAGCACGCTTCCGAGGACCATCGTGTTGCGTTGCAAACCACCGAGGCAGCCAAGAAACGCAAGAAAACTCAATATGATCACAAGTTCCACCCTCGTACTTTTCACAAAGGTGATCTTGTTCTAGTGCATGACCAGGCTCATAATGTCCTCATTCATGGGAATTTTGATTCATTATGGCTAGGCCCTTGCATCATTAGTAAGGATTTGGGTAAATGGGCATACCTCCTAGAGGATTTCGAAGGCCACCTTCTTCCTAATCCTGGTAATGCACTATATCTTAAGAAATATTACCCTTAGAATTTCCCTCCTGAAATTCACATTTTATTTCTTTTAGGTAGCCAGCTTTGGTTTTTGGTGATTTGATACTTCACTCAGACACATTTTTTTCCAAGAAGGGTCACTTCACCGCTCCTCAAAATCGAATTTCTTCACTTGCAACACTTGTACTTGGGGCACCACCTTCCCTTCATACTTGTCCACGCTCGTGTCAATTTTCGTCATGAGTAACCATCTTGTAATCATGTTTTTATGGTACCCACCAGGCCTGTTCTTTGTGGCAACATCATCGAGTTTCCCTTTTTTAGAGCATTTGATTTGAGTCATCATCGCATCCATGGAGTCTGTCCCGAGTCCCTTTATATCTCACCACAACCCTTCATCCTTCATTGCTGTGTTCCTCTCGTGTCGCACATTTTGGCCTTCATTCATACTGTCCCCTATCCCCTCCAGAGTCGAGTCAATAACTGCCAGGTCATCCATGCCCTTTATGCTCTAACAAGGGAAGTTGTTAGTCTTCTACTCAGTACCCCCCATTTCACCATCATCCCCAGTTTCATTCTATCAGTCGCTCTATTATTATCCCTCATGCCTTAGTTGAGGATCCCTTATTGCCTCACCTATGGCGGACCTCCTTCTGTCGACATCAACTCATTATTTCTAGAAGACAGGTGTAGAAGGCGGTGTACCTTGGTTCTAGCTTCCACTCTTGTTCAATGCCTCGGATCAGGGAAAGGGACCCATTGTTGCTCTTTGACTTGATTTTTTCTCAGCTTCAGCTCCTTATGGCATGATCGAGATCCCTATACTTGATGGTTCAGTGATGCAGTAGATTGTACCGGTGATTCTTGGGTGTGTGCGAGATGTTTCAGACCTTATGAGGGGGTGGCCCTTCAGGTAACCCCCCACATGCCCGGATAACCTCTCTACTATAGCCTTGGATACAACTCCATAGATTTGGTGGTTTCGGCCTCTGTCACTTGCAGCGCCTTTTAGTTTGCATGTATCATTCAGATTTTCAGAGCCCTTTCCTGTTTTATTATGCCTCTTCGGTTGTAATTATATATCATGTACTCAGATATTATTATATAAGTCCTGGCTGTTGTCCTAGGCACAGTATGTATGTGGAATCCATTATCATGTTTTTATCTGGCCCATGTTTATGCCGGCATGTACTATATAGTTAAGTCCCTTGTTTGTTGGACACATCATTATTCTTTTTACTTTGTTATCTCGGTGAGCATAGGTATGCCTCCCTGCCTCATGTAGAATAGGTACTCACTCATAAAATAGACTTGTCACAGCTATAAGTATCGCCTCCTTAGGATCTTTTCCTCTCACGCTTTAGTCTACCTCATGTTTATCTTTCTCTAACTCCCCTTCAGTGTCTAGTGATTGAGTTCTTACAACGTACTTCGATCATACGATTAGCTCCTAACGCTCACACGTTGGGGGGCAATATGTTACACCAATTTTTTGTCATCTAACTTGTTACTATTAGATGGACTAAAGTACACCATGTAAGACCAATTTTACCATAGTAAAATTGCTTTCACTATGAAAAATAATTTAATAACCCATAATTTATTAAGTTGTTTCTCGTCTAAACAGGAAACCCCATGAGGAATAATTGAATAAATCCTTATTTGTTTAATTTTCCTCAAGGGATAATTAATTAAACCATTGTTTAATTAATATCCCTGGTCATTTTTAACCCAAAACAGGAAAATTAATTAGATAAATCATTATTTATCTTATTATTTTCTAGGAATAATTATTTAAAACATTATTTAAATCATATTCCTTGTTAAATTTGACTAAATCATGTATAAATAATTGAATAAATCACTATTTATTTAATTATTACTTAACCACATTCTTAAAATAATAAATAAATCATTTATTTATTTATTATTTCTAAATAAAGGATTTGACCAAATTCAAATTCCTTTTCCCTCCAACAAAAATAATAAAATATTCCATAAAAGTTGGATCTAGATTTGGTTAATAATATTTTAATTATGCGCAAATATCTAGACTAACTCAATATTTTGTTATAGATAGAAGGGTTTTTCCATTCATTCACTATTTTTTGTTGCCTAAAGATCACTCTGGATCTATACTTTTGGTCTGACTTTGATCCTCCATCATTTTCATATTTTTCTAATTTTTGCTTGTGTGAGCTCCCTTTGAGTTCCATTTTTGTCTGGGTTTTCTAGACCATCAAGAGAGAGAGATCTTAGATCGGAAGCGTTGAGGACATACAAGAACCGATCCCATTGAGGGGGATTGGTAACATCTTTAATTAGGAGAATTTTGAGGTCTAAAATGGGCCTCCTAAGGAAAATGTACAATCCAAATTCACTTTATGAGAACTAATCACATTTTAGGGGATGACATCATCCCTAATGGTTGAGGTGGCATTTCTTGAGTTAAAGGTACTTACTTGTCACATTCTCAATGGTGGATAAAAACTCATGGTTAAACATGGTAGTGCTCTAAGTACTTTTAAAGTCAAACAAAAGTACTCATAATTAATGTCATTTTACACTTTTTGAATAAAAATATATTATTGTCATTTCATATTTTTTGAAAGAAACAATGCATATTCCTATACATTTATTATATTATATTATATTATTTTTATATAGTATATTAATTAATTACCTGTTATTATACAATTTAAATAATATAAATTTTAATTAATAACATACAATATAATTAAGAATTTATAAATTTATTTTTATATTTTATTTTAAGTTATTTAAGTATAAAGGACAAATGCATTAGTTGTTCAATGAAAATGAGTTTCTCTTGAAAAACTCATTCTTATTTATAAACACATCAATACAATTTTTTTATTGATTTTATTTTAGTACAACTTTTGAATTGAATTTAACTATGGTTACATGGATTGTGGTGCAAAAAGTGAATTGAAAATTCATAAATATTATTTTATTGGTTTAGCTATTATTTTATTATTTCCTTAGGAGGCCCATTTTAGACCTCAAAATTCCCTTAATGCTATGTTCCCTTCCCAGGTGTCATAATACAAAAATTCTTTAAAAAAATCTCGTCTTGTTCATTGGATGCATGGAGAAAATCTTGCTTATTATTTGTTGTTTTATGTCTTTAACTATATAGATATATATTTCTGTAACATTTATTTTGATCACTAACTGCAAATCTAAGGAAATTGACATTCATCCTTGACGTTAGGGTTGTTTTTTATGCACAGCTAAAGTGAGTTTTTTTCGTACGCTTGCGATTATAATTCACACTAACAGCCGATGAAGGTGATTTGTTAACCAGGTAACATGCAGTCTCCATTGCCTCTACCTAGAATTCCTGTCCTAACCCGATACCATTGACCATGCTTCTTTCCTTTTCCATCAACATTCTGTTCATTCTTTTTGCAACTCTATTTTGTTGAGGTGCGTATGGAGTAGTCTTCTGTCATGCTATATACACTTCTTACAGAACTCTTCAAATTCCTTCTTGTAGAACTCTCCACCATTATTTGTCCTCAACACCTTTATCTTATTCTCTGTATGGTTTTCCACCAGAGCCTTAAATTATTTAAATCTGTCAAAGACTTCAAATTTATTCCTCAAGAAATATATCCATGTATTCCTTGAGAAATAATCTATGAATGGAACATAGTACACAAACTTACCTAGTGATGTAACCGACACAGGTCCATACACATCATTATGCACAATCTCTAATATCTTGTTCGCCCTCTTAGCATGAGAAGGAAAACTCACCCGATTTGTCTTCCCATAAACAAAATGTTCAAAAAAATCAAAATCCAGAGAGAAATTAGACATACCTTCTACCATACCATTACCATGCAGTATTCGAAGGCCCTTCTCTCCAATATGTACAAGCCTTTGATGCCATAGCATGGTATTTTCTCCAGAGACCGCTAGGATTTCTTCTCCACTTTCAGGAACCACAAAAGAATTGCACCCATAAATAAAAGTGCTACCCAGAAGCTTGTACAGAGTTCCAATTCGAACTCTCTATATTAATACCAGTGCTCCCTCAACCATATTGCAAGTATCTTTCTCTAACATTGTTTTTACACCTGCATCATCCATCTTGCTTATATAAATATATTTCTGGCCAATGCAAGAATATTCAGAACACTAGGAAGTGTTCTAATCCTTTCCCCTTGTAGCTTCAACTTGAATTTTCCACGTCCAACAATTCTAGCCTTCCTATAATCCCCTAAGAAGACATCACCACCATCATACTTCTCATACTCACAGAACCAATCCATGTGGGGAGTGAAGTAAAAGGATGCACCTAAGTCAATCAACCATGGCTCATGATCTACGTGTGTATTTGAAGAAGAAGAAACATAAACATCCCCGCCTTCATCTGAGGTGGTCTTCGCCTCTGCATAAGGAGCATCATCAAATCCCTTTCCTTTCTTAGGAGATTTATATTTGCAGTCATTTTCAAAGTGCCCTTCCTTTCTGCATTTCCAGTACACCTTTATAGACTTTCCTAGAGATTTAGATATCCCTCTAGAATTGGATCTCCCACTCGAGAACTTATTTTTGTTTATGTTTTGGGACCTTCCTCGTACAGATAAGGCATCTCCATCCTGGCCCTCCATATTTTTCTGTCTCATTTCCTCCGATAGCAAGTCTGAGACAATTTCATCAAAATTCAAGGTAGTTGTATTGTTACCTATTGCAATAACTAGACTATCCCATGAATTTGGTAGATAACACAGTAAAAGGATGCACTTATCTTCATCTGAGATTTTAATATCAACATATGACAACTCACTTACCACAATATTGAAGGCGTTCAGATGCTCTGTCACCGAGTCTCCATCCTTCATTCTCAAGTTATACAACTTTTTCCGCAGGAACAATTTATTCACCAAAGACTTAGATTTGTACAAAGTCCCTAACTTAACCCACAAAGTCTTCATCGTATATTTCCCAAATACATTCGAAAATACCAAATCTAAGATACACAATTGTATTGTGATGTTTTCCTTCTGATCCAACTTCGCGCAGTCTTCATCTGACATTGTCGTCGGTTTAGTACCCGAATCTACCACGATCCACTAATCTTTACCCACCAATAGATCATCCATCTTGAGATTCCACAACTAAAATCTCTCACCATTAAATTTCTTGATCTCTATCTTTCCACTTCTCATCATCTTCTTTCACCGCAAGAATCGATCCCGCAGATCTCCCACTGAACAGGGTCTACCACAAGCCCAAGAAAAAAACCCCTCAGAAGCAAAGGCGTCCTATTTAAGTTGAAATAAATTTGATACCAAATGTAGGTTTTAACCCTGTACATAAATTATCTCCAAATGAATTCTTAAAAATAGAAAATAAACAATAGCGAGAGCATAAAACATAAAACAAATATACACATATATTTTCCCATGGATCCCAAACTGGGACTACTAGCTTGATTTTTCATTATATTCCTTTTAGTGTTACAACACATATATATACATCCAGAAGCATTCATATACCCCAATTCATTAACCCTAGATTAGAATATAATTGTAGTTCCCTTGACCGAATATACAAAATACCATGAGCAGAACAATATCATGCCCAAAACCATGTGCAAACCGATGAACAAAACCATAGGCGGGTCCGCCCAAAACCATGTGCAAACCCATGCACCTACTTCTAATTGTGGAAAGAATTTAACACACACCCAATAAGGTTGTCCTCTAGGATGGATGAAGACTTCACCACTTTTGCAGACATCCCTCCAGGAGTGAGAAGGGGTGATTTGGTTTTGTAGCCCCATAGTGCTATAGATGGGTAGGATTCTTGAGGAGGTACACCTCTTGAATAAGTACCTTGCTATGAAAACCCACAATATTTCAGTAGCAGAATGGACTAGTGGCAGTTGATGCAATCAGATTCCAGAGTGATAGTTGCAGAGACTAGTTGCAGTTAGATGCTTAGGTGCACAGTGCAAAGTTGGAAGTAGTGCAGTTGGCACAATGCAGAGTTAGCAGTAGCGCAGAGCATTCAGTGACAACACGGACACTAGTAGAGGTCAGGACTCAAGTGACAGATGCATCATAATGAACACAGTTGGTTCAATATTTTGGATGTTTTTTTGTTGTAGATGTTGCAATTGCAGTAGCAATAGATAAAACAAATTTGCAGGGCAGATGCGTTATTGGCAGTAGTTTAGGAGGGCCAGCAATAATGTAGATGCAACACATATCATAGTTGCATAGTAGTTGGTGGGCGGGAGAAGCCAGACATTGGTAGCTTAAAAGGAGATGGTGCAGAAGCATAGTATTTCTATCAGAGGTGGAGCGGTACTAGAACAAATTCCTCGCTAAGAGGGATTGTTAGTTTTTATAGCATCAAATATGTTCTAGCCATGAAATTTTGTAGAGAGGATAGAATTCATGAGATCTCCAAAACCCATAAATCATTTCTGTAAATTACGCATAGATATGACTTAATTAGATTATTAGTAAGTTTAAATATTTCCTAAGTATAAAAGTACGGAATATGATTAATTAATCATAATTAATTAAGTCAAGGTGTGAATGTTCTAGATACTCACATGGATCGATTTCAAGTTAATGCTAGCCATCGATTACGATATAATCTTGGTTGTTGAAGTCTTAATATAATATTTTAAGAGAAGTTTATGGGGCTCAGAGAAGACACACTTGAGCAATTCAATTTTATTGGGAAATCAATTTCCAAAGTAGCAGTTGTTTGTTGCCTGAAAGAGGTTCAGTGAGATCGAAGCAACGAGAGAGGGGAAAAGACAATGAATCTGGATGAGGCATTCCAGTTCTGGTGAGTGCATTTACAAGGAGGAAGAAGTGCCATAAAGAGGTTGACGCAAAGGCACCATAATACCCTCTAGAGGAAATTTTGTATTTTCTGGGGAGACGTAGTGATTCAGTGTCAGAAGCTGGGTAGAGGTTCCAGAGGCCAGGAGAGTCATTTTCCCATACAGAAGCTAACCAAACAGCTTGAGGAGAAGTTGTTCTGAGCTAGGTGATGCAAATACTACATGAGAGTGATGGAGTGACTGCACAAAGGCAGTTTGGATGACTCAATTTCGAGTTGAGGTCAGTGCTTGCATTTTCCTGTGGAGTGAGGAAAATCATCACTAGCTTTTTCTTGCCATTTTTTCTCTGTAGTATTTCTAGTTTGGGCATCCAGTTGTACTCAAATTATTTCACTGCTACACAATATTAAAAACCTCAGTTTTTGCATTGGTTTTCCCAAGTTGGGTTTTTCTAGGGAATTTTGTCCAAAAATAACTGTTATTTTATGTGTGTGTGCTAGAATTTCTTCCAGCGTTTATTTCTTTCGCAGTTTTTATTTGTTAAGGTTCCAATGTATTTATTTCGATATTTTCTGTAGGCAATAGCAGATAAATTGTTATGCTGAATTAAAAATTAGAAGAAATAATATCAGTTGCTGCAATAGGATTCGGGTCTTCGAATTTTCACACTTTCACCTCCTTTTTTCACAATCTCCATTATTTTCATAAATAAATGTCAATAAATTCCACTTTTCATTTCCAAAGCCTTAGCCATTTTGTTTTCCAATTTCTTAGCCATAATAAACCATATGAACACCCACACTAGGATGTTTTTTCCCAACATTCATCTTGGAATACGTGTCCCATGACCTTGGTTATTATTTTGCCTTTATTAACTTCTATTACATGGAATTTTCACCACGTTTGTTACATAAGGAAATTCCACCTCTCCATATCATCCATAATTTAGCATCCAAAAGAGGTATATTAAACCATGAAACCACATTCCACATATAAAATACCCAAACATATACAAGATCATATCCCAAGCCACTTGTGAAATAACATGAGGGGTGCACAAAAAAGTATGTTGATCATCCACCATACTGCAAACCACACCAATGTCAATTGCTAGACACCAACATGTAGAATATATTAGAAGGGATTCGAGAAATCTCAAGTGTTATCACTCTGCCATATTCCCAAGGCTGAGGAGGGAATCCCAACAGAGGTAACCACAAACCAAGCTTTTCACTTGATAGCTAGCCCTATCAAGCCGGAGAGGGATCTCTCTAGAGGGTCATAGCCAAAAAAGCTGGAGAAAGTAGGATTTTAGGCTAGATAATGGGTGTAAGGGTTTGATTTGATTTTATTGGGATTGGGCTCACTAAAACGAGGATTAGGTCAATGGGACTGAATTAGGGCAGTTGAAATGAAATTGAAGTCCATTCAATGCGGCAAGGTAGGTGGGAAGGTTTAACACTTAAAGGTGATTTTGGTGAGATGAATAGACCAATGAAGAGCTAGGAAGAGAATATGAGATGAATTCTCCCTAAACTAAAGAAAATGGACAAATTATGAAAAATTTCCCAAAACAGAGCATGAAAAACTTGAATTCTGCCTTTCAACTTGAAATTAAGCATATAATAGACATGAAAAGGTTTATGAGCTTAAACTACATTCATAAAAATGATCACAGAGAAAAAAATATGTCAAAAATTCATACCACATGAATCCCAAAGAAATAGCTGCAATTTGTCATTAATATCTAGGCCAAAATGTTTCTTGATCAATACACAAACTTTCAAACTGATGCCAACTTCCAACTCACCTCTGAAAATGAGTAAAAATGTACCATATATAGGCCTGAAACAACCTCTCCCAACCTTAGGGGTCGAATCCATGAGAGGAGGAGTTGATCCACTAAAATCTAAACTGAAACCTAGAGTGTAGCGTGGTCAAAGTGACTCATCCCTAACTTTTGTGAACTGATTCATTACACCTCATTTAGTTAATTTACCTAATTTATCTACCCTATATAACAGTAAAATCATGATAATTACATTTACATCATCAATTACATAAGGTAAAAACATGATTCCCCAAGGTAAAATTCAAATTTGTAGAAAAACTCAGTCAATTGTTAAACGCACAGTGCCATTTTACCCCCAACTTGCAAGATTTTTTTGACTGCCTTCTCGGTGTCCAAATCAGCTCCCTGATAGCTCACTAGAAATCCCTCTGAGTCTAGTTTCCAAAACTATCTCCAGTTTTCAAAATGATCTTAATTTTCCCAGTCAAAAATCACTTCTTCCAAGACTGGTCAAAAAGTGCAGAACGAGGGTGCAGAAATGCAGAGTGTTGTTGCAGACAACTTTTGGAAACCTTCCTAAACTCCAAAATGAGCTCAAGATATCTCATTGGAAAGATATATATGTCTAGTTATCATTTGAATCATCAATAAATTCAGTTGGACAATCCATCTAGGATAAAACATTATTTTCCCAATTTCACTTCAGAAATGCAGCAAACCTCTTGTGGCACATGTATTTTTGACATTTATCAAAAACCATTATAACTGTGTAAAAACTGAAGGATTTTTTTATTCCTTGGACTATTATGGACAAAAAAATCTCTCACTTTTTGTCAAATTCATCTATGTTTGGTCGGAAACATATTTTGAAGCGAAACTGGCCCTGTGTGTGGCAAATGATTTGTCCCTTAGAATGACTTCTTGGAAAATTATGGATGCATGATGTTTATGAGTTGGGATAGCTTCATACTTGCTGAAATGACGTCCCCTATGCATCCTCTACTCAGATGTCTCTGATTCCATGGAAAACCCTAGCTCAATAGGAGAGGAGATTAGGGTTTGGTGTAGGCAAAACAGGGGATTTAGGACTGCCTTGTAGAGGGAGGGGAATGAAGGGGTTAGGGGCTGTCTAAACTCACTGAATTGTTAAACTTGCAGCACCATTTTACCCCCAACTTGAAAGATTTTTTTGACTACCTTTCCGGTGTCCAAATCAGCTACATGATAGCTCATTAGAAACCTCTCCGAGTCTAGTTTCCAAAACTACGTCCAGTGTTCAAAATTATCTTAATTTTCCCTATCAAACATCACTTCTCCCAAGACTGGTTAAAAAGTGAAAAATGAGGGTGCAAAAATGCAGAGTGTTGTTGCAGGAAAATTTTGGAAGCCTTCCTCAACTCCAAAATGAGCTCAAGGTAGCTCATTGGAAATATCTATCTGTCTAGTTATCATTTGACTCATCAATAAATTCATTTAGATACTCCATCTAGGATAAAACTTGATTTCCCAAGGTCACTCCAGAAATGAAACAAACCTCTTGTAGCACATGTATTTTTGACATTTCTCAAAAACCAAAATACCTGTGTAAAAAATGAAGGATTTGTTTCTTCCTTGGCCTATTACGGACAAAAACCTTTCTCACTTTTGTCAAATTCATCTCTGTTTGGTCGGAAACATAGTTTGAAGCGAAACTGGAACTATGTGTGGCAAATGATTTGTCCCTTAGAATGACTTCTTGGAAAATGATGGAGGCATGATGTTTATGAGTTGGGATGGCTTCATACTTGCTGAAATGACCTCCCTTATGCCTCCTCTACTCATATGTCTTTGATTCCATAGAAAACCCTAGCTCAGTAGGAGACAAAATTAGGGTTTGGTGTAGGCAAAACAAGGGATTTAGGAATGCCTTGTAGAGGGAGGGGAATGAAGGGGTTAGGGGCTGTCTAAATTCTTGAGGAAATTTTTGGGGATAGGGATAGATGTTAGAGAGTAGGGTAAAGTGGAATTTCAAGGATTGAGTGAGGGGAATGGGTCCAAAGGGGAAAAACACAGGCCTAGTCTCGAAAAAGTGCCAAATTGTAGCAATAGGCTAGGGCTTGTGGAAAAATGATCATTTTTAGGGATAGGAGTGATGGGAAGTGTTTATGAAGGTATATTAAGGATAGGGGAAGGTGTAAGAGCATCAAGATATAAGTCTTGTTGATTATTTAACCATGGAAGTCATGAGACTAAGAAAAATGCCCTCAAAAACCTAGGAGAGGTAAATGAGCTTTCCAAGCACAACTGAGAGACAAATATGGTAAACACAAAGCCACTTAACTGGAAATGATATTTTAGAACCTGAAATTTTTGAATACCTTTGACTATTACTACTCGTTCAAAAGATGAATTTGATGGTGAAATGACCAATTTTCATGATTTTGACCCTGTGACCTAATGATGGCAAAACATGGAAGAATGATTTGAATGATGACCATGATGAATATGGGAAACTTGGGAATTTTTTTTTAAAAATGAAGCGAGGTCAATGATAATGACGGAGATGAGGTGAAATCAGAGTAAAATAAGGTGGGATGGGTGGGATGCAAATACCAGTGCTAACATCAGCTCCAACTAGGGAAGATAGCTCCGAAGGAGGTGTCTAGAACCGCATACCTATGGGAATTCGTTGATCAGTGCCTTCTTATTTTGGACATGGAGTCAGAAGCAACTATAAACTAGTCTTAATTTCTGAAACAAAACCACTTATACAAACTGAAAATGCGCATAATGTAAATTGTAAACTAGATGCTTGTCCAGCAAGCTTATTACACACTTGTCCTACACTAATCTACTGAGAATTTTGTTGTTCTAAATGATAAAATAATTCTAGTGCAGCCATCCAAGCAACTGCTTATATACATTTATTTATTGTCTACTTACTAAAAACATTATAGATAAAACTTGACCTTTTGTCCAGAAAACCCAAGTTGTGCAATGTAATGGCAACTCATCATACATTTTGATTTCATAGTAGAAAAAAAGTTGGAAAATCAAGCTGAAAAATCCTTCCATATACTCAGTTATAGGATCATAGGAAAAAAAATTCGTTTGCTGACTATCAAACAATTCAATAATTTGGTTATCATGAGGAGGCTGCTCATTTGGGTTGTTTAAATCAGACCTTAGTTGGAACTGTGTGATATCAATTTCATGTTTAAGAACATAGCATCATTCAATCTTAGAAACTAAAGGCAGCTGGAGAAAGTCCTTAGAAAACTGATTTTGATCTTGAAAATTGTAAGACTGAAATTCAACATCTAACACCCGAATGTCTTTCTCAATTTTGTCAAAAAATTCCTCTAAAAAGTGAATTTTATCTCCAGATCTATATTTGCAAGACTTTAGATAAATAGACAAAAAAATTGAGAAAGCATCATCAATTTGATCATCATCAAAATTATCCCAGTATTCTTTAAAACCTGCAACCGGGATAGGTTCTACCACATACCCTGTCATCTTGGATCAATTAGGCCAATGAATCTGCTATTAAGCTCTGAGTTATTTTGATAGTTGGAGTTGCCATGAATGTCTTGATACTGGATTCTTCTACCAGTGGAATATTTGGATCAATCTGAACTGTGTGGAGTCGCCAAGTGGATGATTCAACCTTCTTATGTCTGACAGTTGTCCACCATCAACAATCAGATCTAAGTCATTGTCATTATTTCCTGGGGAAGATTTGTCTTTTCACCTCCCTGACAACGACGCCCATAGTTATCACTCCGCCAGATTCCCAAGGCTGAGGAAGGAATCCCAACAGAGGTAACCACAAACCAAGATTTTGACTTGATAGCTAGCCCTATCAAGTCGGAGAGGGCTCTCTCCAGAGGGTCACAGCCAAAAAATTTGGAGAAAGTATAATTTTAGGCTAGATAATGGGTGTAAGGGTTTGATTTGATTTGATTGGGGTTGGGCTCACTGAAACGAGGATTAAGTCAAGGGGACTAAATTAGGGCAAATGAGATGAAATTGCAATCCATTCGTTGGAGCAAGGTAGGTAGGAATGTTTAACACTTAAAGGTGATTTTGGTGAGATGAGTAGACCGGTGAGGAGCTAGGAAGAGCACATGAGATTAATTCTCCCTAAAATAAAGAAAATGGACAAATTATGCAAAATTTCCCAAAACGGAGCATGAAAAGCATGAACTCTGCCTTTCCACTTGAAATTAAGCATATCATAGACATGAAAAGGTTTATGAGCTTACAATACATTCATACAAATGATCACAGAGAAAAAAATATGTCAAAAATTGATACCACATGAATCCCAAAGAAATAGCTGCAATTTGTCATTAATATCCAGGCCAAAATGTTTCTTCATCAATACACAAAATTTCAAACTCATGTCAACCTCCAAATCACCTCTGAAAACGAGTCAAAATGTACAATATATAGGCCTCAAACAACCTCTCCCAACCTTAGGGGTCGAATCCATGAGAGGAGGAGCTGATCCACTAAAATCTAAACTGAAACCTAGAGTGTAGGGTGGTCAAAGTGACTCATCCCTAACTTTTGTGAACTGATTCATTACACTTCATTTATTTCATTTAACTAATTTATTTAGCCTAGGTAACAGTAAAAACATGATAATTACATTTACATCATCAATTACATGAGGTAAAAATATGATTCCCCAAGGTGAAATTCAAATTTGTAGAAAAACTCAAAAAAACTCAGTGAATTGTTAAACGCGTAGCGCCTTTTTACCCCCAACTTGTAGGATTTTTTTGACTACCTTACCGGTGTTCAAATCCGCTCCATGATTTCTCATTGGAAATATCTCTGAGTATGGTTTCCAAAAATACCTCCAGTTTTCAAAATGATCTTAATTTTCCCTATCAAGCATCACTTCGTCCAAGACTGGTCAAAAAGTGCAGAATGAGGGTGCAAAAATGCAGAGTGTTGTTGCAGGCAAATTTTGGAAGCCTTCCTCAACTCCAAAATGAGCTCAAGATAGCTCATTGGAAATATATATATCTATCTATTTATCATTTGACTCATCAAGAAATTCATTTGGACACTCCATATAGGATAAAACTTGATTTTCCCAAGGTCACTCCAGAAATGTAGCAAACCTCTTGTAGCACATGTATTTTTGACATTTCTCAAAAACCATAATACCTGTGTAAAAACTGAAGGATTTTTTTCTTCCTTGGGCTATGAAGGACAAAAACCTCTCTCAATTTTGTCAAATTCATCTCTGTTTGGTCGGAAACATAGTTTGAAGTGAAACTGGCCTTGTGTGTGGCAAATGATTTGTCCCTTAGAATGAATTCTTGGAAAATGATGGAGGCATGATGTTTATGGGTTGGGATGGCTTCATACTTGCTGAAATTACCTCCCTTACACCTCCTCTACTTATATGTCTATGATTCCATACAAAACCCTAGCTCAGTAGGAGAGGAAATTAGGGTTTGGTGTAGGCAAAACAAGGGATTTAGGACTGCCTTGTAGAGGGAGGAGAATGAAGGGGTTAGGGGTTGTCTAAATTCTTGGGGAAATTTTTAGGGATAGGGATAGATGTTAGAGAGTAGGGTAAAGTGGAATTGCAAGGATTGAGTGAGGGGAAGGGGTCCAAAGGAGAAAAACACAGGCCTAGTCTCGAAAAAGTGTCAAATTATAACAATAGGCTAGGGCTTGTGGAAAAATGATGATTTTGAGGGATAGGATTGTGGGGAAGTGTTTAGGAAGGTATATTAAGGATAGGGAAGGTGTAAGAGCATCAGGATACAATTCTTGTTGATTATTTAACCATGGAAGTCATGAGACTAAGAAAAATGCCCTCAAAACCCTAGGAGAGGTAAATGAGTTTTCCAAGCACAACCGAGAGACAAATATCGTAAACACAAAGCCACTTACTTGGAAATGATATTTTAGAACCTAAAATTTTTGAAGACCTTTGAGTATTACTACTCATTCAAAAGATGAATTTGATGGTGAAATGACCAATTTTCATGATTTTGACCCTATGATCTAATGATGGCACAACATGGAAGAATGAGTTGAATGATGACCATGATGAATATGGGACACTTGGGAAAAATGTTTGAAAAATGAAGAGATGTCAATGATAATGACGGAGATGAGGTGCTTTAAAGCAGAGTAAAATAAGGTGGGATGGGTGGGATGCAAATACCAGTGCTAACATCGGCTCCAACTAGGGAAGATAGCTCTGAAGGAGGTGTCTAGAACCGTAGACCTCTAGGAATTCATTGATCAGTGCCTTCTTATTTTGGACATGGAGTCACAAGTAGCTACAAACTGATCTTTATTTCTGAAACCAAACCACTTTACAAACTTAAAACGCACATACTGTAAATTGTAAACTAGATGCTTGTCCAACAAGCTTATTGCACACTTGTCCTACACTAATATACTTATAATTTTGTTGTCCTAAATGATACAATAATGCCAGTGCAGCCAGTCAAGCAACTGCTTATATAGATTGATTTCTTGAATGTTTATTAAAAACATTAGATGCAACTTGACCTTTTTTCCAGAAAACCCAAGCTGTGCAATGTAATGGAAACTCATCATACATTTTGATTTCATAGTAGAAACAAAGATAGAAAATCAAGCTGAAAAATCCTTCCATACACTCAGCTATAGGTCATAGAAAAAAATTGCGACTGACTATCAAACAATTCGATAATTTGGTTATCATGAGGAGGTTTCTCATACGGGCTGTTTAAATGAGACCTTGGTTGGAACTGTGTGATATCAATTTCATGTTCAAGAACATAGCATCCTTCAATCTTAGAAACTGAAGGCAGCTGGAGAAAGTCTTTAGAAAACTCATTTTGATCTTGAAAATTGTAAGCCTGAAGTTGAACATCTAACACCCGAATGTCTTTCTCAATTTTGTCAACAAATTCCTCTAAAAAGTGAATTTTATCTCCAGATATATTTTTGCATGAATTTAAATAAGTAGACAGAAAATTTGAGAAAGCCTCATCAATTTGATCATCATCAAAATTATCCCAGTATGCTTTAAAACCTACAATCGAGATAGGTTCTACCACATACCCTATCATCTTGGATCAATTAGCCACCGAATTTTAGAGATGATCCAGTTCTTTGAGAAGTTGAGTCACCATGAATGTCTTTGATTCGGATCTTTTCTGTACTGCTGGATTCTTTTGGATAAATTTGAACTCAGGTGAGTCGCCATGTGGATGATTCAAATTTTCTTATGTCCCGGGACTGCTTTCCACCATCAACAATATTATTCAAGTCGTTTTCATTATTTCCCCCGGGGAATATTTGTCTTTTCGCTCCTAAGAATAAATGTCCATATGTTATCACTCCGCTCGTGATTCTTATACTGAGGAAGGAATCCCAACAGAGGTAACCACAAACCAAGATTTTGACTTGATAGCTAGCCCTATCAAGCCGGAGAGGGCTCTCTCCAGAGGGTCACAGCCAAAAAAGCTAGAGAAAGTAGGATTTTAGGCTAGATAATGGATGTAAGGGTTTGATTTGATTTGATTGGGGTTGGGCTCATTGAAACGAGGATTAGGTCAAGGGGACTGAATTAGGGCCAATGAGATGAAATTGCAGTCCATTCAATGGGGCAAGGTAGGTAGGAAGATTTAACACTTAAAGGTGATTTTTGTGAGATGAATAGACATGTGAGGACCTAGGAAGAGCACATGAGATGAATTCTCCCTAAACTAAAGAAAATGGACAAATTATGCAAAATTCCCAAAACAGAGCATGAAAAGAATAAATTTTGCCTTTCAACTTGAAATTAAGCATATCATAGACATGAAAAGGTTTATGAGCTTACAATACATTCATACAAATGATCACAGAGAAAAAAATATGTCAAAAACTCATACCACATGAATCCCAAAGAAATAGCTGCAATTTGTCATTAATATCTAGGCCAAAATGTTTCTTGATCAATACACAAACTTTCAAAATGATGCCAACTTCCAACCTACCTCTGAAAATGAGTCAAAATGTACAATATATAGGCCTAAAAAAAACCTCTCCCAATCTTAGGGGTCGAATCCATGAGAGGAGGATCTGATCCACTAAAATCTAAACTGAAACCTAGAGTGTAGGGTGGTCAAAGTGACTCATCCCTAACTTTTGTGAACTGATTAATTACACCTCATTTAGTTCATTTACCTAACGTATTTACCCTAGGTAACAATAAAAAAATGATAATTACATTTACATCATCAATTCCATGAGGTAAAAACATGATTCCCCAAGGTAAAATTCAAATTTATAGAAAAACTCAGAAAAACTCAGTGAATTGTTAAACATGCAACGCCATTTTACCCCCAACTTGCAGGATTTTTTTGACTGCCTTCCCGGTGTCAAAATCAGCTCCATGATAGCTAATTGGAAATATCTCCGAGTCTAGTTTCCAAAACTACCTCCAGTTTTCAAAATGATCTTAATTTTCCCTCTCAAACATCACTTCTCCCAAGACTGGTCAAAAGGTGCAGAAATGTAGAGTGCTGTTGCAGACAACTTTTGGAAGCCTTCCTCAACTCCAAAATGAGCTCAAGATAGCTCATTGGAAATATATATATTTCTAGTTATCATTTGACTCATCAAGAAAGTCATTTGGACACTCCATCTAGGATAAAACTTGATTTTCCCAAGGTCACTCCAGAAATGCAACAAACCTCTTGTAGCACATGTATTTTTGACATTTCTAAAAAACCATTATACCCGTGTAAAAAATGAAGGAATTTTTTTTTCCTTGGACTATTATGGACAAAAACCTCTCTCACTTTTGTCAAATTCATCTCTGTTTGGTCGGAAACATAGTTTGAAGCGAAACTGGCCCTATGTGTGGCAAATGATTTGTCCCTTAGAATGACTTCTTGGAAAATGATGGAGGCATGATGTTTATGAGTTGGGATAGCTTCATACTAGCTGAAATGACCTCCATTATGCATCCTCTACTTAGATGTCTCTGATTCCATAGAAAACCCTAGCTCAGTAGGAGAGGAAATTAGGGTTTGGTGTAGGTAAAATAGGGGATTTAGGACTGCCTTATAGAGGGAGGGGAATGAAGGGGTTAGGGGCTTTCTAAATCCTTGGGTAAGTTTTTGGGGATAGGGATAGATGTTAGAGAGTAGGGTAAAGTGGAATTTCAAGGATTGAGTGAGGGGAAGGGGTCCAAAGGGGAAAAATACATGCCTAGTCTCAAAAAAGTGTCAAATTGTAGCAATATGCTAGGGCTTGTGGAAAAATGATGATTTTGAGGCATAGGAGTGATGGGAAGTGTTTAGGAAGGTATATTAAGGATAGGGGAAGGTGTAAGAGCATTAGGATACAAGTCTTGTTTATTATTTAACCATGGAAGTCATGAGACTAAGAAAAATGCCCTCAAAACCCTAGGAGAGGTAAATGAGCTTTCCAAGCACAACTGAGAGACAAATATGGTAAACACAAAGCCACTTACTTGGAAATGATATTTTAGAACCTGAAATTGTTGAATACCTTTGACTATTACTACTCCTTCAAAAGATGAATTTGATGGTGAAATGACCAATTTTCATGGTTTTGACCCTATGACCTAATGATGGCACAACATGGAAGAATGAGTTGAATGATGACCATGATGAATATGGGACACTTGGGAAAAATGTTTAAAAAATAAAGCGAGCTCAATGATAATGACGGAGATGAGGTGAAAGCATATTAAAATAAGGTGGGATGGGGGGGATGCAAATACCAGTGCTAACATCAGCTCCAATAGGAGAAGATAGCTCCAAAGGAGGTGTCTAGAACCACAGACCTCTCAGAATTTGTTGACCAGTGCCTTCTTATTTTGGACATGGAGTCACAAGCAGCTGCAAATTGATCTTTATTTCCAAAACCAAACCACTTATACAAACTGAAAATGCGCATACTGTATATTGTAAAATAGATGCTTGTCCAGCAAGCTTATTGCACACTTGTCCTACACTAATCTACTGATAATTTTTTTGTTCTAAATGATACAATAATTTCAGTGCATCCAGTCAAGCAACTGCTTATATACATTGATTTCTTGACCGTTTATTAAAAACATTACACATACAACTTGACCTTTTTTCCAGAAAACCCAAGTTGTGTAATGTAATGGCAACTCATCATACATTTTGATTTCATAGGAGAAACAAAGCTAGAAAATCAAGTTGAAAATTCCTTCCATATACTCAACTACAGGATCGTAGAAATTTTTTTTCGTTTGCTCACTATCAAACAATTCAATAATTTGGTTATCATGAGGAGGCTGCTCATATGGGTTGTTTAAATCAGACCTTGGTTGGAACTGTGTGATATCAATTTCATGTTTAAGAACATTTCATCCTTCAATTTTAGAAACTAAAGGCAGTTGGAGAAACTCCTCATAAAACTGATTTTGATCTTGAAAATTGTAAGACTAAAGTTGAACATCTAACACCCGAATGTCTTTCTCATTTTTTTAGCAAATTCCTCAAAAAATTCAATTTTATCTCCAGATCTATATTTGCATGACTTTAGATAAATAGACAAAAAATTTGAGAAAGCCTCATCAATTTGATCATCATCAAAATTATCCCAGTATTCTTTAAAACCTGCAATCGAGATAGGTTCTACCACATACCATGTCATCTTGGATCAATTAGGCCACTGAATCTGCTATTAAGCTCTGAGTTCTTTTGATATTTGGAGTCGCCGTGAATGTCTTGATTTTGGATTCTTCTGCTAGTGGAATCTTTGGATCAATATGAACTGTGTGGAGTCCCAGGTGGATGATTCAACCTTCTTATGTCTTATTATTTTCCACCATCAACAATCAGATCTAATTCCTTGTCATTATTTCCCGAGGAATATTTTCCTTTTCACCTTCTTGGCAACGACGCCCATATGTTATCACTCCGCCAGATTCCCAAGACTGAGGAAGGAATCCTAACAGAGGTAACCACAAACCAAGCTTTTGACTTGATCGCTAGCCCTATCAAGCTGGAGAGGGCTCTCTCCAGAGGGTCACAACCAAAAAATGTGGAGAAAGTAGGATTTTAGGCTAGATAATGGGTGTAAGGGTTTGATTTGATTTGATTGGGGTTGGGTTGACTGAAACGAGGATTAGGTCAAGGGGACTGAATTAGGGCCAATGAGATGAAATTGCAGTCCATTTGATGGGGCAAGGTAGGTAGGAAGGTTTAACACTTAAAGGTGATTGTGGTGATATGAATAGACTGGTGAGGAGCTAGGAAGAGCACATGAGATGAATTCCCCCTAAACTGAAGAAAATGGACAAATTATGCAAAATTTCCCAAAACAGTGCATGAAAAGAATGAATTCTACCTTTCAAATTGAAATTAAGCATATCATAGACATGAAAAGGTTTATGATCTTACAATACATTCATACAAATGATCACAGAGAAAAAACTATGTCAAAAATTCATACCACATGAATCCCAAAGAAATAGCTACAATTTGTCATTAATATCCAGGCCAAAATGTTTCTTCATCAATACACAAACTTTCAAACTGATGCCAACTTCCAAACCACCTCTGAAAATGAGTCAAAATGTACAATATATAGGCCTCAAACAACCTCTCCCAACCTTAGGGGTCGAATCCATGAGAGGAGGAGCTGATCCACTAAAATCTAAACTGAAACCTAGAGTGTAGGGTGGTCAAAGTGACTCATCCCTAACTTTTTTGAACTGATTCATTACACCTCATTTAGTTCATTTACCTAATTTATTTACCCTAGATAATAGTAAAAACAATATAATTACATTTACATCATCAATTACATGAGTTAAAAACATGATTCCCCAAGGTAAAATTCAAATTTGTAGAAAAACTCAGTGAATTGTTAAACGCACAGCGCCATTTTACCCCCAACTTGCAAGCTTTTATTGATTGTGTTCCCTGTGTCAAAATCAGCTCCATGATATTTCATTGGAAATCTCTCCAAGTCTAGTTTCCAAAACTACCTCTATTTTTCAAAATTATCTTAATTTTCCCTCTCAAACATCACTTCTCCCAAGGCTAGTCAAGAAGTGCAGAATGAGGGTGCAGAAATTCAGAGTGTTGTTTCAGAAAACTTTTAGAAGCCTTCCTCAACTCCAAAATGATCTCAAGAATCTCATTGGAAATATCTATCTGTCTAGTTATCATTTAACTCATCAAGAAAGTCATTTGGACACTCCATCTAGACTAAAACTTGATTTTCCCAAGGTCACTCCAGAAATGCAGCAAACCTCTTGTAGCACATGTATTTTTGACATTTCTCAAAAAAAATAATACCTGTGTAAAAACTGAAGGATTTTTTTATTCCTTGGCCTATTATGGACAAAAAAATCTCTCACTTTTTTCAAATTCATCTCTGTTTGGTCGGAAACATAGTTTAAAGCGAAATTGGCCCTGTGTGTGGCAAATGATTTGTCCCTTAGAATGAATTCTTGGAAAATAATGGAGGCATGATGTTTATGAGTTGTGATGACTTCATATTTTCTGAATTGACCTCCCTTATGCATTCGCTACTCATATTTCTTTGATTCCATAGAAAACCCTAGCTCAGTAGGAGATGAAATTAGGGTTTGGTGTAGGCAAAACAGGGGATTTAGGACTGCCTTGTAGAGGGAGGGGAATGAAGGGGTTAGGGGCTGTCTAAATTCTTGGGAAAATTTTTGGGGATAGGGATAGATGTTATAGAGTAGGGTAGAGTGGAATTTCAAGGATTGAGTGAGGGGAAGGGGTCCAAAGGGGGAAAACACAGACCTAGTCTCGAAAAAGTGTCAAATTATAACAATAAGGTAGAGCTTGTGGAAAAATGATCATTTTGAGGGATATGAGTGATGGGAAGTGTTTAGGAAGGTATATTAAGGATAGGGGAAGGTGCAAGATCATAAGGATACAAGTCTTGTTGATTATTTAACCATGGAAGTCATGAGACTAAGAAAAATTCCCTCAAAAGCCTAGGAGAGGTAAATGAGCTTTCCAAGCACAACTGAGAGACAAATATGGTAAACACAAAGCCACTTACTTGGAAATGATATTTTAGAACTTGAAATTTTTGAATACCTTTGACTATTACTACACCTTCAAAAGATGAATTTGATGGTGAAATGACCAATTTTCATGATTTTGACCCTATGACCTAATGATGGCACAACATGGAAGAATGAGTTAAATGATGACCATGATGAATATGGGACACTTTGGAAAAATGTTTAAAAAATGAAGTGAGGTCAATGATAATGACGGAGATGAGGTGAAAGCAGATTAAAATAAGGTGGGATGGGTGGGATGCAAATACTAGTGCTAACATTGGCTCCAACTGGGGAAGATAGCTCCGAAGGAGGTGTCTAGAACCGTAGACCTCTAGGAATTCGTTGATCAATGCCTTCTTATTTTGGACATGGAGTCACAAGAAACTGCAAACTTATCTTTATTTCTGAAACCAAACCACTTATACAAATTGAAAATGCGTATACTGTAAATTGTAAACTAGATGCTTGTCCAGCAAGCTTATTGCACACTTGTCCTACACTAATCTACTGATAATTTTGTTGTTCTAAATGATACAATAATGCCAGTGCAGCTAGTCAAGCAACTGATTATATACATTTATTTCTTGACTGTTTATTAAAAACATTACAGACACAACTTGACCTTTTGTCTAGAAAACCCAAGCTATGCAATGTAATGGCAACTCATCATACATTTTGATTTCATAGTAGAAACAAAGCTGGAAAATCAAGCAGAAAAATCCTTCCATATACTCAGCTACAGGATCATAGACAGCAAATTTTGTTTGCTGACTATCAAACCATTCAATAATTTGGTTATCATGAGGAGGTTGTTCATATGGGAAATTTAAATTAGACCTCGGTTGGAACAGTGTGATATCAATTTCATGTTCAAGAACATAGCATCCTTTTATCTTAGAAACTAAAGGCAGCTGGAGAAAGTCCTCAGAAAACTGATTTTGATCTTGAAACTTGTAAGACTGAAGTTGAACATCTAACACTCGAATGTCTTTCTCAATTTTGTCAGCAAATTCCTCTAAAAAGTGATTTTTATCTCCAGATCTATATTTGCATGACTTTAGATAAATAGACAGAAAATTTGAGAAAGCCTCATCAATTTCATCATCATCAAAATTATTCCAGTATTATTTAAAACCTGCAATCGAGATAGGTTCTACCACATACCTTGTCATATTGGATCATATAGGCTACTGAATCTGCTATTAAGCTTTGAGTTCTTTTGATAGTTGGAGTCTCCATGAATGTCTTGATTCTGGATTCTTATGCTAGTGGAATCTTTTAATCAATCTGAACTATGTGGAGTCGCCAGGTGGATGATTCAACCTTCTTATGTCTAACTGTTGTCCACCATCAACAATTAGATCTAAGTCGTTGTCATTATTTCCCGGGGAAGATTTTGTCTTTTCGCCTCCCCAGCAACGACGCCCATATGTTATCACTCCACCAGATTCCCAAGGCTGAGGAAGGAATCCCAACAGAGGTAACCACAAACCAAGCTTTTGACTTGATAGCTAGCCCTAGCAAGCCATAGAGCGCTCTCTCCAAAGGGTCACAACCAAAAAAGCTGGAGAAAGTAGGATTTTAGGCTAGATAATGGGTGTAAGGGTTTTATTTGATTTGATTAGGGTTTGGCTCACTGAAACGAGGATTAGGTCAAGGGGATTGAATTAGGGCCAATGCGATGAAATTGCAGTCCATTAGATGGGGCAAGGTAGGTAGGAATTTTTAACACTTAAAGGTGATTTTGTTGAGATGAATAGACCAATGAGGAGTTAGGAAGAGTACATGAGATGAATTCTCCCTAAACTGAAGAAAATGGAAAAATTATGCAAAAATTATGTCAGACTAGGAGGTAACTCCACAAAACTGAATATGAATTAGATGGAGATTGTGTGTGTACTTATACATGGAGGTGAGGCTATTGGGATTCACTTTCCAATGTCTCTTGGCCTTCCTTATTTACTAAATTACAATAATATACAATCTCACCCAATCCCTTAGGATTAGGTGTCAACATTCCCCCCTTTAATCTAAAGGGATGTTGGTGAGTCCAAGCATCGTTCTGAACTTTTCAAAATTTTCTCTTCCAAGCGCTTTGGTGAAGAAGTCTGTGATCTGCTCATTTGTGGAACAATGATGTAGATGGATGGTTTTGGCCTCAACATGATGTCAAATCATACGGTATTTTGTATTGATGTGCTTTTTTCGATCATGGAACTTCGGGTTCTTGGCCAACTTTATTGCAGAAGTGTTGTCAATCATGAGTGGTGTTGAATGCATTTGTTTCATCTGCAAATATTCTAGGATTTTCCTAAGCCACACAATTTCCTTTGTTGCTTCAGCTGCTGCCACATATTCTGCCTCGGTTGTGGAATTTGCTGGAACTGATTGTTTGCATGATCTCCAGGAGACAGCTCCTGATCCAAGACTCATGGTATAACCTAAAGTAGACACCCCAGTTTCTTTGTCCCCATAAAAGTCTAAATCAGAGTATCTGATCAAGTTGAAATCACCTACCTGTGTGTATTTGAGTCCAAAGTCTTGAGTCCCCTTCAAGTACTTTAGAACTCTTTTTGCAATAGACCAATGTCCTTCACAAGGTTTTTGCATAAACTTGGAGAGGATTCCAACAACAAATGAGATGTCTAGTCTGGTGGTAGTCAGGTAGATAATACTTCCTACAAGGTGTCTATACTTCGTTGCATCCTCAAATTCCATCCCTTCAATGGATGTGGGCTTCAAGTTTTGTTCCCTTGGAGTGGTTAAGGGATTGCATTCATCCATGCCAAACTTGTTCAAAACATCTCCAATGTACTTATTTTGAGAAAGAAATATAAATTTATGATGTTGAGTTACTTCAATACCCAGATAGTAATGAACATAACCCAAATCAGTCATTTCAAAACCTTTCTTCAATTCTTTCTTTATGGATGCAATATAACTCTCATTGTTCCCTGTCATCAAAAGATCATCTACATACACCACAAGATATACAACTGTTTTTCCAACTTTCTTAACAAACAAAGTTTCATCATCAAGATCAAAATGTTTGAATTCAAGTTTCAGAAGATGCTCATTTAATTTCTCATACCAGGCTCGCGGTGCTTGCTTGAGGCCATACAAGGATTTTATAAGCTTGCATACTTTGTGTTCTTGGCCCTTCACAATAAATCCTTCTGGCTGGGACATAAAAACTTTCTCCTTTAGATATCCATTCAAAAAGGCGGTTTTTACATCCATCTAATGGAATTTCCATCCCTTCTGAGCTGCTAGGGCAAAGAGTGTCCGGATGGTGGCCCATTTTGTTGTGGGAGAAAATTTTTCTTCATAATCGACCCCTTCTTTCTGTGCAAAACCTTTTGCCACAAGCCTGGATTTGTGCTTGTAAAGTGAGCCATCTACTTTGTACTTGTTCTTGTAGACCCACTTACAGCCAATTGGTTTGGTTCCCAAAGGAGGATTAACCAGCTTCCAATTTTCCATTCTTTATCAAGGAATCATACTCCTTTTGCATCGCTTCATTCCATTCATCATGATAAGCGAATTCTTTGAAGGAATTTGGTTCATGATCTGTAGACAAATTCAATTCCCAGTTATAAGCAATATCCATATCGACAAGTGAATCAGAATTATCTACATCACCTTCGTTTTGTCTAGTGGAACTTCTTGTTCCTGTCTTTCCAACCTCATTGAGACGAACGATTTCTAGTGTCTTTTTCAGCCACTTGGGGGGATCTTTCTGAGATGGCTCAGGCTACTTATTTGACTGAGTTGGAATTGAATCAATATTCAATCTCTAAATTTTGTCAATCGCATCGTTCAAGGTGTCATCCATGGTTGGTTCTTCATGTGGGGGAGAGAGTGCTTCGGGAAATGATTCCACAGATTGATTTAGTATAGGAATCCCCCCTTAAAGATGTGGAATATTATTATCAAATTCTAGAAAATACTTTGCGTGTGTGAATCTATCCAGGCAATCAAGTTTCCGCTCAACAACATTTTCAGTCTTGGAAGATTCAAGGAATATGACATATCTTGCTATTACAAACTTCTTATTGACTTCATCATAGAGACGATATCCTTTGGAGGTATTGGAATACCCCAAGAAGATACATTTTTGACTTCTAGCACCAAGTTTATTCCTTTGTACCTTGGGTATCAAAGCATAACAAGTGGAACCAAAGACCCTGAAATGCTTTACCGAAGGAATGTGGCCATGCCACATTTCATAAGGAGTTTTGTTTCTGATTGAATTTGAAGGACACCTATTCTTTATGTATACAACACATAGAATTGCATCAGCCCAAAACATCAATTTTACATTCTTAAAAACATCATGGAGCGAACCATATTTAAAATTGTCTTGTTCATTCTTTCAGCTACACCGTTCTATTGGGGATTATAGGGCACATTTGTTTGATGTTTGATCCCATGTTGATGAAGATAATTTTCAAATTCGTTTGAAGTGTATTCTTTTCCATTATCAGTACGCAAAGAGCCAATATGAGTTTGTGCATCATTTTCAATCCATGCATGAAAATTCTTGAATGTTTGAAAAGCATCAGATTTGTTCTTTAATAATTAAACCCAACACATTCTGGTGTAATCATCAATAAATGTCATCATATATTTATTTCCATTTGCAAAAGAAATAGGCAGAGGGCCACATAAATCTGAATGAATAAGCTCAAGTTTTCTATGTGCTCTGGAATGTGAATCATGAAATGGTTGTTTGCTATGCTTTCCTAGAATACAAGCATCACATTGCTTAAGTTTCCTAGGAATTGTAGGCAATCCATTAACACCATTTTTCTTCAACAATCGAAGGCTGTCATAGTTTAAGTGTCCAAATCTAGCATGCCATAAAAGACTTGATGGGAATGTACCTTCATCATGATGTGAAATGAATGCAAAGTTTTGTGCATGAGTAGAGGAACCTTGCATCTTCCAGAGTCTTCTTTCTTCTATTCCCTCCATGACAAGTGAGTGATTTGATGCTTTTCTGACCTCAACCTTGCCATCAAACATGTGAATGGAGTGTCCTTGCTGGCAGATGTGGACCAAGGACAACAAGTTTCTCCTTGACTCAGGGAGGTATAGAACCTCATGTAGAAGATGATCTAGAAAACCAGGAAACTTAAGCCTGATTGTGCAAAGCCCTGATGGCTTGAGTTTGGATTTATCTGCGAAGTATACTAATCCATCAACTTTGTTAGTAAATTCTTCAAAAAAATATTTTCTAAATGTCATGTGACATGTTGCTCCTAAATCTAGCAACCAATCATTTCTCCAAGAAGTAAATGAAACATCAAACACGTCTTCAGTTACTCCATTTTTGTAATGTGCTACAACATAATGAGAGGATTTAGGTGCTTTACCTTTGTCTCTATCATGAGTTTTACCTTTTTCTTGATTTCTTTGCTGCTCAATTTTATCCCAAGGCTACTTACCTGTAGATGCATCATGCCAGTATTTATTGCAGCGTATGCAATGAAGATCAGATTTTTTAGTTTGAGTTTGTCTTACCCCCCCTTCCTCTGAAATTTCTTCTTCCTCTTCCTTTGGAATAATCTTGACCATGACTCTTCTCTCTATATGCAAAGCATACAACCTCTTCAGAAGACAGATGGGTTGTCATCTTTCCAAAAGCCTTCTCTCTTTCTGCAAACTTTTTCTCAAGAGAATAAAAGGCGATTTTAATGAGGTTTCCACTTGCTTTAAAGGACTCAAGATAATGTGAGTAAGTGGGATACAATGCTTTAACATATGATATGAGAGGTATATCAAATTCTACACCAATGTTCTTAATTTCATGCAAGATAAATCTTACTTCTGAAGCTAAAGCAAGAGCGTCATCATTTTTCAATTCAAGACTGAAAAAATTAATCATTAATTGAACAATTTCAAGTTATGAATGTGAGTCATTGAGTTATTTTAGCTTGATCAAGGCTTCATAGGCATTCGAAAATGGTGTAATATGGCGACTCACCTCTTCATTTATGGAAGCTGCAATCAAGGCATAGGCCTTGCAGTTCTTGTTTTCCCAAATGGCGATCTCCTTGTCTGAAGTGGGCTTTTCTGGTGGAAGATCTCCTTCTCCTTCACAAATTCCTATCCACAACTCATTAAAAATGAGAGTGTGCTTGATTTTCTGAGACCATTCAGGATAGTTCTCCTTGTTGGAGAGAAAAACTCCTACAATAGATATGAGAGAATGCATTCTTTTGAAGAAAAAAATACTTTGTTGTCACCTCCTGGTCTGACATGGTATTAGAGCCAGTCCCATTTTGTGCATTCCTGCCTTTGGTGTAACTCCCTTGCAGCGCGAATGCCAAAAATGGGACTGGCTCTAATACCATGTCAGACCAAGAGGTAACTCCGCAAAACTGAATATGAATTAGATGGAGATTGTGTGTGTACTTATACATGGAGGTGAGGCTATTGGGATTTAATTACCAATGTCTCTTGGCCTTCCATATTTACTAAATTACAATAATATACAATCTCACCCAATAACTTAGGATTAGGTGTCAACAATTTCCCAAAACAGAGCATGAAAAACATGAATTTTGCCTTTCAACTTGAAATTAAGCATATCATAGACATGAAAAGGTTTATGATCTTAAAATACATTCATACAAATGATCACAGAGAAAAAAATATGTCAAAAATTCATACCACATGAATCCCAAAGAAATAGCTGCAATTTGTCATTAATATCCAGGCCAAAATGTTTCTTCATCAATACACAAACTTTCAAACTGATGCCAACTTCCAACCCACCTCTGAAAATGAGTCAAAATGTACAATATATAGGCCTCAAACAATGTCTCCCAACCTTAGGGGTCGAATCCATGAGAGGAGGAGTTGATCCACTAAAATCTAAACTGAAACCTAGAGTGTAGGGTGGTCAAAGTGACTCATCCCTAACTTTTGTGAATTGATTCATTACACCTCATTTAGTTCATTTACATAATTTATTTACCCTAGGTAATAGTAAAAAAGTGATAATTACATTTACATCATCAATCACATCAGGTAAAAACATGATTCCCCAAGGCAAAATACAAATTTATAGAAAAACTCAGTGAATTGTTAAACGTGTAGCACCATTTTAAACCCAACTTGCAGGATTTTTTTGACTACCTTCCCTATGTCCAAATCAGCTCCATGATATCTCATTGGAAATATCTCTGAGTCTAGTTTCCAAAACTACCTCCAGTTTTCAAAATGATCTTAATTTTCCCTGACAAACATCACTTCTCCCACGACTGGTCAAAAAGTGCAGAATGAGGGTGCATAAATGCAGAGTGTTGTTGCAAGCAACTTTTGGAAGCCTTCCTCAACACCAAAATAAGCTCAAGATAGCTCATTGAAAATATCTATCTATATATTTATCATTTGACTCATCAAGAAAGTCATTTGGACACTCCAGCTAGGATAAAACTTGATTTTCCCAAGGTCACTCCATAAATGCAGCAAACCTCTTATAGCACCTGTATTTTTGACATTTCTCAAAAACCATAATACCTGTGTAAAAACTGAAGGATTTATTTTTCCTTGGCCTATTATGGACAAAAACCTCTCTCACTTTTCTCAACTTCATCTATGTTTGGTCGAAAACATAGTTTGAAGCGAAACTGGCCTTGTGTGTGGCAAATGATTTGTCCCTTAGAATGACTTCTTGGAAAATGATGGAGGGATGATGTTTATGAGTTGGGATGGCTTCATACTTGCTGAAATGACCTCCCTTATGCCTCCTCTACTCATATGTCTCTGATTCCATAGAAATCCCTAGCTCAGTAGGAGAGGAAATTAAGGTTTGGTGTAGGCAAAACAGGTTATTTAGGACTGCCTTGTAGAGGGAGGGGAATGAAGGGGTTAGGGGTTGTCTAAATTCTTGGGGAAAATTGTGGGGATAGGGATAAATTTTAGAGAGTAGGGTAAAGTGTAATTTCAAGGATTAAGTGAGGGGAAGGGGTCCAAAAGAGAAAAACACAGGCCTAGTCTCGAAAAAGTGTCAAATTGTAGCAATAGGCTAGGGCCTGTGGAAAAATGATGATTTTGAGGGATAGGAGTGATGGGAAGTGTTTAGGAAGGTATATTACGGATAGGGGAAGGTGTAAGAGCATAAAGATACAAGTATTATTGATTATTTAACCATGGAATTCATGAGACTAAGAAAAATGCCCTCAAAACCCTAGGAGAGGTAAATGAGCTTTCCAAGCACAACTGAGAGAAAAATATGGTAAACACAAAGCCACTTACTTGGAAATGATATTTTAGAACCTGAAATTGTTGAATACCTTTGACTATTACTACTCCTTAAAAAGATGAATTTGATGGTAAAATGACCAATTTTCATGATTTTGACCCTATGACCTAATGATGACACAACATGGAAGAATGAGCTCAATGATGACCATGATGAATATGGGAGACTTGGGAAAAAAATTTAAAAACGAAGCGAGGTCAATGATAATGACAGAGATGAGGTAAAAGCAAAGTAAAATAGGGTGGGGTGTGTGGGATGCAATACTAGTGCTAACACCAAGGAATCATTAGGTTATAGGAAAAACTATCAACAACCACACCTCAGTTGTAAGGAGCAATCCACTTGGACCTAAAAATCTAATATAGCGCATAAAACCCTTCATCATTGCAATAAATTGCAAAGAAAACATGATCTAAAAAATAATGTAGGAGTCATAATTCTCTCGTGTCACAGATAGGACATCCCTACGAAAATCCCCCATATGCACTACAGATCATGACCAACAGGATATAGCTAAAATAAAGACACATAGCCAACATACCATTTGAAGCTCTAGGAAAACAAGCACACGACCATCTTACATCTTTAGAATCAAAGTTCGGAATCTCCACAGTTCTCATTTTTAAGTCTACTTTTCGGGTCTAAAACAAGACCCATCATCAAGACAAATCTGCAAAAGAGAGACAATTTGTGTTAAATAAATAGTGGAAAAATGACAGGAAAGAGAGCAAAAAGAGCCGACCAACTAACAACTTAATGCTTTAATTTCTAAAATTTCATTTGTTTTTAATTTATTTTTATTTAAATTATGTTGAGTTTTAGTTATTTTATTTTATAAACGTATCATAATCATTATAATGATGTTTTGAGTTTAAATGCTAATACTGTTTTAATATTTCTTATTGCTAATTTTATCCCTTTTTATAAAGTCTTATGTTAATTTAATTTAATTTTAGGTTAATAATTTTATTATGTTTATTATTTTTAATTTTCATAAAGTCTTGTTTTTTAAACAATTCAAAGTGTGGTATTTTCTTTCTTATCCTAAATTTATGTAGACAGGACCTAGCAGATTATATTAAACGATTAAATGGATTGATTATTATTAATTTTAAAAGACCCTATGTGGATTATAGTGACTACTTTATAATTAATTATTTATCCTTAAAAAGTTATAAGTTATTATCTAATTTTAGCTTATGAACTAGATTAAAAGTTTTTTGTTTTTTAATAAAAACAAAGTATAGTATTTTTATTTTGATCCTAATATTATGTAAAAAGGGGGCTAAAGTAGATTATATTAATAGATTTAAAGAATTGATATTACTTAATATTATAAGATCCTATGAAGATTATAATGTCTACTTTATCATTAATTATAAATTATTGTTAAAAAGTCCTAAGTTTTTTATCCTATTTTATCTTATGATTTAGATTAGTTGTTTTTGTTCAAAGTTGTATAGCTTTATTTTAGAGATATTTTAGAGTTTTAGTGTTCTCCAAATACTAAATTAATATTTTCCTTATACTAATTTAAGATTATACAGTCCTATTATATGACATTACTGAGGACGATGTAGTTATTTAAAAAGGTTTGGAATAGGTTAATTGATTATAACCCATAGATAGGGTTTGTAACCAATTGATCCTATAAACTAGGGTTAGCAGAAGGTAGGGGTTTAATTAAGGACTAAGATAATGAAAGGAGATTTATAAGGGTGTTTTTAAATAATTACTTCTACTATTAAGGTTAAAGAAGGGTAGCAAGGTAAGGGCAAGGAGTAGGGTACAGGTTTGATGCGAACAGGTGGGTAGAGGGAAGGGGAAAGGGTATGTGGTAGAGACAGAGAAACTCAATTTAATGATAAAAAAGGACGAAGGAAGAGAAGAGGTAAAAGGAGACCAATGACTCAAGGGTGCGAGAGGTTTTAACGGGACAACACGTGGACCCAGTTTCTGCTAACTTCTAAGCCTCCATCTCTATTTAGGTTGTGAGGGTGTTTTATGATTTCCAAGGCTTCACGTATTTTGCATTTGAAATGATGCTTTTCTTTGGCAATTACCACTGCTTCTTCAAGGAATATGTGGTGACATGTTTTGCTTGAATGTTCTGCCAAAGCTGAGGTTTTAATTCTTCCAAGCCTAATGTCTGCCCCATGTTCTTTAAACCTTATTTTAAAGGGCCTACCAGTTTCCCCAATATATCAATCTCTGCATGAACAATTGATTTTGTAAACACCTTTTTGTTGGAGGTGGTCGGGGTCATCCTTAACAGATTTCATTTTTTGCTTGATGGTTACTAGAGGTTTGGAGGTTGCTCTAATTTCCTTTTTGGCTAGAACTTTGGCTATTTTGTCTGTGACCCCTTGAATATAAGGGAGGTAAGCTTTTGACAAAATAGCCAAAGTTCAGGACAAGACCTTCCTTTCAAATACAGTAGCTGTCTGCCAAAGAATGAGAATACGTTTAGACTGACCGACCTCAAAAAGATGTTTAAAATCCATTGTTTGTCGAGATTATGTGGGAGGATGGGGTAGACATTCAGAACTGGAAGATTCGACTGGCATAGTCAAAAACATGTCACCCATATATTGAGTGTAAAGAGCGTCATTTCAAGCAAATATGAGCACAGGTATGGAGCCGCCCTCACTATTTAAATAAGTTGGGTAAGAAGTTAGCAGCTATTTATATTGTCACTGCTGAGTCGATGTGCCTCTCTCTCACAGATCTGCTGGGTTACACGTGTCACCACCCCTCTGTTCTGGTCGCATCCTACTCCTTGCCCTTACCTTGCTACCCTTCTTTAACCTTAATAGTAGAAGTAATTATTTAAAAACACCCTTATAAATCTCCTTTCATTATCTTAGTCCTTAATTAAACCCCTACCTTCTGCTAACCTTAGTTTATAGGATCAATTGGTTACAAACCGTATCTATGGGTTATAATCAATTGACCTATTCCAAACCTTTTTAAATAACTACACCGTCCTTAGTAATGTAATATAATAGGACCATATAATCTTAAATTAGTATAAGGAAAATATTAATTTAGTATAAGGAGAACACTAAAACTCTAAAATATCTCTAAAATAAAGCTATACAACTTTGAACAAAAACAACTAATCTAAATCATAAGATAAAATAGGATAAAAAACTTAGGACTTTTTAACAATAATTTATAATTAATGATAAAGTAAACACTATAATCTTCATAGGATCTTATAATATTAAGTAATATCAATTCTTTAAATCTATTAATATAATCTACTTTAGCCCCCTTTTTACATAATATTAGGATAAAAATAAAAATACTATACTTTGTTTTTATTAAAAAACAAAAAACTTTTAATCTAATTCATAAGCTAAAATTAGATAATAACTTATAACTTTTTAAGGATAAATAATTAATTATAAATTAGTCACTATAATCCACATAGGGTCTTTTAAAATTAATAATAATCAATCCATTTAATCGTTTAATATAATCTGCTAGGTCCTCTCTACATAAATTTAGGATAAGAAAAAAAATACCACACTTTGACTTGTTTAAAAAACAAGACTTTATGAAAATTAAAAATAATAAACATAATAAAATTATTAACCTAAAATTAAATTAAATTAACATAAGACTTTATAAAAGGGATAAAATTAACAATAAGAAATATCAAAACGGTATTAGCATTTAAACTCAAAACATCATTATAATGATTATGATACGTTTATAAAATAAAATAACTAAAACTCAACATAATTTAAATAAAAATAAATTAAAAATAAATGAAATTTTAGAAATTAAAGCATTAAGTTGTTAGCTGGTCGGCTCTCTTTTCTCTCTTTCCTGTCATTTTTCCACTATTTATTTAACACAAATTGTCTCTCTTTTGCAGATTTGTCCTGATGATGGGTCTTGTTTTAGACCCGAAACATAGACTTAAAAATGAGAACTGTGGAGATTCCGAGCTTTGATTCTAAAAATCTACACCACAGAAATCTACAATCCATCATCTTACATCTGTCAACCCTATCCATACTAAAATTACTCCTAATAGAAGCCTGGAACTCCAAAACTATTGTAGTGCAGACTCATATACATGTGCACACACGATGAGAGAAACTCCCACATGGACACATGATACAAATAGTTCCTTGGAGTAATCACTTCGTCTTCTCTGTCTAGTTCATCACCATTCTATCCTACGTGCCCATTCTCCTGCATCTGCCTCCCTCCAAGGGTAATTTGATTATCTACTCTATAGGCTTTCCGTCCATCTACATGCATATCAAAGGAAAAATGGGAATATAGGATTTGAAAGAGCCATATGCCTATGCAATGTATGGAGATACCACACCCACATCTTGATGCTCTATTCTCTTGTGTGTTTTTTTTCTCATTACCTCTACCATGTCACCAATATTGATAACTATACCGTTGGGGATGGGCTAGACTGGAATCCAGTCACCATATTTGTGAACTTACAACCTAACAACCCCAACTTCTTGTAGCATTGTCCCGTAATGTCTTGTGAAAATAGTTATCATAAATTTTAAACAACTTGAATGTTGTTTCTTGCATCCTGTTATAACACCTTTAGATTATTTTGGCGGAAAAGCGTGGTTTTCATGACATCCCACCCAAAGAAGGAAGGTAGTTGTTGGGGAGGGGTCCCTAGTGCTTTTTGAAAACACTAGGGGGGTCTGCAATGGCTCAACTTCCCCATGTCAAGGTTTTCATGACATCCCAACCAAAGAAGGAAGGTAGTTGTTGGGGGTGGGGGGCGTGGTCAGGGAGGGGTCCCTAGTGGTTTTGGAAAATACTGGGGGGGTCTGCAATGGCTCAAATTCCCCATGTTAGGAAAATGGCTTACAGTAGCTGACAAAGTGCGCCCCCTATGTTAAATCTCAGAAGCTCAAGGGTCCCACAATGCTCCCCCATCGTTAATCTCTGCAACCAATCTATTTGTTTCATCATGGTTGTTAAATCAATCTCACACACCACAAAATAGCCCTTGATTTTCCTATTAGAATACAACTTTAACATAGTCTTCTTCGACAAGTCCACTATCCCAACATCGTCGTGTCAAAATATGGGGGAAAAAAATCCTATATTTTCCTCCCCGCCCATCTAGAATGTAATATCAATATGGTAGAGGGAGATCTAGGTGATTTTGATACAAAATTCCAAGTACTGGGGAGGATCCACCTGCACCTCCTCTATAACAAGTGGTTGTTTTGGCATCAATGTTGTTGCAACTCAACAATTTATGACTTTAACAACCATTTTCAAACCATCCCCTCGCTTCCTTTCTGAGATACCTTCCTGCATACATGATGGTTTCTTTTAGAATGATTTTATAGATGATTCTCAACTTATTTCAATAAATTAGTTTGATTGTGTGGATATTTTTCCTTCACATTATGATATTTTTCTTTTTAGTGCATCTTATATGTATCACACTTTAACAACTCCTTTTTATCAAGGATTTTCTAGAGACCCCCTTTGTGTAGTTTTGGAATCACATTAGTCTTAGTGCTATGGTGTTTTATGGAGGTTATATATTTAGATAGATTGTGCTTATCATTATAAAGGATAGTGCAATCTAATACTTTCTCTTCTTAGCCTCATATCCATATTTAGAGAGGATTTTTTGCATAGGATGAACATATGTTGATATGTGTATTCATAAACCCTCTCAGTTCTTTCTTTAAACTAGGGTGAGTTGTATTTTTGAGTTGGTTATACACAAAACAACTGTCGCTTATATTTCAACTATCTATATCTTATATTTTTGCCTCAACACTCTTTGTGATGAGTTGGGTATTTATAAATGCACTCTCATATTATATTCAAGATCCCTTATAACATTTATAATAGCAAGTGCACTTGTGTTGGATATCCATAAACCTATGCATATATTGTATTTGAGTGTGCTTGGTAATATTCAAGCCCTTTTATACATATGGAGTTCAATGTTTCCACTCTCACATAAGCTATTATTGATATTGTTCGAGGTTGGTACTCCTATCTCCTTTCTATTATGGGACGTTTCTTTGAAAAACTCTTCAAATAGAGAGTTAAACATATTTCTTCATGATATGCACAATGGTAGGGATATGTAACAACCCCTGGTTGATTTTCCATGTAAATAAAAATAATACCAAGGTCATGGGACCTGTATTCCAAGCTAAATGTTGGGAAAAACACTTTTGTGGGAATGACTTGTAATTAATTGATGGATATGTAAATTGGCAAAGGCAAAGAGGCATTAATTGACATTTAATTATGAGAAATAAAGGAAAATATGAGGAAATGAAGGTGAAGAGACATAGATTTTCATGCGAGGGAAATTAGAGGGAAAATGAAGAAAATAGAGGCATCAATGATAAAAAGGCTTTAAAGGATCAGTTCATAGCTTTTTTTCAGTTCAATTTTGGGCTCTCTCATTTCCTTCTCTCATTCTCTCATACTATTGCACACTTAGATAAATATTGGAGCATTCTTAGAGCACTTGGGTATTCACTTGGATTGGATAAAGAAGAAAAATGAAAACATGAAAATGAAAAGGAAAAGTTGGATTAGCAACTATAGCTCGATTTATTGCAGGTAACAGGTTGCATGCGTGATTTCCTTGTTGATTTATGGATGCATGGTATATGGTATATACATGTGATTCTTTGGTTATGTGTTGGCATCATCATGGATATTTTCCCTGATTGTCAGTTATTTCAACCTTGCCTTGCCATTTCCTGGATATCCGTGGTGTTGTGGGTTTTTCCACTTGTTTTTTTTATTGGTGCTCAGGTTCCTTATGGTTGTGGTTTGGAACAAATGCTCTGGAAACCCTAGAAAAATGTGGGTTGAGTTACTAGTTCCTGGAGCCATTGGTTGGGATAAACACTCTGGATTCCTTGGTGAGTTGAGTTACTATTCCCTAGAGTTGCGGTTGGAAAAAATTATTTGGAGCCCTGAAAGGTTGTGGGTTGAGTTACTAGTTCATAGATCCCTGGAAAACTTGGGTAGAGATCGATCTGGTTGATGTCAGTGATTTCTTGACCGTAGAGGTGGAATCACTGTGGTTGAGGGTTGAGGTGGTTTTGCCTCTAGAATCCCTAGTTGGTTTTATCTTGGTTATTCCATGAGATCCCAAATTAATGCTTGGAATATGGCGTGGGGGTGATTGACTGAAAGAGAGATTTGGTTCAACCCAATCTCTAGTCGGGTGGTACGTGGAAGTCCTTGACTTGGTTAGCATTATCATTTGTTAATAAGAGATATTTTCCTATTGTCAATTATGAGCACTTGTATTGGTTATCATGTTGACATTATGGCTCATTTTCCATGGGCTCTATGTTGGTTATTTGTTGGTTATATGTTGGTTCTGTGATGTATGCTATTTATGGCTCTTGTCATGTTTTGATAAGTATTTGAATGGTTAAGGAATTCATGGCCTAACAAGTGTTGTTGCAGCTTGTTAGAGAGGTCTTGAAGCCTTCTCGGTGACACTTAGATGAGGAATATCAGTTTATGATCATATATGCATTCATGACTTATAGCTTATGATGTTTTCCATATGTTTGACGAAATTTCTAATGTCTTCTAGGAAGTCTAGGTCAAGTTTCTGATTCAGTTTTGAATGTTTAGCATTTCCATCATGTTAAATATGATTTTGTAAAGATACAAGAATTTATAAGAAGGTCAGAGGCTACTCGGAAAAGTGTCTTTGATCTCAGGATCTGGCCGGCACAAAACATGTGAAATTAGGCCATGATTGAAGGAAGAAGACCCATGCATGTGGTTGGAGTCCTGCATCTGCTGACCGCACTATTTCTTATCATGGGCGTGTGTTTAAAAGGTTAGTGAAAAAGAGCTCCATATCAAGGTTTGATCACTCGGGGGTGGTTTTTCAACTCCCGAGTGGTCCGTAGTCCCTACAGTAACGTCGTAATTGTTCAGATTGTAGGCATCTACTTTGAACTAGAAATTGGAGGTCGGTTCATGTCATAGTAGCACCAGTTCTAAATTTACATGGAGGGCTTGTAAAAGCGAGTAAATGTGGGGTGGGTGTTACAGATATATATTCACCCACCAGCCTGATGATAAGGTTGTTGATAATTGTTTTCTATACATCAGCCAAATGATGGTTACATTCTCATCTTGCTAAAATACGTTTCTTTCACAATTTAACTCGCATAATTTGGTAGTACTCTCTTAATATATGACTAACCTCCTAAGGATATGTCTTCCCACCCTCCTCCCATATACGAATACCTAGGACACTTTTGTCCAATAGTTTAGCAAATCGATGGCTACAGCATTATCCACATCCATACATCTTTTTTATTTTAGCACTCCATCATTGTATGATATAGTAGTACCATTCTCCTATTATTACTATAATTCACAATAATTTTCTAAATAAATAAGAATAATAAGACAGAGAATGCGATTAGTTAAAGATAGTATAAGTCATGAACAACTTAAAGGAGTTTACAAGATTGATTGTTCATGCGGGAAAAATTATATTGGTGAAACCGGAGGTTCGCAACAGAGACGACTTAAAGAACACGAAGCCGATATTAAGAATGAGAGATATCGCACCTCAACCCTTGCTCCTCGAAAACTAAACATCATATGAGAGATCTCAAAATATTAATATATTTATCCTTTATAATTCTTAATGAAATATTTATTATGGTGGTGTAAGTATTAGTTAAGGTCAAATTGGAATAGAAACTAATGCAAACAACCTTAATAGTCATTGTTCCATCTTAATTTCATAGGAATGCTATCCTTTTAATCTATTTATTTCTCTTATTTGATGCTTGAATATCTATGCTACATCTTCAAAAATGTCTAAAATCCATACTCCATAAATACATAGTCTTACTAAATTAAATTTTTTTTTTTTTTGAAACTATACTTTTAACATCATCATCCAAAAAAACATTTAATCATTTTTATGAAACACAGTTACTTTATTTAATATACTATATTTCATATTATATATATACATTTCAAACCCCATCAAAATAATTTTCACCTTATATACTAGCATTATATTTTATATCTTTCATAAACCATATATCTAAACAATACATCATATTCTTTTATCTTAAAATTTACCTTTAATATATTTTTAACCATATAAATGAAATGAAGTTAAATTCATTATTTTAATTAAATTTTTTATGTTAAAAATATGACATGCATCCACCATTAATAAATATTAAATTCACTATATATAAATGTTATAAAAATCACTATTTAATATTTATAATTAGGAATTTTTTTTTTAATTTTTTGTTTAAATTGACTATTTTCATATTTGAAATGATCACTAAAAAGATAATGTGAGAAAACCAGTGATTCATTATAGCCACACAATAGGAATATACAATTTGATAAATATTAATATCAATTACATAAACTTCTAATAACATTAAGGTAAGTATAATTTGTTAAATATTTTAATAGATGACATCGATCCTAACAATCAAAAATCAGTCAGGTCAGTGTTTGTATTAATGAGATATACAAAAATTGTGCAATAAGTTTTAAACTAAATATCAAAGGCTTAGTGTTCCCCATTTCCTCTTACAATCTATCATTGAATTTATTTGGAAAGTGAGGGAAGGGAAGCACCAACATATTTCCCACCATGGACTCATTAAGTTGATTGCTATGGATGTTCTAAGTCACTTAAGGAACCATGTTCTATGGATTGAATTTGTGGACATGGATAGGGAAATTTTCATTGAAACATAAGCCATTTCCTCCACACAGCAAGAGTGAGCATCAAACTCTAGTATTGGGGGTAGATAATAGAAGGAGGAAGAAAAAACCAAGGAAGAAAAGGAGTCAGCATAAACAAAGGAAGGAAAAGAAGGGGGAAAGCAAGAAGCAGAGGAGGGGAATCCTAAGGAGCTCCCTAAGCCTCAAGAGACATAAAAACAAGGACAACAAACAAGTCTCTCTCTAGGGAACACAGAGCAAGAAGTGCATGCCACATTGGCCACATTGGGCACACCTATCAAGCCCAAAGAAGGCAGCCAAGGCAAGGTCCCTTATACTTTAAAATAAGGGAGAGCTCTAGGATAAGGCAAGGGAAGCCTCAACATCCTTCAAATTTTCCTATCACTATTGATGATTCAGCCACACAAAAAGGAAGAAGTGGGACCTAGTGAGGGAAAATATGAAGAAGTTACATATCCTAAGGCCAAAACCAAGCAACATGTGCTACCCATGGGAAGGCCCACCACTATAGAAGTCACCTTTAAGAGGCTTGAGGCACAAGTTGCCCTATTACAAGAAGAAAAAGAAGAGATACAGGAGGAGACAGAGCAGCTACAAGAGAAACAGGGGCTGCTACAGGAGAAATAGGGGTTGCTACAGGGGCAGCAGGAGGTGCTACAAGAAGGGGAAGACACATTAAAAGAAGATAAAAAAGGCCTCCAAGAGCTCCAGGATCCCGATCCACTACCCAGCCTAATATCATACTACAAATTTTTTTAGGGAGATAGGATTATACCTAAGAAGTTCATTGTCCCACTATTCTTTGAGTTATAGAAGGAAAGATGCAGAAAACATAAATGGATGCAAATTGCAAAATCCAAAAATTTAGAGGATGTGAGCCTCATGGAGGAGAAATTTATTAAAATGGGAAAGAAGTTAAATTACTTGAAACTAAGGTATTCAATCATGAGAGATCAACTAAAAGAAAAAAACACAAGGCTAAGAGAGCAGTTGCAAGAAAAAGAGACACAACATGCTACTATGGCAAGTTTATCTATGGAAGCCCTACAATGCAGACAACCATCCAAATCCTATGTCATTTTCCTGAAGGAGAAGTGGTTGCAGTTCTAGATAAACACACTAGAATAGTATGGTTCTTTACATTTCTAAGACTACAAACAATTTATTGAGTTTTGCAAAAAAGGAAAGTATTGAGGATAGGGAAAAACTAGCTGAGTTTTACATGCACAATATGATCATAACGCATATGAATTTCTGGGACCCCAACTCAAGGATGGGAGACATGAAACTTATGGCATTGTCCTCTTGCTTGACCCATGAGGAAACAATAGCTAAATAATTAAAGAAGGTGACGGAAAAAGGAAGAAAGGGAGCCCTTATACATCATAGTAGAATTAGTAAGCCCCAAGGTTGTCATCAGTAACCCCAATATCATCTCCTATGACTTTAATTTATCACCTAGTTACATGGCAGCCGAAGAACAATCCATCCTACATTTTGAGGACACATTTTGGATGTTGGGAATAGAGAGTCTGCAGGCTTGTCAAAGAAGGTGGCATGCCCTGCCTCACAATTTACAAATCAGAGAGTATCACTCTCCGTAAATATTAAGGAATGTCTTGGAGAGAACCCCATTGTACAAAAGGATCATGCAAAGGTTGAGGATCAAATGGATAGGAATCAAACTCATTCATCCCTTAGTATTGGGCCTACAAGAGAGAAGGAACGAGGTAGAAGAAAAAAAAGAATGGACATACATAGAGGCAAATGCAGGTTTTTATCCACAAGAAGGCACACCATCTGAGATGCCTTGGGAAGTCAAAGAGGGCACCAGGGCAATGCATTAACTTCACATCAATGACTAAGTTACTCAAAGGATGAGAAACACCTTCAATAATGGGGTGATGATGGGGCCCATCAATAGGTATATTTTGAGGTTCATTGTGCTATCCTCCAACCCTTAAAACTCTCCTTTCCTCACATTATTTCACTTTTTTATCCATAATATGCTTAGTGGGAATACTAAAGGGTGTTTTTAATATTGTATGGCCTAATTTGGTTAATATGCAGGAAAAATAAGCATTTTTGGAAGTATTTACCATGCAGGGGCTCGATGGAGACATCTAGAGAGAATATAGGGGGGCTTGTCCACCTCATTAAATCCCTAACTCAACTTGAGACCTCCAAATCCTCACCAATGTTTCGAATTCACTAGCATCCAAGGAACTATAAGTGCATGAAAAGGTCAAAGGGAACCAGATCAAAAAATCTCGAGATTTTGGAAGGGGGTATTCTAACTTTCATGGGAATTTCCCATCAATTACTTTTGTATAAATAAACCAGTTGAAAGGCTTATTAGGATTCAAATTTTGGTTGCAGCTAGGAGTAGCTACTAAGAGCCTAGAGCTTGAAATTGTTATTCTTATATTTCATATAATGTATGTGACTATAATTTTCTATTAATGAGGAGTTTACCATTGGTTAGCAACCGAGTTAGTTTTGGAGGGTTGAAACCCTTAGGTTTGGGCCCAACCCATAGGCTCTAGCCCCTCCCTTGTATTTCTTTCTTATTCTTGTTTCAAATCATTGTAATTATTTCCTTGTTTCAGTAGCTGCCATATCATAAAAACTTTTAATTGTGGGTTTTCCTATCACCTCTCTTATGGGAAGAGTGATTGGAAAGATCCACAATAACAACTAAAATTTATTTTTTTATGATTTCTTAGAAATTGTTAATTGGATTGCAATATTTATACATGGTTAATCTATACAACTTAGGAGCTAGCAGCATTGGTTTTGTAATTGGAATTGTGTTGTAGGTTAGAGTAGACTTCAATAAAATTCAACTCATATTTTCCATGTTAATTTACTTTGTTGCAATAATGATCATTTGATGCATGTATTTGACTAAATGCATGAACTATGTTGATTTTCAGGGGTGGGCACACCTTTCCTCATCTACCTGGACCTTTCCATCTTCCTCTTAGGAATCTCACATTGCTTACAAATTCTATTAAGGTAAATGAAGGACATTGTGGCCATCAACTTTGATGCAAGATAGAACTCCAAGGGGTACTAGGCTTCGCTAAGGGGTTACCACGCCCATAATTCACCTCCTTCTACCTCCATCCACATTCCTCTACCTTCAAGAAACCATTTATGTCCTCAAAAATATCTCATACCCCCTCCTGTAGCAAAACAGGGCCTCATGTAGCAATACAGGAACTCTTGTAGCAGACCTATATCATTATTTTCTTCAACCAATTTTGCTCCATACTTTGACTCTGGCGTAGTTAAGTTGAATAATGGCCCCCAAACTGTTATTTGATGATTAGGGAAGACTCTAAGACCACTATAACCTCATACTTTCCTCAATGCAAACATCAGATAGTAAAACGGAGTTTGAATTAATATTTTTTTTCGTAAGTATGTTAAATATTGGATTCCTCGTTTTCAAGCAAGTGCGAGTAGAAAAACGATGCATGCAAGTAGGTTATTTATTTGGTTAAGTTTTCAAGTAGAGTAGCATGATTTACTCATGTAAATAAATCGACCTTTTCCTTTCATGCAATTTCAATTAGCATTTACATTGAATGAATTGTATTTTCCTTTGTAGTTAGAATCACATTCATTTATGCTTTTATAGGAAATTATTTCTGTAATTAGTTAAAGTAGTGGTCTCTGAACACCTTGGCCAGATCTCAAGAATGAGGGTGACATGAGTAGAACTTAACTTGTTGTGCATATAGCATTGTCACCTCTAAGTTTGTACGAACCTTGGGTTGATAATTTAAGTTGAGAAGCCCTTGGGAGTTGCAACATACTTGGTGCAATACTAGGACTCATCAATGTATTAACAAAAATAATTCAAGGTGCACTTGAGAAGTCAAAAATGGCAAAGAAAACCTTGAAAAAGGTTGGCGAAGGGAAGATGAATGTAAAGTTATTTAAGCATATTTTGAAAAATAAAAAAGATGAGTTCATGCAAACAACGCGAGAAGAGTTAATATATCTAAGAAAGAATAACCCAAATATTTTTTGGTGGGAACTTCAACCAAGGAAGAAGAAAACTAAAAATAATATAACTCTATGATAAATAATCATAGGATGAGCCTACTCCCAAGATCAACACAAATACAAAGCTTTTCAAATTACAGGAAGTGGAGACAGCAATTAAGAATTTGAAAAGGGGAAAGGCAAAGGACATGGTTGCACTTCAAGCAGAATATCTAAAGTGGGGAATGAACATTCTTGCACCGTACATCATGGAAATATTCAAAAACGTCATTCGGTAAGGATTCCTAAGATATTGGACAACTAGTCTAGCAATACCCCATTTTAAAAGTGGAGACATTAATAATCCTTCTAACTATAGAACCATTATGTGTTGGTTTTTGTAGCATCAAATGTATTCTATCCATGAAATTTGGTGGAGAGGCTAGAATACATGAGATCTCCAAATCCCATATTAAGTTTTAATATTGGTAGTCGGTGCTCCAACAATGGATTATAAGAGGAATTCGATGGGCACTTGGAGAAGACACACCAGAAATACCAGCAGTATGATTTCCTTGGTAGATCGATTTCGAGAGAGCTGCAGTAGTTGTCAGAGAGCTAGAGATCAAAGTAGAGATAGTGAGGAGCAAATACAGTGAGGCCGGAGGAATTTCTACAGATTCGGAAAGTGCATTGCAGAGAGGAAAATATAGCCGCGGTGAGGTTGACGCAGGTATTGCGCAGAAGCCTCTAATATGAAGTTTAATTTACATATTTAGGAAGTTGTTTAAGAGTTCTGGTGGCAGAAGAATTTCGCAGAGGCTGGGAGAAATGCTTCCAAAGTCAATGGCAAGTAGAAGAGGCAGCTAAGTGTGAGATCGAGGTTGTATTATTTTGTACATGCACAAAGCCTACGTGGGAAGGTGATGCAGGGCAAGACATAGAGGGTTTCAGTGGCCAATATTCAATGTCAGATTTTCCTGTGGGGTGAGGAAAATTCCTCAATAGATTTTTGCCAGTATTTTTCTCTATAGGATTGCCATATTTGGAACCCAAATTATTGTACTCAAATTTTCCCACTGCTGCATAATAATAAAACCTTCAACTGTTGCACCGATTTTCGCAAGTTGGGTTTTTTCACGGACATTTGCCCAAAAATAACAGTGTCAAAATTATTGGGTGTGTGCTAGTATTTTCTCAGTTTCCAACGATATTTATTTCCGAAGTTTTATTTGAGAAGGTTGCGGTGTGTTTATTTTGATGTTGTTGTAGCAATAAACTAAATAATTAATTTATCAGTTAGAAGAAATAATAGCAGTTGCTGCAATAGGATTTCAATGGTGAAATTTTCACATGGTATTAGAGTGTAAGTGAGCAACGAGGAAGCTCAGAAGTGAAGAGGAATTTTTTTTTGTTCAGAGGGAGCAGTAGGCCGAAATTTTATGGTGTTGCACAGTGCCTAGTTAGGCAGTAATAATTTTTGGGAAGGGTTCGATTTTTAGTTGCAAGAGGCAGAAAAAGTTTGAATTTCCCATAATAGTGATTCTAGTAGGCAGATGGAGAAACAAAAACTCATATTTTCATTGTGCAGATTTCTAGTTGGAGGTAGAAGGGTTTTACAGCTGTAGAACCAGCATTGGGTGGAAGAGAAAAGCACAAACGACAGAGGGAAAATTTCTCTCAAGGAACTTAAAGTATCATAAGTTTGATTTTTCCAGGCATATTGGTAGTAGCAGTTAGCAGATCCACGTATTCGAGAAGGTAGTGTGAGTACCATAGCAGAAACCAAGTAGAAGGAAAGAGAGTATTTTCGAAAATTTTTTGAGATGGCCACAATAGGGCTTAGAGATCAGGACATGTTGGAAGGGGCTTCCAACTATATCATCTAGAAAGCTAGGCTATCATTCCTTATAGACAAATATGGCGTGAAAGCCTACATAAAAAATGTGGTGGCAATTCCCCAGGATTTTGATCAGTAGAAAGAGTGCATGAAGAAAATGACAAGAGTGAAGCGGTTGATCTTGGATGAATTCTAAGATCATATAGTCTCACATGTGGTAGACAAGGGAAAAACCAAGGAAATGTGGTAGTCTCTCTCCACGCTTTATCATGGTACTTCTGAGTAGCAGAATGTGTTCCTGGAAGAGAATCTGAGATGCATAACGATGTAGAAGGGGGAAGGCTTATATCCCTTCCTCACTAGGATTTAAGAGGTCTAATACCAGCTTGCAGTTTTTGGGGAAACACCTCAACCATCAGAGCTAGTGTGATTGGCACTCAATAGTGTATCAAAGGATTGGAAAGTATTTTTCGAAAGCATATTGGGAAGAGACACTTTTCCAAGATGGGACAGAATGTGGGTTGATTTTAAGCAGGAGGAGTTGAGGTTATCTCTGCTAAATATCTCCATCAACAGCAGCAGCAGTAGCAATGGATCGAAGGTGGTGAAGGAGGAGGAAAATGTGGCCCTCGCATGAAAGGGTCCTAGTCAGGGGCAAGGGGAGCAGAAGAAGAAGAGTAAGGAATTTCCAAAGGTAAATTGATTCATATGTGGTGAGCTTGGTCACTACAACACGCAGACTCTAAGGAAGAAGGACAAGCAGGAGGAGCAGGACCAACTGGAAGCCTCAGTTGATATTGACAATTTTTCCTTCAGGTTGGAGGAATAATTCGTGATGTTTGTAGCCATACCTCTAGGAGTGAGGTGGGGCGACTTGTAGATGTAGCCACAAAGAGATACAAATTTGGGTAGGGTCCATGGAGGATTCCACCTCATTGATCATTACTTGGCTATGGGGGCCCACAATATTCAGTAACATTATGGATCAGTGTCATAGATGCATTCGGATTCTGAAGTGTCAATTGCAGACTAGTTGCAATTAGATGTTGGAGAGCACAGTGCAGAGTTGGTAGTAGTGCAGGTGGCATAGTGTAGAGTTAGCAGCAGCGCAGATCCTTCAGAGGTAGTGCAGAAGCTAGTAGCAGCCAAAGACTCAAGTGACAAATGCATTATATTGAACTTAGTTGATTCGGTATTTTAGATGTTTCTCAATTGCAGATGTTGCAATTGCAACAACAACAAATGGGAGGGGGTTGCAATGCAGATGCAGTGTTGGCAGCAATACATCAAGGTCAACAACAACACAAATGCAACATCAGAGTTGTGTAGAGGTTGGTGGGCAGTGGTAGGCAGTCATAGTGGCCATACATCAGTAGCGTGACAGGAGGTGATACAAAGACAAGGTGTTGTGGCAAAATGTGCAGCACTAGAGAGAACAAAGTCCTCGCTAGAGGGAGTGTTAATTTTTTATAGAAATAGATGTGTTCTAGCCATGAAATTTGGTGGAGAGGATAGAATACACGAGATATCCAAAACCCAAAGATCGTTTCTATATATATGACCTAGAGATGGATTAATTAGATTACTAACTAGTTTTTAAATATTTTTGAAGTCTAAACTTAGGGAATATGGTTAATTAATCATAATTAACTAATTAAAGGTGTGAATCATCTATAAACTCACACGGATCAACTCCAATATCATCCTAGCCATTGATTAAGTTTTAATCTTGGTCGTTGGTGCTCCAACAATGGATTATAAGAGGAATTCGATGGGAACTTGGAGAAGACACACTATAAACATGCTCAGTTCGATTTCCTTAGCAGATCGATTTCCAGAGAGTAGTAGTAGTTGTTGGAGAGCCAGAGATCGAAGCAGAGACACTAAGGCGTAGAAATAGTGAGGTTGGAGGAAGTTCTCTAGATCCTACGAGTGCATTGCAGAGAGGAAAATATAGCCGCAGTGAGGCTAACGAAGGGGTTGTACAGAAACCTCTAACAGGCAGTTTAATTTTTAGATTTGGAAAGTCCTTTCATAGTTCTGATGGTAGAAGAATTTCGCAGAGGTCAGGAGAAACTTTTATAGATTTGTTGGAAAACAGAAGAGGTATATTAGTGTGAGATCCAGGCTGTACGATTTTGTGCCTGCACAAAGCCTACGAAGAGGGTGAAGCAAGGTAATACATACAGGGTTTCAAAGGCCAGTATTCAGTGTTAGATTTGCCTATGGGCTGAGGAAAATTCCTCACTAGATTTTTGCCAGTTTTTTCTCTGTAGGATTTCTAGAATGGGCATCCATATTATGTACTCAGGTTTTATCACTGATGCATAATAATACAACCCTCAACTGTTGCACCAATTTTCCCAAGTTGGGTTTTTCTAGGGACATTTGTCCAAAAATAATGGTGTCAAAATTCTTGTGTGTGTGCTAGTATCTTCTCCTTTTCCAACGTTATTTATTTTCGTAGCTTTATTTGTGAAGGTTGAAATGTGTTTATTTCAATGTTTTTGTAGGAATAAACTGAATAATTACTTTATCAGTTAGAAAAAATAATACCAGATGCTGCAATAGGATTTTAGTGGTGAAAATTTCACATTATGATCAATCCTTTGTTTGCAAATCTCTTCAGTGGTATGGTAGAAAATAGAATCAGTAAGTGGGTAGAAGTAAAAGAAAAGAGGTAAAAATGGCAAGCAATTTTTAGGCTGAAAAATTCTATAGTAGATCATGGTATCACATTGAGACTCATTATTGAAAAGGTTTGTGGGAACAAAGAAGAAGTATTTTACTTCTTTGTTGACTTCAAAAATTCATTTGACACAATCCCTAGAGTTAAGTTGTGGAGTAGAATGGAAGAACTTGAAATTCCTTTGAATTATAGAACCGTTGTCCATATGCTTTATGAAGAGGTGAAAGTAAAAATTAGAACTTCTGCAAGCATTTTAGAAAGCTTTAGAAGTGACATCGGAGTCAAGCAAGGTGGCCCTTTATCCTCTACTCTTTTTTGTTTATTTATTGATAAATTGGAAGAGTGGTTAAATCTACAAGGTGGGGATGGTGTTCGGTTGGGGTATTTTGTGATAAAGATTCTTTTATATGTTTATGACCTTGTATTGATTGCTAAATCATCCCAGGGATTGCAAATGCACCTATATTCCCTTAAGCATTTTTGTAAAGAAGTGGGGATGCAATTCAATACCAGCAAGACCAAAATAATGATTTTTCGCAAATAAAAGGAAGTAGAGTTAGCATATGTTCTTCTTTGAAGGCAAAATTCTTGAAGAAGTAAATGAATACAAGTACCTCGAGATTGATTTCAACAACAATCTTAATTGGGAGGACTGCAAAAAGAAGAGCATTTTAGGAGGGTGGAAAGCATTATATGCGCTTCAAAATAGATGTAGATAAGTAGAGTTATGGGATTGGAAAACAATTAAAGTTATTTTTGGGCTCCTATTTTGTCTAGTGATATTATAGGGTTGTGAATAGTGGGCTAGAAAAATCCTTGTCTCAAAATGGAAGCAAATTGAGAAAAACCAAAAACGCTTGATCATGAGCAAGTTCAAAATAAAAAGTTTGGTTCCTTATGAGATAATTTTGAGTGAAACAAGAGAAACTCCCATCGAAGCAATTGCTATTGTGCGTCTCATAAGGTATATAAAAAGAATTGAGAAAATGGGAGTAGGTGATAGCCTAAAGTTATCTTCAATGAAGGCATGAGTGAAAGAAATAAATAATGGATGAGACAAAACAACAAATGGATGAAAAAAGGGAATAGTTACCTCAATTCTTGTCCTAAAAATAGCAAGGAGTTAAATAATTTTGTTATGGATAAGTTATGTAAGCGTATATGGTGAAAGAGTTGGGTAGAAATAAGAAGTACTATGTTCAGAAATTTAACCCCACTTGTGATCTCCAACAAAAAGATTAAATTGGAGCTAACATCCATCGAGATAAAATACTCTTATTGCTCAAATAAGAGCTAACTCGCATCAAATTTGATGCAAAACGGGTCAGTGGAAAATACCAAAAGAAGCTTGGGAAGAATGAGTGTGTAGTTTTTACACTTTTGGGGCAGTGGAATCGGAAAAACATTTCATTTTGGAATGTGACGCTTTCAGAGACATCAAAGAGAGTTATGGCAGTATGTTAACATTAGTTCCTTGGCATTTTCTTTTCAGTGAAGGGATTGTCAGAAGGTTAGTTCATCTCATCATTAATTTGAGTAAGAAAATGATTGAATTGCAAAAGGCGAAAAGCAGGGAGGATGGTACTCCCATAGACTACTTTTAGTCTCATGGATGTTAAAATTTCATTCATTCATTCATATGAGTTACTCTTACTCATTTCTACAATAAGGTGTTTAGAGAGAAAAAGTGAAAATAAATACCCTCTGAATATTGGATGGATTTGTTATTTAGGCAAATTTTCATAACTGCCTCCTAAGCATTAGATCTTTTGTTGAGAACGTTTGATGAATCTTTTTCAACATTGGAGTAAAGTTTTACAAATAACATTTGATATTGGATTTTCTACAAAGTAAAGTTTGATAAAATCCTTAGCTCTTTTATTAAGGGAAGTTTTGATAAATACCTTTTAAATATTGACTTTTTTCATTAAGGAAAATTTTAATCAAGAATTTTTTAGCACTACATTTAAATTTGAAAAGCTAAAAAATAAAAATAAAATAAGTAGTGTTTTTACTAAGGAAAATTTTGATAAGGACCCTTTGATCACAAAATCTTTTACTAATATATAGTTTGTTGAATACCCTCAAAACATTAGCTTTCCTACCAAGGTAGGGAATGCTCTTACCTATGAATGGGTCTCACCTATTCACATGTTAGAGAGTTCAATTGAATTTGTGTTAAAAACACCCTAAACACCATCTCTTGTGCCAAAAATAAAATTTTGATTAAGACCATTTGTGGGTTAACTTTCACTAAGGTAGGGGATGCTTTAAAATCTAAATGAGTCCCACCTCATTAAAGGATTATGAATTTGAAAGATAAAAAGAAAATAGTTATTTATAATTATTATAATAAATTTTGTAGGTCTCACTGACATACAAATATTAAAAATTTGAGGATTGAGAGATAAGTCAATCTAAGTCATATTCATCAATATTACGCTAGTAAAGAAATGACACTTGACTCCACATGAATTTTATCAGTAACACATCTCATTATCCAATATATGAGACATAAAGAAACACAAAAAAACTAGCATAAAGATAAAAAGCAACCATTTTTACAAAAATACATGCAATTGTTCAATTTTTATGGTATACAATATTTTTTCTTGGATATTAGGTCATTTGATTACATTATTTTTTTGGCTATGTCATGGGGTTTTATTCTACATATTTCCAAGTAACCAATATTATCTCAATATGAAGTTTTAATGCATACCAAACTGCTTTTTTCACTTACCTATTATATTTAGAAGCTACATTTTGAACCCACTTTTTGAGGAAACTACTCTTTAACTCACTTTACCCCTGTTTACTAATCAACATGAGGGAGATATATAAGAAGAAAATTTTGGTATGGGGTTGATGAGGAGACATCACAATAAGTGTACAGTGCATTGATCTAAAAAATATTGGATGTTATTACCTCCCACATTTTCCCACATTCCTCCTAAAAATTTGATTAGGTGAACAATATAATAAATCCTTATTTGTAAAGAAAAAAAGTGAGTGTAGCTTTATGCTACAACATAAGCTCTACATGGGGACATCACTTCCCTACAAGGTGAATTAAAAGCTCGATATCTTCTAGCTTTTTCATACCATTAAAATTTAATCTTAAATCAATGTCTTGTCCATTAGATTATGGAGTTGAAGAAAAACAAATAAACATATACAAAGTACAGTTAAGGAGTTATATTTCTTTAAAATGAAAATTTAACCCATTATGTACAACAACCTTTCATTGAAATGTTGGAGAGGGAGAATGAGGATGCAAGAGAAAAAGGAAGGGAGGGAGGGAGAAGGAGAACAAAAAGAAGAGGGGGGGGGGGAGAAAATGAGGAAGAGGGAGAGGTGCATAGAAGAAAAAGAAAAGTGGAAGAGAGGAAGAGGGGAAGAAGAAAGAGAGAGTTGTGGGATGGGGGAGAGGAAGAGTTAAATGGAAATTGAATAAACAAAGGGATAAAATAAGGAAGAGAGGGATAGAGAGGAAGTTAGAAACATTAAAGAGAAAAGGTAGAGCGATTTGTAAATAGTTGTGGATATTCCACTTAATAGTTCGTCGCAACAAATCTGACAAATTATACTTTAAAATCCAAAATATAAACTATGAGTGTTTATTTCTCTTTAGATTTATGGATCTGTAGAAAATATAGAAAAATGAAATAAAAACTCAAAACCATGATTTAACACAAGATATAACCCGGGAAACCCTTTCAGGATAAAACCCAGCTGGAAGGTGAGGTTTCTATGCTCTCTTTCTCTCAATAAAAAATGGCTATGAGTACAAATAAGTAAGTCTTATGGATTCAGGGTTGTACAATGCACAAATAATCTTGGTGTGCTCTCTCCATATTCCTATCACCTTATCTATTCGTCTATGGAACAAAATGCACTAAAAAATAATGGAATCCCTTTTCCTACTAGTGGCTTGGTTATAACACAACCTGATAGCCTACTAATGGTTAGGTTTTACTACCTAAAATATTAACTAGAGTTACGATATGGAGTATTCTAGAGTCTTATTCATAATTATCATGAGGCTACCCCATTTTCCTCGAGTAATGGGGCCTAACATGACATCCTCTCGAATTATGGTGGTGAAAACAGGAAGGTCAACTTCCAATTGGCATAACGTTTGCATACGAATTCTAAATGAGGTAATTATTGGACCATTAGAAAGACCTTTGTGTCTATAAAATGAAAAAAAAAAAAAAATCAATTTTGTGCAAGTCCTTTGTGTCAAAAAATGTTATTTGATGCCTCAAAATTCTCCCAAAAGGTTTTAGACCTCAATTTTCCAAATTGAGTCTTATCAGTAAAAAAATGCTCCTATGAGTTGATTCCTCCAATTTTTCCACTCTGTAAGCTTCGATATGGATGAAAAACAATATAATGATAAAATATGAATCATACCTCTCATTTTGGGAGGATTTCAATCCCCAAAAGCTTATATTAAATGAGGTGAAGAAATTTTTCCTCTACCTTCTCTCAGGTGTATCATTTATCCTTTCCTAGAAGTTATCCTTTCAACCAAATTTTCCAAATTTCATGCTTCCAATGTCTTGTAGTTTTGGACCACTTCTTTAAAAGTGTATCATTTTTCAACTCTGTTTCAGCATTTGATGCCAATTCCTCTAAAAAAGGTGGGACTTTCTCCTCTTCCTGATCTAGCATGGAAGGCTTGTAGAGTTTAATATTCTCTACACTCACAACTAAGTAAATGCCCATGTATGGGTTATACCAAGTCTATAGGAATTATCTCCCACCTTTTCTAGTATCTTGAGGGGATCATATCACAAATCTTAATTTTCTTACCATGACCTTGTAGCCTCTCCTTGTTCAATTGTAACCATACTTTGTCTCCCACCTTGAATGACTTTTTTGTTATGTGTTGATCATGCCTGGCCTTATATTTTTCTTGTGAATTTGACCTAATATTCTTGATATTTTACACAAAATTTCAACTTGTAAGGAATCCCCTTTGAGATCCTCCCTTTTTCCTCCTTGTTTCTCATATGCAATATCCAAAGGTGGAGGTGGAAAATATCCAAAACAAGTTTCAAATGGGGAATTAGTAGTAGAAGTGTGGACTGATATGTTATAAGAGTGTTGTATATATACTATATTTTCATCACAGATCATCAGATGCTTCCAATTATAACCAATCAAAATCTGCACCAAAGTCATGTTGACTATTTTGTCTGTCCACCTCTCAATGGATGGAATGTTTTATACCTATTCAAATTTAATTCCATCTTGTCCCATCTTGTAGTCCAAAATGTGTAGATAAATATCGTGTCCCTATCTAAAATTATGCTCCTCAGTATCCCAAAGTGCACACAAACTTGTCCAAAGAGCAAGCTTGATGCTTCTTTCCCGCTGATGGTATTTTTACAAGCATCAAAACACACATCTTATTGAACCTGTCAACTACCAAGAATAGGTAGTTATTTTCCTTCCTAGTTGTTGGTAAACCTCTCACAAATTAAATGGAAATGGTTTCCCCAGGATGAGTGGGTACAAGTAATATATGATATAGACTCAGTTTCATGTTACTAGGATTGTTAGTACAACAATGCATGCATCATATTATTAAACTAGCTACCTATTCTTATGTCTTCGACCAATACACATACCTATAAAACTTGGCCACTTTCTTGCTTATACCAAAGTGCCCTGAATCCTTGGAGGGATGAACCTATATAATTAGTTTCAATAGCTCACTTTTAGGATATGCATAACTTACTCAACCTATAGACTCAACTCGTCCTGGAGATGGTTGTAAACAATGTTATCACCATCTTATACATGAATTTGGCTCCACAACTGCTAAAACACTTCCTTGAAGTCCTCATCCTCTGAATATGCCTCTCTATATGCATCATGGGTTAATAGATCCATGTGCATCATAGTTCCCAATTAAGTTGTGATCTATGGTGTGGGTGGACCTTAAAGCATTTCAGCCAACTTGCTTGTGTTTCCCTTCTCGTACTTGATCACTAAATGAAACTATTATAGGAACCCCATCCACTTGCAATGCTTGGTCTACTATAACTTACTCTAGGTCTGCAAGTACTAATGTGGGTGGTGATTTTTTTATATTATTGTCTCCTTTCCCATTAGACAATATTTCCACTTCTTCATAGTTTTCACTAGGGCATAGATATCCTTGTAGTAGGTAGGGTACTTAAGAACTTCCCCATTAAATAATTTTGAATTGTAGCATACATACCTTCCTCCCTCCATCATGACCACTCCCATAACATACCCACTCAAATATATCTCCACTTTGAAGGGCTATTTCAAGTTTGGTAATGCCATAATTGGTGCTTGACCAACTCCTCAAAGGCCCTATACTGACCCTTTCCCCACTCGAAACTCTTGCAACTTGATATTATGGCATGGAGTGGTGTTATTACCACTAAAAATGAGGCTATGAATTTCTTCAAGTATTTTTCCACACCAACGAAATTGCTAACCCTAGAAACATTAGTAGGCATTGGCCATTTCATGATGGCCTCCATCTTGGCAGGATTTATGTTTATTTCTCCTCCACTTAACACATACCCCTAATACACCAAATACTCCAATGCAAACTCACACTTCTTGAGATTTGCTAAGTTTTGGTGCTTCTTTAATGTCTCCCGAACCTGCAGCAAATGTAAGATGTGATCCTCCCAAGATATACCAGTATATCATCTAAATAGACAATAACAAATGAATCTATAAAATTATGTAGTACACCATTCATTAACCTCGTAAACTTAGTTGGTGCATTACATAGGCCAAATGGCATGAATAATCACTCATATAAAAATAGTCAATTTTGAAGGTGGTCTTCTAGGTATCTTCTTCTCTATCTCGAACCTGGTGATATCCATAATTCAAGTCCAGCGTGGTGAAGTATTTCGCTTGTTGCAAATGATACAACAGATAATCTATTATGGGTAAGGGGTACTTGTTCTTGAGCATAATTTTGTTCAATTCCTGGTAATCTATACACATTCACAAATCTTCTTCCTTCTTTGGCATTATGATGAAGGGTGACCCACATGGTGGTTTACTCGTTCGACTGACACCCTATTCTAGTAGTTGTTACAATTGTTCATTCACCTCACTTGCTTCTATAATAGAATGCCTATACCGCCCAATTTTTGGAAATGGGGAGTTCATTAATAGTTGGATCTCGTGTTCCACTTTCTGTCTTGGGTGGTAATACTTTAGGCTCCTGGAATAGATCCTTGTATGTGTGTAGCAACTCTTCTAGTTGTTGTTTTTGTTTCTTAGTCACATCTCTAGGGATGCCTTTGCTCTTAATAACCCTTCTATAGATTGATTATCTCTTAAACAAAGTAAAACAAACTTCTTTCTAGAACTAATCAATTTCTTGGCTTGGTTGGCACTTACCAACAAAAATTTTGACTTTCCTTTGTGTGCATTGATGGCAAACAATTTTCCATCCTTGACGACCCGATATTGGTTGGCTCTCTACATGCGGATTACATCTTGTATGTACATTTAGGGAATTCCAAACACCACTCCACATACACCAATGGGAACTACATCTAGTTCTACTTCATCAATAAAATCAACATTGATAGCAAATCTAATTTTGCACTATTTTTTTACCTTTAACTTTGCAGCCTTATTTACCCATCCCAATGGATATGGACTTAGATGGTCACAAAATTCCAATCCTAATTGGTTCACAAGCTTTGTTTCAATGAGATTCACCAACGATCCTTAGTCAAACATATCATCAATATTTGTCTTCTTGACCTATATCTTTATGTGGAAGAGTTTGGTCATTTATTTCTCTTCCTATTGCTAAAGGCTAATTAGATTAACCTCCTTATGAAATGACGTGTAGGTGATCTTCTCATCCACATCTAAGCTTATTTGATCCTGGTTTCTTGAATCAGTGGCCATGAGATTCTTGTTATTATCTTTCTTTTAGTTCTTTAGGTTAAACTTTGGATGCAACTTCCAACACTTCTATGTATGATCATTAATGTTATAGTGAATGTTTGGATCTTTGCACTGGTGTGTTGTGGCTTTCTTCTTTTTATATTTTCCCCTTTCAACTTATTTTCCCCCTCCTTAGAATTGTCCTATCTCTCCTTCTTCTTCGATCCACTTGATTTCCCTTTCTTCAGGCCTATGTTCTCCAAGAATTGTGCTTTTACACAAGCCTTGTCCACCGATCTGGGCTTGAAAAACATCACTTTATTTCGCAAATGGTTGTATAAACCCCACAAATACTTAAGGAGTAAATTTGGGTTCTTTGGGGAGATACCCATCATTATGGCCATATCTTCGAACTCTATGGTGTACTCCTCTACACATTCCCTCTTCTTCTACCTAAAGTAGTGCCACTGAATCCATTAGTCCCCTACATACCTCATAGGGTAAAGTTGTGAATTTATGAGGGTTTTAAATTCCTCCCACTTATTCATTGAAATATCTCCCTCCAACCTCAAGACCTCCATGTGGCTTTCCCTCCAGGTTAAGGCATGGCCCTCTAATATAAAATATGGCCACTAATATAAAATAATGGATTAAAATCACCTTAACTAGTGCATTCCATACAAATTACCTTATCATGTATGAAAGTGTTGCACAAGCATATGGAGATGTAATTAAGGTACTTAGAGTCTACCCTGGTTGCATATTTCTTTACCTTCCCCTTTGGCTCCATCCATCTATATTGTTTATTTTTATTGCTCCCACCATGAATATGTGCTAAGGATCCCATGACCGATATATGTGCAGACATTAGTGAACATTGTATCATAATTCCTCATAAGTTCATTGAATTTCACAACTTGTATTAGTTTGTAAGTAATTTATTCAGATTTTCCATAATGGTTTTCATATTTGAAATTAAAATTTCAAATCCTAAGTTGGATTTATCTTCAAGAAAACAAGTTAATGATGTAGGCCATGAATCTGCACAATAAATGCTCACATGCAAGAAGGTTAATGTCGCAAATATGTGTCGTCTAGTATTAAAACCCTAAAAAATAAAATATAATATATTTAAAAATAATAATAATAATATATCCAAAGTTTAATAATAAATAATAAACCATAATAATAAGTAAAATAATAATGCCAATTGAGATTATCTCATGTTGTTGGGAGGAAGGAATGGAGTCCTACTCACCCAGGTTCAATTCCCACAAGTGACATGACATATGTTGATAGTATTGAAAATATATGAATATTCCTCATGTGGAATATACAACATTTTATGTGTGAAAAAAAATAAAGAATAAGGAAAAATACAAATGAATAACATAGTATATTAAATTATAAACTATACAACGTCAATTAGGCTTATCTTGGGTGGTTCAAAGGAATGATTGTTGTCCTCCAAACCTAGGTTTGATTCCCGCAAGTGACATAATGAGCTCATATTAAGTATATTATTGTAATGCCTTCAAGCCTTTTTGTTCAATGGCATTTAGCCCTAAATAATAGCTCACCCTTTCCTATAGTTGGATGGTGGGGTACTTTGTTTCAAGGAGAAATTTGAAAAGTATGAAACATATTATATTAGTTCATTGTCACTCATTATGAATATTGGGCTAGTTTTTTCTATTCTATTGAATAACTTCTCCATGAAAACACCCTTCTAATTCTACTCCAAATATAGTTTCACCTCCATTGGATTCCATCACTTCCTCATTTATTCTCATAATAAAATATTTATGGTGAGAGAAGGCACAATTAATTTGCTAATGATAATTTGTTGCATGTGGCATGGGTGAAGAGAATGGTTAGACCTCTAGATATGCCATTCTAGTTATCTAAGTTTTGATTTTCTTTTTTTTTCTTTTTTCAGGAAATGGGTTCATTATTTGTAAATATCGTCAACAATGTTGAGCCTAGAGGAAGAGGATTGAAGATGGAATTATGCCATTTTTTCCCATTGAAATGTTCACATCATGTTTTCATTGTCTTCTAACTCATTTAATTTTTTTATAGTGGGGTGGTGAAAATCACCTTTCATCATCGAAGGACAACCTTTATTTTCCAAACAATATTTTGAGAATGTTTGAAAATTTCTTGTAGAAATATGTTTGAAAAATTCTTGCAGCAATTGAAGAGTTGAAGTTGACCATCTGTGAACATATGACCATCCTTGCCTAGAGCTCTCTAACCTCTTGGTAAGTCCAGCTAAAAGCTAGTGTTTGTTACAACTTGGAACACCTTAAAATATATACAACTTGCCCTAATCCTTGCAATGTTCAATCCTCCACTCATAATTTATAATATCAACTATGAGCTTTTATATCTCCATGTGAATACTAGGAATTATATGGACATAATCCCTAAGAATAAGGATGGAGGAAATTAGGTAAGTGACAAGAAAGATGGGGATAATAAGGTTGGAGAGAAGAAGGAAGGTGGTGGTGGTGGTGGTGGGAATAAGAAGGGTGCTGGTTGGAAGAATAAGGGTGCAAGGGGAGAAAAAAAAAAGCATGGAGGGTGCAATGATAATAATGGTGGTGGAAAATCAAAAGGTGATGGTAAAGAGTATAAGGGTGAAGGAAAGAAAAATGAAGTCCTTATTCCTAGATATGCCACTGAGTATGTTCATACTCCTCAATTCAAGGGTGATAGTGAATAAAGGGTGATGGTGAAGGAAATCAGGGTGAAGGATATAAGGGCGAAGGAAATAAAAATGAAGTCCACACTCCTATATATGTTGTTGAGAATGTTCATATTCCTTAGCTCTTAAGTGATGAAATCTCAAATGCTAGCTCCATAATATAATTCTCTTAGAGTACTAATGGCATATACATGTCTTAGGAAATCCTGAACCCTTAGGGAATTAAATGGTTTTGATTTAAAAACATGAAGGCCTTATCAATCCAACTAAAATAAAATGATGTGATAGAAAAGAGTTCTTTAGAAATAATAATGCGATGGAAGGATTTTTTTTATGTGCTTAAAATATTGATTCACATTGATGCACATATATTGAGTCAAGAGTTTACAAAAAGAGCATGGGTAGGTGGAGAAGTACTATGGTTGACAATAAGGTCATCATTAATTTTTAGCTACTTGATTTAGGAAATTTTAGTTAATTGATCACTTTGCTAGAGCTAAAGCTAAAGTAAGTTCCCTTCTGGGTTAAGATAATGTATATCCAAGTCCCTAATTCTCTCCCTCCTTCCCTTGTCTCCGCTTACATTCCTCATTCCTCTCCCCATCCCTTTTGCCCTCTACAATATACTTTGAATTCACTAACGTAAATTACATATTTTTTAACCAATAATGCATATTACTTTTTTAAGCATTTATGCATATAATTTGATTAAGCATCAATGGGTATGGTATATGATTAAGAATTTATCATATAATATATTATTAAGCATTGTTATGTATATACACTTACACACCATGAAATCTTGGTAATGTTAACAAGAATAATAATGGAAATATTAATGACATAACATAAAAGAACTATGTTGTTATTGTAGTTAGAAGCAACAATGTCCTTACTACAATAATAAGCACTAGAGTGTTTTAACATGTATATAGCATTAGTGTGTAACAACCATTTAAATGCACCCATGCATAAATAGGTATGAAACATAATGCAAAGTATGTAGGAGGTTGATTTAAGGTAAGGATTTATGGTGTAAGTTTATTCATCAAAAATATATTCAACTCGAGCTAGTGGAAGAGTGGATTTGGAAACCTGATAACAAAAATCAATTTGCTTCCATTGTTAAAAAAGCCATGGTTTCAACTTTTCCTTTTGTTAGGTTTTGTTTGGTTTGGAAGGTTGGAAAAGAAACAAAGGTGAGAATTAGTGAAGGCCCTTAGGTTAGTTGTTGTGAGGGATTCAAATTGATTGATGGTGTAACTAAGAAGCTTAATAGAGATGGAAATTTATTTCTCAACTAATTAGTCCTTCCCGAAGCAATCACCATATGTTGTTAAGAATGAAAATCAATGTAAATTTTGGGTTTAATTATGGGGGTACCTATTCAATGAGAAGTATATATTCTTTCCTGGTAGGTTAGTCATGTAGGAAAAAGGAAGAGGAGGATGGGATTCTCTAGGGAAAAAATTATGGGGGGGACTATTCAATGAGAAAGATATATTCTTTCTTTGTAGGCAATCATGTAGGAAAAAGGAAGAGGAGGATGGGAATCTCTCAGGAAAGAATCTATTAACTTACATCTATACTCCAAATTTTAGATATCAAGTCTTAAGTGCTTCTATTTAGGAGGAGAATTGGGTTTGTTGGTGAAAGATAATTTAGAAGTTTAAATGTTCTTTGAAGTCTTGATGTTTTATGCGGTTAGTTTTAAGCAACAAGTACTTATTGGGACAAATTTTCAAAAGGAGGGTACATATAATCTAGGTGGATGCAATATTTGTATATCTCTTGCACTCTAGCTCATGTTTTGTTCATATGTTCTTCAAGTAAGGAAAGAACTAGAAAGGATCATTGGTATCTAAGAAATTTGGGAAAGTACTTCCATTGTTGAGGTATTAAATAAATGGTGCATGGATATTTCTATTAAAAAATATGCTATTGCCATTATTAGCTACATAGGGCATTTAATTGGCTCAAAATGCTTTGATCTTTGAACATAGTTATATTCCTCCTTATAGTGTGTTGTTTAGAGTATGCCAAGGCTTAAAGGGTTATGCCAGACAAACAAAGAAAAATCCTTTAAAGCAATCTAAGAGGAATATATATATAAAAGTGGTGCCTGGGCTTATTTTGATGGTGCTAGTAGATGAGATCCTCCAATTAGTGGTTTGTGTCCAATTTGGTGTCTAGCTTGTTCATGACCTTAAAATTAGATTTTTGTATAGCTTGAGTGGGCCTAGTGGTTAAGAAAATGTGCTTCCTCATAAGAGGTCATGGGTTCAAATCCAAAGGGGGTAGAGTGTGTACACCTTTGTAGACTCTAGCATTCAAATCATTGCATAGAGAGAGGTTGTTTTTCCCACAAACAAAGGGTCTCATGCACCAATTTGGTGTTTGAATTGGCCATGACCTTAAAACTAAAATATTTATTGTTATTATTATTATTTCTTTCTAACAATCATATTTTCAAAATTCAAAGTAAATTTGGAAAAATTTTCAAACAATCTAACAAAGTTCATAGCTTTACAAGTGATAATTCTTCTATAGTGCATAAAAATGATTAGAATATCCATTTTTTTTTCACTCTAAAGTAGTTATCAAGTAGGTAAAGGAGATTTATAATATGGATCATAATATTTTGAGGTCGGCCTTACATGAAATCAAATTGCATTTCTTTCAATAGAATTTCTTTTACATGTGTTTTTATGAGAGTGGAACATGGATGTAGATGCATTATCAAAAGCTAGAATACTATTGGAGGCAAGCGTATGGCAGATTTAGGAGATTTTGGAGAATTATCTTTTGGATAATTTTCATGCTATTTTTTATTAGTACAATTGGAATGGTTGATCGTCTCATTACCACGTAGACGCCTTTTTAGATCTTTTATGTTATATTCTAGATTCGATATAAATTTATTTGATTTTATGTTGTTTTGAAGACTTTATGTGATTAATTGAGGGATATGATAGTGAGGATTCTATATCAATAATTTTCTCCACTTTGAAGAAATTCTTTGTTAGAATGGGAGATCACATATAAATACTGTAATTTTGTTTCAACAAATAAATTTCCATTTCTTCTTCTTCTTTTGGTTTTTATAATTTATAATATTTGTTTATTTATTTTAACGAGGAAAAAACATATAATGCACACAATTGAGTTCAAATGAGTAGAATGCACCATTACATTTAAGTGCAATTTTTTTGTATTGCAGATATGTAAACGTACTTTATTTTTTAAAATTCAAAAACATATATATAAATTAAATAAACAATTAATTGTTATAAAATCAAGTTTATTATTATTCTTAAGGGTTATTTCAATTAGTTTAGAGTTAAATGTGAAATTCTTTGATATTGTTGCTCGTTGTTGTTGATCAAGGGTTTGACTCTCTCTGACTCTATTGGGGTGAGGCTTCGTAATCAAGGTCGACGGTTTACCCATTACCATCCACGAAATGTGGGGAAGTACTTTTGGTTTCTCATGCTTTCATTCCAAGTTAACAAACAAATAAAGTTTATTATTATTATTATTTTTAAATAGTAATTGATTCTTACAATTTTAATTAATGTGGTTCGATATATGTTATGAACCTTGCACTTTAAACATGATAAGAAACCAATAATTATAGTCCACTTTGAGGGAGAACCTCCTTTTACAACAAATACAATATAATAGGTCTTCATATATGTGTGTGTGTGTGTGTGTGTGTGTGTGTGTGTGTGTGTGTGTGTGTGTGTGTGTGTGTGTGTGACAATGGACACAATTATAATAAATTGGGACCATCAAAGGCTCTAGCCAACCTCCAAATATGACAATTAAACTATTAATGAATGGTTAAAAGGACATTAATATAGGGCCTAAGGGAAATAGCATAGCCCCCTTCTTTTTAAAAACTTCGCCCCTCAAAACTTATAGTTGAGGGTGTTTCTTCATGAACTAATCATTTTTCCAGGTAGCTTCTTCTAGAGGCATGTTCTTCCACTTTATTAAGTATTCCATAATAGTTATATTTCAAAGAGATAGAAAATGTTGATCCATGATTTTTTCTGGTTCAAGAATCAACTTCCCTTTTTCATCTAATTTTGGAAGTTCTATTTGCACTCGCATAATATGTCCCACAATCTCTTTCAGGAAAGATACATGAAAAACCTTATGAATACGAGAAGAAGACAAATCTAACGCATACACGACTTGTCCAATCCTATGAATAATATTGTAGGATTCATAAAATTTCGGAGCTAATTGTTTATCCTTCTTTTGCTTAACTTTAGATTTATTATAAGATTATATTCTCATAAATACCCAATTAACCTCCTCAAATTGTCTTTCACTCCAATGTTTATTTACTTATCGCTTCATTTAGTTTTGTGCCATTTGAAGACTTTCCTCAAGAATTGTCAAAGTTTCTTTAGTTTTCTCCATATCAGACTCTATTACTTATATTTTGGACTTGTCTTATAAGAAATATAAGATGTTAGGAGCTCGATATCCAAAAAGAGCCTTGAATGGGGTCATTTTAGTCGACATGTGGTATGTATGGGAGAAGCCACCTCATCAATTGAGATTACTTATCTGAAGAATAACATTGTAGATAATCCTATAAGTAATTTTTAACAATTTATGTTTGACCATCTATTTTTGGATGATATGTTAAACTCATCACTAGTGTTGTTCCACTCATTTTCCATAGTTATTTCGAAAAATTACCTATGAATTTTGGATATTTTTCACTTACTATTACCTTAAAAATATCATGAATTCTATGAATTTCCTTCATGAACACTTTTTCCACTTGGCTTGTCATGTATATACTTTGAATTCTACAAAAATGTACATATTTTGAGTCTATCGATGAGCACAAGAATGGAATCTTTACTTTCAAATATCGGTAACCCTGTAATAAAGTCCAATGGTATTTCTTGCCATGTGTGCTTAGATATGTGTAATAGCCGAGATTTGATTGTATCCCCTTTATTTCTATGGAAAACCTAGCATTCACTTAAATTTTTTATATATCATTGGTCATTTCTTCCACATAAAATATTTTTTGATCCTTTGATATGTTTTAAGGAACTCTACATGTCCTTCCATTGCAGATTCATGTGACTTCCTTAATATTTTTTGCTTCAACTTTGATTGAGGGCATAAATTATACCACCCTTGTACCAAGTATATCTCAACTCCCAATGCTCCATAGGGTCCATTCCTGTTGAAATTCAACAAGAAAATTTCAGCACCCATGCCTACTGCATTAAGCACCTACACTAGGGTGGGGCCCACAGGGCTAAATTTGGTGTGTGCCTATTTTAGTTATCCCTTAACTAAGATGGACAAAAAAATGTAATATAGTCTCAAAATAACTTATAATAGTTAACTAAGAGTGATAAACTCAGATAGCTCATAAATTTCGAGTTAGAGGTAGTTGGTGAGGCATGCAGAGTAATTCTAGTTGTAACAGAGTTCGAAGTGCAGTGGTGCATTAGTTAATGCAAGTTGTAATCATTTTAACTCAGTTAAGTGAGTTAAACTTGGTTGTGCTAGTTGTAATTGTTAGATACACTAGTGAGAGATCAAGTGAATTAAATATTAATTAATTCACAATCAGTGATCTCACATGCAACTGAGGATTTACTATTATTATCTAAATGCATGTCAGATCCAGTGGAGACCCATTTGAGATCTAGGTGAAAGGGAATTTAACTATCAGTTGTAGAATTATTGGGTTGCACCCATGCAACCAAACACCCATTAGAGTGCACATGATACTTTTGCAGTCAAGGGAGGCCAAAATTTCTATTCTTTAGGGATTTCATTCATTGAGGATTGCGCAAGCAAGGCAGGCTATCTGGAGGCAGTAAATTGGCTAAGTATTGATCATTTTTATGTATGACAGTGTGAGACAAATAGCTGAGTATAGGAGGGATCTTATGAGAATATTTGTATGTAATTGTTTCATGATTCCATGTTGAATATACAATAGAAGATAGTGGGGTTTTGAGCAGCAATCTTTCCCTAGGAAATTACCTGTGTTGTGGATTGATTGATTTTTCTTTGCTTCATGTGATTGGAGATTGTGTTTTTAATTCTGCAATTGATTTGTAGAAGTGATTTAGTATTTAACTTTAGTACATTGTTAGATCGGATTGAATCCATGACATACATGCTTGTTTTATAATTTCTACATGGTATCAGAGCACAAGAAATCACAATTGTGAAGGAGGAGCTGAGTTTGTGACTGGATAGAATTCGAATTTGCAGAAAGACTTTCTTGGTGCTACAGCTGATTCAGGATTGAAATGGCTTTCAATGGCTTGAAGTTGCAGTATGCACTTGAGGGAAACTCAAACTATATTTCTTGGAAGGATAGGATGGAGGCAATACTCGAAGATAATGGCTTGAAGGAATTCATTGACAATGATGTTCCTAAACCCACTGTGACAGATGTTGCAAATCTTGATGCATGGAAAAAGAAAGTGGAAAAGGCGAGGAGGATCCTATTGGAGGGAGTACGAGACCACATTTTCTCAATCCTTCATGGGAAAGCCACACCATATGCGATGTGGAAGGCTTTGACGGATCTATTTGAGAGTAGCAGCGACCATAGGAAATTGGCGCTCAAAGGTAAACTCAGGAAGATCAAGATGGAAAAGGGTGACTCCATACCAAAATATCTAACGAAGTTTTTCCAATGTCAGGATGAAATGGGGAGTGTTGGTATAACTGTCGCTGATGATGATTTGGTGAGTTTGGCTCTCCTAGGACTTCCCAAGAGTTGGCATAGTTATCAAGACTCTTTCAATGGAAGCGAAAAGTTTCCAGATTGGGAACGACTGTGGTCAGATTTAGTGCAGGAGGATTTCAGACGGAACACCAGAGATGGATCTTCAATAAGAATGAAGATGAAGAATAGTGTGCTTTGGCTGCCAAGGCGAAGAAGGGGAAGGGGAAGAAATTTCATTCCAAATATGAGTCCAAAAATGGCAAGAAACAGGACATGTCCAGGGTGAAGTGTTTTCATTTTCACGAGCATGGGCATTATGCTACTAACTGTCCACAAAAGAATAAGAACAATAAGGTTGGAGGATCTACAGCTGGTGAGGCTTTAGCCTCGCAATTTGAGCTTGACTTCTCATTGATCGCATGCATGGTGTCAAGTGCATTGGGATCTGTGTGGTATTTGGATATTGGCACTTCCTTTCACATGACGGGAGACAAGGAACTTTTCAGTAGCTTGGAGGAGAAGGATTTCCATATGCATATTGAAATGGGTGATGATGGACGGTACAATGCTACTGGGATTTTTACCATTATCTTCTAGAGGCAGTCAGGTAAACCCTTTCAATTAAAATATGTAATGCATGTACCAAGTTTGAAGAAAAATTTAGTCTCAGTCACAATGTTGGAGGATAGAGGCTATGATATTGTTTTTACTGAAGGAAAAGCTTTCCTGCGACACAAAACAACAGGAAAATCCAAGAGGATAGGGATTCAAGTTAATAATATCTACAAGCTGGAGGTAGATGGTTGTGCAACAATGATGGGCAAGGCGGACAAAGTGGTGAGTCGGGATGAGGGGAATTGTGGCACAGGAGAATGGGTCATCTTCACCATGGAGCCTTGAAAGTCATGTAGCAGATTTCTACTAGTTTTCTGAGGGGTACACTTGCGCAGTCAAACACATGCAAGGGATTTACTATGGGAAAATATGTAAAGGACACCTTTCATGAGAAGGAGAACTGAGCTTTAGGGATCCTTGAGAGAGTTCACACAGACATGTGTGGACCATTCTCTATTTCTTCGACAGTAAAACCGTAAGTACTATGTAATATTTTTTGATGACTTTTCTCATAAGTGTTGGATCTTCTCAAAAGAAATATCAAAAAATCTCTAAGTTTCTTGATTTTAAGGCACTAGTGGAGAAAGATTCGGGAAAGCAAGTGAAGGGTCTTAGGAGCGATAATGGTGGAGAATACATCTCTAACGAATTTAAGAACTTCTGCAGCAAAGAAGGAATTCGAAGAGAACTGATAGCGCCTCATAACACACAGTAGAATGGGGTCGCGGAAAGAAATAATGCAACAATCGTGGGTGCCGCAAGAGAAATGTTGCATGATCAAGGCCTACCGATGTATCTGTGGGTGGAAGCATGCAACACTGTGTATTTGTGTAGAACTGTTGTCCTCATAGGATAATTGGCATGAGTACACCTAAAGAGGCTTTCACTAGTAAGAAACCTAATGTTTCACACTTTAAGATTTTTGGCTCATCTTTTTATGTGCATGTGACCAAAGATGCCACGAAGAAGTTGGAACCGACAGCTGAGATCAGGATTTTTATGGGGTACACTAAAATGCCCCATAATTATCGAGTGTATTTTCCAAATATCAGAATGATTGTTCTACGATGGGATATAAAATTTGATGAGGAGAAATCCATGTGGTTGTCCCTTGAGAGGGAGTTGGACTTGCATGCAGAGGAGGAACTGTTGGTTCCCAAGGATGAGCCTCAAGATGTGGATCAGCCACATGCAGAGGTTCATGGAGTGGAGGAAAACACTCATGCAGAGCCATCCATAATAAATGGCAGAAGGCACACCATGGAAGCTGATAGATTGAGACTTGATGTTGCAGTGAATGTAGGAGCCCCTACTTCACAGCGCATACAGAGACAGTCTCCTGACAGATTTGCTGGATACATGGCTCTTATGAGCAAATGTATTGTGACTGAACCATCTTCCTTTTATAAAGAAGTGCAACAACTAACTTGGGTTGATGCAATGGTGGAGGAGTATGACTCCATTGTCAAGAACAGTGCATGGGATATTGTCCCAAGACCGGTCGACAAATTAGTGGTTGGATCAAGATGCATCTACAAGGTAAAGCAAACTGTTTATGGGACTATGGAGAAATACAAGGCTAGATTTGTGGCCCGGGGATTCTCACATATCAAGGGGATCGATTAAGATGAGACTTTTGCACCTGTTGCAAGGTACTCTTCTATTAGATCCATCCTTTCACTCCCAGCACAGATGGGCTAGCGCATTCATCAGATGGATGTGAAAATTGTGTTTCTCAATGGGATCATTAAGGAAGAGATGTACATAGAGCATCCTAAAAGTTTCAAGATCTTCAACAGTGAGTCGCATGTGTGCTGACTCAAAAGAGCATTGTATGGGCTGAAGCAAGCACCTTGTGCTTGGTACACTCGAATAGACAGCTATTTCACCGGACTGAGCTTCACCAAAAGTGAAGCAAATGAAAACCTGTACCATATTGTGGTTGAGGGTAAGCTATTGATTATTGTTGTTTATGTTGATGATCTAATTTTGACTGGTGATGAGCATATGATACACTCATGCAAGGAGGATCTTTCAAGGGAGTTTGAAATGAAGGACATGGCACTCCTTCATTATTTCCTTGGCTTGGAAATATGGAAGAGAGATGGTGAAATTTTTGTATCTCAAGGCAAGTACATCAAGGAGATACTAGGTAAGTTTCACGTGGAGAGCTGCAAACCCTTGGATACTCCTCTTCCAGGAAATTGGAGGAAAGAGGATGCTACTTCTGGAGAGGTAGTGGATGCTACTATTTACAGGCAGTTAGTTGGTTCACTTATGTATCTAGTGAACACGATACCAGACATTTGCAACGCAGTTAACCAATTGATTCAAGCTATGGTTAAGCCTACCAAGCTCTTTTGGAAGGCGGGGAATCATGTCTTGAGATACCTTAAGGTCACATCAGAGTATGGTCTATGGTACAGACAGACAGAGGGAGTGAAGCTTCAAGGATTCACGGATGCAGATTGGGCAGGTAGTCCATCAGACAGAAAGATCACATCAAGAGGGATCTTCAGCATAGGATCGACAACAGTTTCTTGGTACAGGAGGAAGCATCAATCTGTGGCACTCAGTTCATCGGAAATAGAGTACATGGTAGTAAGTCAAGCTTCATGTGAGGCTACCTAGATGAGAAAGATATTGGTTGGTTTGTTTGGTTCTCAGATGGATCTGACACTGATACATTGTGATAATCAGAGTTGCATTAAACTCTCGATTAATCATGTGTTTCATGATAGGTCCAAGCACATATATATCTAGTACCATCGTCTCAGATATTGTGTGTAGAGGAGAATAATGTTGCTTCAGTACATTCCCACGGAAGATCAGGATGCAGATATTTTGACGAAGGCGCTCACCAGGTGAAAATTTGAATACCATAGAGGCAAGATCAGGGTGAAGGATAATCCCTTTCTTTTTGAGAGGGAGTGTTGAAATTCAACAAGAAAATTTCAGCACCCACGCCTAGTGCATTAAGCACCTACACTAGGGTGGGGCCCACAGGGCTAAATTTGGTGCATGTCTATTTTAGTTATCCCTTAATTAAGATGGACAATAAAATGTAATCTAGTCTCAAAATAACTTGTAATAGTTAATTGAGAGTGGTAAACTCAATTAGCTCATGAATTTCCAGTTAGAGGTAGTTAGTGAGGCATGCAGAGTAATTCTAGTTGTAATAGAGTTTGAAGTGCAGTGGTGCATTAGTTAGTGTAAGTTGTAATCAATTTAACTCAGTTAAGTGAGTTAAACTCAATTGTGCTAGTTGTAACTGTTAGATACACTAGTGAGAGATCGAGTTATTTAAATATTAATTAGTTCACAATCAGTGATCTCACATGCAACTAAGGATTTACTATTATTAGCTGCATGCATGTCAGATCCAGTGGAGACCCATTTGAGATCTAGGTTAAAGGGAATTTAACTATCAGTTGTAGGATTATTGGGTTGCACCCATGCAACCAAACACCCATTGCAGTGTCCATGATACTTGCGCAATAAAGGAAGGCCAAAATTCTTATTCTTTAGGGATTTCATTCATCATGGATTGCGCAAGAAAGGCAGGTTGCCTGGGTAGTAAATTAGCTAAGTATTGGTTAGTTTATGTATGACAGTGTGAGACAATTAGCTGAGTACATGAGGGCTCTTGTGAGAAGAGTCGTATGTAATTGTTTCATGATTCCATGTTTAATATACAATAGAAGAAAGTGGGGTTTTGAGCAACAAGCTTTCCCTGTGAAATTATTTGTGGTGTGGCTTGATTGATTCTTCTTTGCTGCATGTGATTAGCGATTATCTTTTTAATTCCGCAATTGATTTGTAGAAGCGATTCAATATTTAACTTTAGTACATTGTTAGATTGGATCAAATCCATGATATACATGCTTGTTGTATAATTTCTACAATTCCTTCTTTTGTACATTGTATTTTTTCTGTAGTATTGTTGTTACTTTACTATACATGGAAATATTTTTCTATTCATATTGGAATGGAAGATGTAATTGAATATAAGCTCAAGGCTTTTTATAAACTATAAATTTCATCTCTTGCCACATTTCCCTTCCCCTTCTTGTAGATTGCTTCAAAATTAAACTGTTTATTTTTATACCCATTTTTGTTATAGTTCTAATGACAATATTTGTTCCAAAATATACTTTAATCTATCACAAGTTGTCTTGACTTTAAAGTGTCTCCCAATGAGATATCATCACCTTTTTTATTGCATGTAGAATTGCTTCCATTTCTTTTTCATACGTTGATTTCACCAAATATTTTCCCTCGAGTTGTTTGATTTCAAAAGATAATAACCTCCCTTCTTATCTCAATACTACTCTAATTCTTAATGTTCATGCATAACATTCTACTATGAGTTTTTTCTCCCAAAATTATGTGTTACACCAAAATTTGGTCATCTAACCATTTACAATTAGATGGGTCTAAGTACACCATGTAAGACCAATTTTACCATAGTAAAATTGCTTTCACTATAAGAATTAATTTAATAAACCGTATTGTATTAAGTTATTTCTAGTTTAAATAAGAAACCCCATGAGGAATAATTAAATAAATCCTTATTTATTTGATTTTCCTTTAAGAATAATTAATTAAACCATTATTTAAATAATATTCCTAGCCATTTTTAATCCAATTACGAGAAATAATTAGATAAACCATTATTTTCTTATTTTTCTCTAGGAATAATTAATTAAATCATTATTTAGTTATTATTCCTTGTTAAATTTGACTAAATCACCTAGAAATAATTAAACAAATCATTATTTGTTAATTATTCCTTAACCACATTCTTGAAATGATAAATAAATCATTTATTTGTTTATTATTTCTAAATAAATGTATTTAACCAATTTAAATACCTTTTCCCTATTACCTACCGCTTAATTTAAATATAGAAATATTGCAATTTGATAAATAAATGATGGAATTTTGAATATATATATATATATATATATATATATATATATATATATATATATATTAGTTTTATAAAGTATTGTGATTATAACAATGAACCATCACTAAAATGAGGCACTCAGCATTATAAAAATGGTCTTCAATAACCAGAGAAATCATTTTATTTATTATAGTATTTTGAAATATAGTTAGTAATATATAATCATTATTAGTTATTTCTTTTAATTTTATTATTTTAAATGATTTTAAAAAGATAAATGTTCCACATTATAAAATATTTCTTAAATTTAAATTATTAAGTTATTTATAAATTATTAATTTATTTATGTTCATATTTTATTATTCAATTTCATTGCGACATTTTGTTAAAGATGGAAAATGTATTAATAAGATTTGACATGGTTATTTAAATTTAATTTAAAAATAAATTTTGAATATTTTTAAAATTAAAATAAAAAATTATGAGAAGTTGGTAATTTTATTGAGTCAATTATACCATCTTTCCATAAACTTGAACATGAAACAAATTGTTAGAACTAAAATAGTTCCATAAAATAAAATTTGAATATTAATAAATACAATTGGAATATTAATAAATACAATTTGAATATTAATAAATACTATTTTATTTGATAAAATGTTAAATTTTAGTTATTAATAATATTTGATTTTATATATAATTAAAGTTAAATTTTAATTAATTATATTTGATTATATATAAAAAATAAAAGTTACATGGCACTAAAAAAAAATATAATGTTACTTAACTATATTTATAATGGATAGGTTTTGTTGTGAACATTATTTACGTTTAAAGTGTTTTTGGTATTGAAATAAAATTTAGAACAATTTATAATTAGCTAAGAGCTCATATAACTTAGATTAAAAAAAATAGATTAATAACTCAAAACTAGAAACATATCATATAGAGAGAATTTTACATCATCATAAAAATAAAAATCTACGGTAGCTTATCCCTGCAGCTTAGTAAATGACAATGTAATTATAGGAACATTATGGATATATATTAAAATAATTATTTATTATGTTTTGTAAATGCACTTGTAAAATGTATCTCTGAACTCATGTTTGATAATGGAAATAAAAAACTTATATAGTATTGGTTAAAAACCAAATTCATTGTAGTCAAAATTATACAACATCTAAATTGTTTTGAATTGCAAATCCTAATTCTCCTTGCTCTTACTTAGGTTGCAATATTTGCAAATTACACCTATACATTAAAAATCAATAGGGTGAATTTCTTTCTTCACAGTAGAAATATATTATGACTTTGTGTTCTTTTAAAATTTTAGATTTAACTTTTTATAAATTAAAAAATATGAAATTGATTTTTTTTTTAAATTTGATGAAATAATTTTTTGATATATATATATATATGTATATATATAATTTATTTACATTGATAAATAAATTATCCGATATTATTAATTTATTTTATTTTATTTTTTAATTAAGATAATACTATGTTATATAATTTTTAATATGTATATTTACAAATAAAATAATACAATTTTTCAAAGCATTTTCGGGCCTCCATATTTTATGTCCACTATTTTACTACTTGCCAATCTTGTTTTACTTGCCAATCTATATAACGTGAAGGATAGAGTTGTTTTGAAGGGAGCCGAAAGAATGTTTGGGCTTGAGGAAGACAGGAAGAGAAGAGTAGTACATTGTGATTATAAATGTGACACGTGACATTGCCAACACAAACAAATATTTACCGTTTTCCAAAACAACGTATATTTATTGATTTATCACGGCACACGGAGAGTTGTGTGAAGCATTAATAGGCATTTAGTTCATATAAAGAATACCATTGTTGTAAGAAATAAAATAATAAAAACTTTCGTACGTACCACCAGTGTTTATAGTTTCACCAACGTAAATCCCAATGGAGTTTGCAATAAGAAGTGAAACTTATGAACCAATCAGAAACAAGAAAGATAAATTTAAATAATAAAAATAAATAAATAATAAATATAACTAAAGTTAAACTATGTAACAAGTATAATTTTTTTTAAATTGCAAGTAAATTAATTTCACATCAAAAGCAAAGCAAATGCAATATACCTGCGGGGGCAGATATAATAAAATATTCCAAGAAGTTAGATCTAGATCTTAGTTAATTATATTTTATCATTCGTCATTATCGAGAATAACTTAATCTTTTGTTATAAATAGGAGGGTTTTCCATTTATTCTTGACTTTGATCACTTTCATTGTCACGCTTTGATCATTCTCATTGCTGCTACTATTTTTTTTGCTTCTTGAGCTCCCACAGAGTTCAACAAATTTTGGGTTTTCTGCACCATTGAGAGAGAGAAACTTCTCGATCTGAAGCGTTGAGGACTACCAAGAACCCATCCCATTGAGGGGGACTGGTAACACTATTATTTGTTCCCTTCCTAGGTGTTATAATATATTCAAAATTCTTTAACTCTTGTCTTGTTCATTGGATGCATGGACTTTTTTCTTATTTATTTTTACTATTTAACTACTTTTACTGCATAGATCTAGTTTTTTGCAGCATTTTTTTAACTATCGATTGCAGAAGTTAAGCAGCCATCATTGTTGTTAGGGTTGTTTGTCACATAGAGCTAAAGTGAGCTCTTTTCGTACACTTCCATTAAGAATTTACGCTAATTGGCTCCATTGTTGTAATTCAGATTCCTACATGACCAATAGCTTCAATAACTAGGGCTTTTCTTCAGTTGTTTTCAGTCTCTTGATGTTGTTTTTTAATTTTTATGCCTTAAAACAGTTAAAATTCTAACTTTCGGGTGTTTTCAATTGTTTTCGGGTGTTTTCCGCAAGTAATATGTATCAGCCTTGCCATAAATGATAACTTTTCCGCAACCTGCCGCCCAAGGATCTAGGAGAAGGAACTCGCACTTTTTCAGCCCAAACTTGTGATTTATGCCTGAACTCGCACATGTTAGCCCAGAAACTATGATTTCCACAGCCCACGGGTCAGTACTTGAATGATGCAACATTTGTAGATTTTTTTCTCTGTCTGTCAAGGTTTTCCACGAGCACTGTTTTGGGTTGTCTGACTTCCATCTCAACTCCTCTTAGGCCTGGATATGCTCAGTTTTTCTCCTTGAAGTATAATCAAGCCCCCCAAAGTTTCAGTACACTTCCACCTTTCTAGGAGGGGTTTAGCTGAGTAGGTAGTCTGAGATTTGCAGCGCTTTCAGCCATTGTTTCAGGGTCTGATCTATCTTTCTTTCAGGTCCTTTTTTTATAGGCTATTATTTCATCCAAAACCCCCTCTTGAGTTTTGTTTGGTCTTTCCCTTAGGGTTCCCTTGTTTGCTCTAGGGTTTTAACTTTTTGCCTCCCATTTTTCAATAGTTTTCCCCTCTGATTTCTTGTCGTTTTCTGCATCTTTTCCAGCAGATCTCAGTCTGTTAGATCCATATCCCTTAGACCTTATATATTTTTGTCTTCTTGTGTGTTTTGAGTCAATTTCGCCTGCCCTTTTGACTAGTTTTTTGGGAAGCCTTCTTTTGGGTTGAATTTATACATGTGTAGTTGTTTATTTTACTGTCGTTTCAGTTTTATTTGTAGTACTTCAACATTTTTTCTTTTTCTTTATACAACCATCTGTGATTAATTAAAATTAACACACAGATTTCACACACTCACACTCACATTTGTGACTTGCCATCATTGCGCCCCCAAGGTGTTTATCTCGAAGACTCCAAGGCCTTCACCCTCTGTTTTTGTTAGGAAGACTTACTCCACCGCGTAGGGTCCGAGTTAGTCCTCCGTCGAGTCCCTATACTGACTCTGATTATTGTTCTTCTTCTTATTTTCAACCCAATTCCTCTCACCCTCATACCATCATCATGTCAGACACCAATGCAAATGTAGGTCCTCGAGCTAGTGGTGCCCCCGACCCTAATGTTGGAGCCGCTACAGGAACCATTCCGACTACTCCTTTTCTACCTTTCATGGCAAGTTTAAGCCTTCTTGATTTTAGCCAGTTAATCAATGACCCTATACTCCACAATCCAAGTTGGCCTGCTATGCCAACTAAGCTTCCTTATGACATTCCTAAGCTTGAAGGAAACAATGGAGAGGACCCTACTAATCATGTCCACTCCTTTCACATGTGGTGTTCGTCCAATTCCATTACCGATGACTCCATTCTCCTTCGGTTGTTCCAACGTACGCTCACTAGAGAAACTACAAAGAGGTATGTTGACCAAAATTTTGTGTCTCATTCCACTTTTGTAACTCTTGATAAAGTGTTTCTATCCTACTTGTTAGGGTCCCATGATTTGGCAGATTGGCAGACCAAATGATAGGGTAACATGGAACCAATATTTAGAGTCCGAGGACCTATCCTTCCTAGACTCAGAGAGGGATCTCTCTATTGGGTGCAAAGGATGTATTATTTTTGCTCTAGGGTTTTGATTTTAGGCTAGTTGTTAAGTGTAGGGTTTGTTGATTATTTTGGTTGGGTAAGATGGTCAAATGGAATAGGTGGCGTGAAAGGTTGTCAAAGTCATTGGGATATGGAGTCGAGTGAAAGTCAAGAGTGTCTAAATGATGAAACAGAGCGTGTTGCAGGGCCGATTTAGCAAGGTTAATGGATCCTTAAGGTGATGTATGAGATGTAGTGAACATTAAGTTTGGGAAGGACTAAGAGGTCTTAAACATATATAGTATAAAAGTTACAATTCATGAGGTAGGGAAAACCATTAAGCTCAATAAACAATACTCTAAACTAATAAACATCCAAGAGAAACATTCCAGTGAAACATAGAAAGCACAAGAGCTTCTAACTTTAGAAATTCACCTTCAGATTTTGAGAAAACACATAAGACAATACAAATAACTCAATTTATGGAGAGGGAACTCCTAAACATCATATATCAAGTTATTGGGAACTCTGAAACAAGTTTGTAAGCATGGACAAAGGGCGAGATCAAACGAGACCTCTTTGACTTAACCTAAAGGCTTCAAGATAGGGTTTTGAAAACTTCAAATAAGCAGGTAATACCATGAATCATACTTGTAAGCTAGCATACTAACCATACACGAAACAAAACAAAAAATTGGTGGACCTAAGGAGCAGTCAAGAATTCCTTAAGATGGCCAAAAGAGAAAACATCAAAGCTATAACAAACAGGAGGACTGAGGTGCCTCAAAGAACATGTCTCAACCTATATTTTTTTCTTTTATAACAGCCAAGAAACATGAAACATGATGATAACAAAGGAAATAATTGAAAAATTAGGAAAAAATCACCATTCACCAAGCTATGGAATCCTGCAAACAAGCTTCTCCATCATCAAGCCAAACAAGCCATTCATCCACTTCACAAAACTAATTTCTTCTCCAAGCTCATGAAACCATGTATATTTATCTTCAAGCTCATCAAATTCCAACCAAATACATACGCGCCTCATGTTCTATTTATGGAGAAAATGAGGACTAAAACCCTAAAATGTGGTAGGAAAGTGTCAAATATATTCATAAATATCATTTATGGCCAAGACACCATGCAAGGCCCAAGGCACATAATATCCTAAGAAATAAATGCCAAAATAACTATTTGCACCTAATTCTAGCTTAATTTGCCTCAAATAACTCAAAAATATCTATTTGCAATAAATGAGTGTGTTTTGTTGACTTTTGGTCCAAAACACACTAGGCAGCGTCCGTGCGTAGCGCCACTTCAGCAGAAAATAGTGTCTCTTGCAGCTGAGTTTTGGACCCCTTCCTGACACCGGATTTGGCTCCGTGATGGCTCGTTGGAAATAATGATGAGTCTAATTTTCAAAAATTCTTGAGTTATGTTGAGTGGATGCCACTTACCTGTCCAAAAATCAAATCTCCCAACACTGCTCTGTGCGCAGCGCCTGGTCTGAAAATGAGGCAGAAAAGTCAAATTTTTTATGTTTTTTGACCTTTTGAGGGGGTAAAAATGCTCCAAATGATCTGAAAATTGGTGAGAATACTACTGGTGATGTGAGAAATCCAAAAATTAAAACTTTGAGAGCCGAGGATGCACCAATTTTGTGCGTAGCACCTAGGGTGTTGCGCACAGAGGGGTCAAAATTTGGAAAAAACAAAATTTTGTTCAATTTGCCTCAAACTTGGTGGAGAGGTCCCTCAAGAGGTCTTGGACACCTATTGAGAAGCCTTAGCTAAAAATCCAAGGCTTTCATGCACTTTTTCCCTTTTTAGGGTTTCTATCTCCATAAGGGCCTCCTTCAGTTTGGCACAAGCAAGCATGTTTTTCCTGGCATAATGCTTGGTCATTTTCTTTTGTAGGGCAAGCCCTCTGTTTACCTCTTTGAAATGCTTATGCTCCTCTTTGTAATAGTGGATGACACATTGTGCCATCTCAAACTCTCTTTCCCACTCCCTAAGCTGTGCATATTTTTCCATGAGAAGCAATTTAGTGGTCATCTCTTTGTCCTCATTGTCACTGTCTAGATCAATGAATTGAGGCCCCTAAGAAGTCTCCTTGATCCTTTTTCTTCTTCTTACCTTTACCTGTTGCTCACCTTTGTTCATATTTTACTTGCCTTTGTCTTTGTGCATAATATTTGGAGGAGAGATGGCCCTTTACCTTTTTGAGGCAGAAAACACATCTATTTTGCCTCTGTGGTAGGTGCATGTGAGAGGAGTGAAGAGGGTGCCTTGATCTTTGGTGAAGTCACAAGCCTTTTCATCTTTGTCATGGCTCTCATGAGTCACTTCATGCTCCATTAGTTCATTGATTTCTTGACCTTGAGCTTCATTGTCATCTTCATTTTCCTCACTGCTTTCCATACTGTCTTCTTGGCCTTCAAACTAATCACTACCCTCCTCACTTGCCTCATTTTGGCTCTATCCTTCACTGAGTCCTCTTCTCTATCACTTTCTGCACTATCACCTTGAATTTCTTGGTCATTTAGAGGCTGATTGGTGTCATGATATTCATGAAAACTGTCATGAATGTCATGAATATTTTCTTGCTCATCACTAATTGTCTCATTTGTGCCATTTCCTTGGTCACTGTCTGCCCCTTCAAACTATGTTTCAGCCTCATAATCTGCCTATTTCTGGTCTTCAATTTCTTCATCATCTCCTTCTGTTTCCTCGGGATCAAGGTCTTCATTGTTTTAAGCACCCTTTTCACTATCATTAGGCTCACTTTCATGCTCAATCACATCTTCTTCTTGGCTTTCATATGAACCCTCTTGCTGACTGTCATCCTCATTACTTTCTTCATTGTCCTCTGTGTTTTTATCTTGTTCACTATCAACACTTTTTTCTGCACTTGAGATTTTTTTATTGGTGTCATCACTATCATTGTTTTGCTCAAATTCACCATTGCCTTTCCCTTCATGGCTGCTATGTTCATCCTCCTCCTCCATGTCATCGTCATCTTCTTCTTCATTGCTGCTATCATCATCTTCTTGCTTAGTAATCTCTGTATTTGCCTCACTGTCTTTATCATTTTCATCACTTTCATCTCTCTCCTCATTGTTGTTGCCATCATCCTCCTGCTCTTCTTCATTAGACTCCATTTTTGCCCTATTGTCTTCATCATTTCCATCATCATCTTCTTGTTCCTTAGTGTTGTTATACTTGCCTAATTGTTTTCTTCCCTTTCACTGTCATCTACTTTTTCATCAGTGCTACTGTCACCTCCTTGTTCATCATTACCACTATCATCATCTTTACCTTTCTTGACTAATGCAGGAGCTTTGAAGGCAATAAAATTGAATTTAGGCCATTTTTTAGCAATTTTGACCAAAAAATCACCGGTGCATAGCGTCGGGTCAGGTCGGGTTGTTTGACTAGTCTGTGCGCAGCGTCGGATAGTTTTCGGGTGAATTGGGCCGAACCTAGGCATGTGCACAGCACCTTCACCGATGTGTAGCGCCTGCCCTCCGGTGCGCAGTGCAGTGTATTTTAACACTGCAGCTGCCTCATCTGTGCGCAGTGCTGACGGCCCGATGCATAGCGCCTGGAAATTTCGACCAAGTTTGCATAGAAACCCTAGAAATTGCTCCAATGACTTTCTTCTTCTTTGCAAAGACAAATATGAGGTGGGAGAGAGTGAAAGGAGACTTTATAATCCTTTTGAAAAGTATTTCATGACCAAAAACCCACTTTATAAGGTTTTATTTCTCTTCTTACCTTTTTACTGTCTTTTTGGGTCTTTTTCTCCTGTTGGTGGCAATTTGACAAGTTTTTGATAAAAAGGTTCTTCAGTGACATTAGTGTTCTGTTTTGGAGGTTTTCTTCACTATATTCCTTTTCATGAACTTCAAAGCCTGTACAAAGAAAATTGGTGATCATGTTGATACTTTCACCTTGGAACCTTAGTCATGTGTTTTTTATGCCTTTAATTTTCTTGGTGAATAGACTGACAAAAGAATTTTTCCTTCTTTCAACTAATATGCTGTCATGTTTTCTCTTTGAAACAGTGAAAAACCTCCTAAATGTGAAAACCTAAGCAGAAATCATTAGAAAACCCTTTTAGTCTTCACGTGTGCCATTATTGTGAGAAATATGAGGTTTGTTTGTCCTTAATCTTCCTATAGGAAGCCATCCTTGAAATTTCTGCAAAAGTTTCATTCATGGCTAATCTGTCTTTTGCAGAATATGCTCTTGATAAGGAAACCTTTGGAGGCTTCTCTGCCTTTTGGACCAGTTACATGTTTGTTTCTTTGACCATGTTGATAGTGATATATCTCTGGTTGGAAAAGTAAGCAGTTTTAAACCATTTTGTGTTTCCCCTTGGGCACTTCTGTTCTTGCAGGTGCCTACACAACTTCTACTTTTGATCACTATTCTTTTGGAGTTTAACACCTCATTTTATCAATAATGAACCTATGCTTGTCATAATTACCTCCTTGGGAAATTTTACCTCATGCTTTCCTCCTTTTACCATTTGAAAATGTCTTTGACTGTTCTTTTGAGAAGTCAAAACCTTGCACTGATATTTCTGGCCCTTTTTGTCCCTCTGGTGAAGTGGGATACAGTGCTTCTTGTCTGCCTCCTTTGATCTTCTTAAGACCTCTGATCTAACCTTTTGAAACCTCATGCCTTTGTACTAATACTCTTTTCCTTTTTGTACCTTTGGTGAGGTGGATTCAATGCCTCTTTTCCAAACCCTAGAGGGTACCTTAGGTGTTCTTTGAATGCCATCTACTTGTTTATGAAGGAGGACTTATCATCTTCACTTGACCCTTTTGATCCATCTTCCCAAGAACACTTGGAGGGCAAAGAAAAGTGACCACCAACCCTTTTCAACTTGTGCAGGATCTTGGGGCAAACTTTGAGGAGAAAAAAACTGAATTTTGGCCACTTTTTGGTAACCCTGGCCAAATTTCCTCTGTGCGTAGCGCCACTCCGTTTGTGTGTAGCACCAATTTGTAAAGGGAATTTGGAGGCCTTCCTGGTGTTGTAATGAGCACCATGATAGCTAGCTGGAAATATTGTTAAGTCTACTTTCCAATAATTCTTTTGGTTTTCCATTTGGTGTCCATTTACCTATCCAAAAACTGATTTTACCAACACTGTTCAAAAAGTGTTGAATGATGGTGCAGAAATGCAGAGTGCTGGTGCAGAAAACTTTTGGAGGCCTTAATTAACTCAAAATTGAGCTCATGATAGCTCATTGGAAATATATTTAAGTCTAGTTGTCTTTTGACTCATCAACCAAGTCATTTGGACACTCCAGCTGTGAGAAAACCATATTTTCCCAAGGTCACTCCAACAGTGCAGAAATTCTCCTGGGACACCTGTGTTTTTTATATTTCTCCCAAACCATGATACCTATGTAAAAAAAGAAGGATTTTTTCTTCTTGGCCCTATTATGGACAACAACCTCTCTCACTTTTGTCAAATTCATCTCGGTTTTGTCAGAAACATAATTTGAAGCAAAACTGGCCGTAGGCGTGACACATGGCTTGTCTCTTGGAACGAATTCTTGGAAAATGATGGAGGCATGATGTTTATAAGTGGGTATGGACTTATTCTTGCTGACACTATCTATCAAATGAATCATTTTATATTTTTCCTCCTTTTCATATCAAACCCTAGCTTAGTTGGAAAAGGAAATTAGGGTTTGGTGTAGAGGATTTAGGACTGCCTTGTAGAGGGAGGTGAATGAAGGGGTTAAGGGTTGTCTAAATTCTTGGAGAAATTTTGGGGGATAGGGATAGATGTTAGGGAGTAGGGGAAAGTGTAATTTCAAGGATTGAGTGAGGGGAAGGGGTCCAAAAGGGCAAAACACAGTCCTAGTCTTAAAAAGTGTCAAATTGTGGCAATAAACTAGGTTTTATAGAAAAATGATGAATTTGAGGGATAAGAGTAATGGGAAGTGTTTATGAATGTATATTAAGGATAGGAGGAGGTGTAAGATCATCAAGGTACAAGCCTTGTTTATGTTTAACCATGGAGGTCATGAAACCAAGAAAAAATTCTCTTAAAAGAGCTAGATGGACAATGGAGGAGTTAGGCAAAACAAAATAGAGGGTTGAGGCCAAAGGTGACACAAAAAAGACAAAATGAGTGACATGAGACCATGATGGGTCTTTTGAGATGAGTGAGCTGAGCATTGACATGATGGGATGATGAAATAGTGAAAAAAAATTCTTAAGGATAATGAAGGTAGTGAGATTTCTAGTACTCACAATGTTCATGAACTTTGTTTCTAGAAATCTAGAACTGATACTTAGTCATCTTCAGATATTGAAAATTATAGATGACTAAAAGTGGCTCCACTTGGGGAGGGCAACTCCTTTTCAGGAGGTGTCCATAACTTTCATATCTTTGGCTTGATGGAGACGAGTGCCTCATCCATTGGGCATATTTTTACCTCTTTTCTCTTACTGATGCTTGTTGTGAGTTATGATCTTAATAGATTTGAAAAACCTGATCAAATCATCTTCATCTCTACTTACCCAATCTATTCGCCTAAAAAATTTTCTTCCTTGGGTGCATTTGGACTAGCCAACCCTTGACTTTTTTTCTTTTGGAAGCAAAACAAACTATCTACTTCTATCTTATTTCCTCCAAGAGTTCAGATTAGGCTAATGAACTCTCTTATTCTCTACCTAGTCTAATCATTTGTCAAGATTAAGCTGTTTGACAAACTTTATTCTCTATTCTACTGACATGAAATTCAAAACATGATCAAAACAGGATTTGCAATCTGATTTGCCATGGGTTGTGGCATTCGGACAAGATGCACACACGCATTATTTTTGTATAATGAAAAACTAGAAAACATGAGGACTATGATTCAGAATTTGTTAGGCATCCCTATATTTTCTCTTTGGTTCAGATTTGAGCATGGAGAACCAATATCTTTTCTTCCTAATCTATTCCTACTGAAAATTCAAGTTTAGATGCTTTGACAAGTTCTCTTTTACTAACCTATCAGCAATAAATTGAAAACATGTTCAGCCATGATTAGGCTAGATGACTGAACAAGACTTTTTGGAACAAGTAGTGGCATTTAGGCTTGCACACTTTCAGTAGTACTCTTTTTTGCGTATAGGGCTATACCTATTTTTTCAAACCTACCCTCTTTTTTCATCTTTTCTCTGTTTTTGTATTTTCAAAACAATCTATAACTAAAAGATGCTCAAAGGCTGAGCTTATTTGCATGCCTGTCTATCCTAATCTGATTTTCACATGATATATACATTCATTTGATGAACTCTCTTTTCCAATACAACCAATCAAGTAGATGATTGCATGAGGGATCTTGTTTCAACTCTTTGAGGGCTGACAAAATTAAAAGGCCACTTCCACCTCACTTGTTTTCAGGCAGTAATGCTTAAAAATTTTCTCACACTTTGAAACAAACTGTTCTTGGCATAAAACACTCCTCCTTTAGATTTCTCAAGGAAAACAACAAATGTATCTTGGAATAATACCTGATCTAGAGTATTTGAGACATAAGATTCATTCAGGACTACTCCTTATTCCACTTGGCTATGCTTGGGACTCTTTTGGGAAAGAAACTCCACCTCTTCCTCATGATCTTCTGAACTGGTAGGCTCATCATAGATTGCAATGTTGTCTTCAAACATACTTGGTATGTTCTGATTGAGGGGGCTAAAATATGTGTGAAATTCATCATGTTGGTGAGTAGAGACACTTTTTGGCAGTAAATCCTCTTGAGAAGGCAGCTGAACAATTCTCCTGTGATTATCAACTTCCAAGCCTTCATCTGCAATTGGAAATCCAATAGGACTTGGTGGCTGCTCATCTAGAGCTGAGGAAAATTCTATGTCATAAATAATTTCCTAAACCATTTCAGGAGAAGGCTTCTCATTTACAACTTGCTCAAGAAGTTCATCACCCTCCTCAACCTCAACATCAAAGCTAAAAAACTACTGATTACCAATTATGTGAAAATTATTTCTGATGGATTGAAGTGAAGTAGAGCAAAGAGTCAGAGACTCTTCACATACTTCTAAACTTTCAAGGCTTTCCTCATCAGCGTCATAGGTGACCTGTCTTGGCTAATTACTGCTTTCAATCTAATGATAGTGAACTTCATCCCTCAAATCAACTATTAATGGCTCTGCAAGGTTAGCTTATGTTTGGAGAACATCATCATCATCAGATTGATCAAAATTTGGAGAATCATCAACATAAATAATTTCATCAATAAAACATACTGGATTACCATTTTTTTCTTCTTTGAATTTATCTATAAGTTCACTTTTTGACTTGTGATAGTTGGGATTAGGAGGAAAATAAATAGAAATGTTCTGTTCATATGAAGGTTTAGAGGCTGATTGCATGCTTATAAGCTGATTTATCTCCCCTTCAGTGAAAAAAGGAGGCATTTTTATCTTTTTTTGGATAGAACTACAGCAGTCCTCGTTCTCTTGTGAAGGTTGATTTTGAGGCTGGATGTCTTCTTGAGACTCACCTGGAAAAGATGATGAATCATCACTTTGGATTTTAGAGAGGTCTTGTGGGTTCTCTTTCATATCCTGATTTATTTCATCCTCAACCAACTCTTCTTGATTTGTGTGGTAGTTAACTTGAGCATGAAATCCATGAATTTCCTTTGATAGACCCTCAGGGTGCCAATTTCTTTTTATAATCTGAAATGAATCAAAGCATAAAGGTAGAGATCCTAAAGGTGTTGACTCATTCTCTATGTCAAATTGTGTGGTTTCAAGATGGCTTAAGGGAAAGACCTATGGATCTGCAAAAGGGTTTGTATCATCTATCTTGGCCTTGATTGATTCTTCAGAGCAATGCTCTCTGTTTCTATTTGCAATTTGTTTGTAATGCTCTCTTAATAGTGAACCACAAGATGTAGGAAGGTATACAATACTTACTTGACAACTTTCTACATCTTCTTCCTTGCAATCTAGCTCAGCATGCATATTTTGATTGTTGCTCTTGCCTTGGAGTGACTGATTTTGTTCTTCCCAAGTAAATAGTCTCGGCTGTTTTGAATGACCAGCTCCAACCTCACCCTTATATTCTTTCTCTTTCCTATCCATTATATGCATCATTTTGTTGGTTGCATTTGTCAACATTTTTAACTTTATTTTTGAAGAAATCAGTTTCTCTTAAGCTACTTTGCCTCTCTTTCCAGTATGTTGTATTCCACAGTAATTGCCATATTCTACATTTCTTCCAGGTTTGAAGGATCTCTTTCTCTTATCTGGAATGCCATTTCTGGGTCAAAAGCATTTGGGTATTGCAAGAGGGCCCACCCTTGGGGTGGCTTTATCTTAGCAGGTATTGAATTGTATACTTTATTGAACCTGGCCGAAAAGTGTTGTATTGTCTCCCCTGGCTGTCTTTTCAAATGATTTTATTCCCTTATGATGAGAAAAACATTTCCCATGACTGCCCACTTATCTAGGAAAACTTGAGTGAATTGATGAAAATTGATAATGTTTGCAGCTTGAAGGTCTTTAAACCAACTCTTAATTTTTCCATGTAATGATAAGGCAAACATTCTAATACGCACATCATCTTATCCTACTTCAAATAGGTCAAGTAAATCATCAAGATTTTGAATATGTTGTTCAGCAGTAATCTTTGTATTTTCTCCATCGAAATATGGCAGCTTATTTGCAATTTTTGCAGGGAGGGGCTAGAGGATAAGAGGAAAAACTAGAGGCTTATATATTTCTGGGACCTTTGTGGGTATAGATAGTGCAACAAGAGACTTATGACTATTTGAGGTTTCAGCAAGAGTAAGAGAAACAACGTGAGGCTTATGTTTCACTAGATCTTTCACAGGTGAATCTGGGATTGGCACAGGTGTATAAGTCTGCTCATGGTCTGCAATTTGAGGCTTAGCTTCTTTAGGCTTGAGATATTTCCAATAATCAATGTGGATCTCATCAGTGTGTTCTTGATCGGGTTTAAAGTAGGAAATTATTATAAAAACAATAATTTCTTCAATCCAACCTAGGCCTGAGTGGTCTTTCTTTCTAGGTTGACTGGTCATGTTTCAGGTTCTTCCTCTAGTGGAGTCTTTAGGTCTTTCTATAGTTGTGGAGTCACCAGGTGGATGATTTCATCTTTGCTGTCCACCATCAGCAATATTAGGTTTGATTTACTCATTCCTAGGGGAGTTTGTGAGGACTAGTGGGGTCAACAGGGCTACTTAAGACCACTGGAGTCACTAGGTGGAGGATGCTTACTGTTTTGAATATATACTTTTTTTCCACCATCAAAAACTGAAAGTCAATCTAAGGATGTTCATAGGTTTTCTGAGATCTGAGGAATACTTAGTTTGTCACTAACTCAGAAGGTCCCACCATGATCTCCAGAATGTTAGGGTCCCGTGATTTGGCATATTGTTAAACCAAATGATAGGGTAACATGGAACTAATCTTTAGAGTTCGAGGGCCTAGCCTTTCTCGACTCTGAGAGGGATCTCTCTATTGGGTGCAAAGGATGTATTCTTTTTGCTCTAGGGTTTTGATTTTAGGCTAGTTGTTAAGTGTAGGGTTTGTTGATTCTTTTGGTTGGGTAAGATGGTCAAATGGAATAGATGGAGTGAGAGGTTGTCAAAGCCATTGGGATATGGAGTCAAGTGAAATTCAAGAGTTTCTAAATGATGAAACAGAGTGTGTTGCAGGGCCGATTTAGCAAGGTTAATGGATCCTTAAGGTGATGTATGAGATGTAGTGAACATTAATTTTGGGAAGGACTAAGAGGTCTTAAACATATATATTCTAAAATTTACAATTCATGAGGTAGGGCAAACCATTAAGCTCAATAAACAATACTCTAAACTAATAAACATCCAAGAGAAACATTCCAGTGAAACATAGAAAGCATAAGAGCTTCTAACTATAGAAATTCACCTTCAGATTTTGAGAAAACACATAAGACAATACAAATAACTCAATCTATGGAGAGGGAACTCCTAAATAGCATATATCAATTTATTTGGAACTCTGAAACAAGTTTGTAAGCATGGAAAAATGGCGAGAACAAACGAGACCTCTTTGCCTTAACCTAACAATCAATATTTCACAGAAAGGCTTCAAGATAGGGTTTTGAAAACTTCAAATAATCAGGGAATACCATGAATCATACTTGTAATCTAGCATACTAACCATACATCAAAAAAAAACAAGTTTTTGTGGACCTAAGGAGCAGTCAAGAATTACTTAAGATGGCCAAAAGAGAAAACATCAAAGCTATAACAAACAGGAGCACTGAGGTGCCTCAAAGAACATGTCTCAACCTAGACTCTTCTGTTTTATAGCAGCCAAGAAACATGAAACATAATGATAACAAAGGAAACAATAGACAAATTAGGAAAACATCACCATTCACCAAGCTATGGAATCCTGCAAACAAGCTTCTCCATCATCAAGCCAAACAAGCCATTCATCCACTTCACAAAACCAATTTCTTCTCCAAGCTCATGAAACCATGTATATTGCTCTTCAAGCTCATCAAATGCCAACCAAATACATAGGGGCTTCATGCTCTATTTATGGAGAAAATGAGGACTAAAACCCTAAAATGTGTTAGGAAAATGTCAAATATAGTCGTAAATATCATTTATGGCCAAGAGACCATGCAAGGCCCAAGGCACATAATATCCTAAGAAATAAATGCCAAAATAACTATTTGCACCTAATTCTAGCTTAATTTTCCTCAAAAAACTCAAAAATATCTATTTGCAATAAATGAGTGTGTTTTGCTGACTTTTGGTCCAAAACACACTAGGCAACCTCTGTGCGTAGCGCCACTTCAGCAGAAAATAGTGTCTCTTGCAGCTGAGTTTTGGACCCATTCCCGACACCGGATTTGGCTCCATGATGACTCGCTGGAAAGCCTGATGAGTCTAATTTCCAGAAATTCTTGAATTGTGGTAAGTGGATGCCACTTACCTGTCCAAAAATCAAATCTCCCAACACTGCTCTGTGTTCAGCGCCTGGTCTGAAAATGAGGCAGAAAGGTCTTTTTTTATGTTTTTTGACCTTTTGAGGGGGTAAAAATGCTCTGAACGATCTAAAAATTGGTGAGCATACTGCTGGTGATGTTAGAAATCCAAAAATTAAAAATTTGAGAGCTGAGGATTCACCAATTTTGTGCGTAGCGCCTAGGGTGTTGCGCACAAAGGGGTCAAAATTTGGAAAAAAACAAAATTTTGTTCAATTTGCCTCAAACTTGGTGGAGAGGTCCCTCAAGAGGTCTTGGACACCTGTTGAGAAGCCTCAGCCAAAACTCCAAGGATGTCATGCACTTTTTCCCTTTTTAGGATTTCTAGCTCCATAAGGGCCTCCTTCAGTTTGGCACAAGCAAGCATGTTTTTCCTTGCATAATTCTTCGTCATTTTCTTTTGTAGGGCAAGGCCTCTCTTTACCTCTTTTAAATGCTTATGCTCCTCTTTGTAATAGTGGATGACACATTGTGCCATCTCAAACTCTCTTTCCCACTCCCTAAGTTGTGCATATTTGTCCATGAGAAGCAATTTAGTGGTCATCTCCTTGTCCTCATTGTCACTGTCTAGACCAATGAATTTAGGCCCCTAAGAAGTATTCTTGATCCTTTTTCTTCTTCTTACCTTTACCTGTTGCTCACCTTTGTTCATATTTTCCTTGCCTTTGTATTTGTGCTTAATAACTGGAGGAGAAATGGCCCTTTCCTTTTTGAGGCAGCAAACACATCTCTTTTTCCTCTGTGGTAGGTGCATGTGAGAGGAGTGATGAGGGTGTCTTGATCTTTGGTGAAGTCACGAGCCTTTTCATCTTTGTCATGGCTCTCATGAGTCACTTCATGCTCCATTGGGTCAGTGAATTCTTGACCTTGAGCTTCATTATCATCTTCATTTCCCTCACTGTTTTCCATACTGTCTTATTGGCCTTCAAACTGATCACTACCCTCCTCACTTGCCTCATTTTGGCTCTGTCCTTCACTGAGGTCCTCTTCTCTATCACTTTCTGCACTATGACATTGAATTGCTTGGTCATTTAGAGGCTGATTTGTGTCATGACAATCATGACATTTGTCATGACTGTCATGACTATTTTCTTGCTCATCACTGACTGTCTCATTTGTGCCACTACCTTAGTCACTGTCTTCCCCTTCAAACTTTGTTTCAGCCTCATAATCTACCTGTTCTTGGTCTTCAATTTCTTCATCATATCCTTCTGTTTCCTCAGGATCATTGTCTTCATTGTTTTCAGCACCCTTTTCACTATCATTAGGCTCACTGTCATGTTCAAGCATATATTCTTCTTAGTTTTCATATGAACCCTCTTGCTAACTGTCATCCTCATTACTTTCTTCATTGTCCTCTGTGTTTTTATCTTGTTCACTATCAATCCTTTTTTCTACACTTGAGATTGTTTTATTGGTGTCATCACTATCACTATTTTACTCAAATTCACCATTGTCTTTCCCTTCATGGCTGCTATGTTCACCCTCCTCCTCCATGTCATCATCATCTTCTTGTTCATTTCTGCTATCATCATCTTCATGCTCACTAAGCTCTATATTTGCCTCACTATCTTTATCATTTTCATCACTTTCATCTCTCCCCTCACTGTTGCTGCCATCATCTTCCTGATCTTCTTCATTAGACTCCGTTTCTACCATATTGTCTTCATCATTTCCATCATCATATTCTTGTTCCTTAGTGTTGTTGTACTTGCCTCATTTTTTTCTTCCTTTTCACTGTCATCTGCTTGTTCATCAGTGCTACTGTCACCTCCTTTTTCATTATTACCACTATCATCATCTTTACCTTGCTTAACTAATGCAGGAGCTTTAGAAGCAAGAAAATTGAATTTAGGCCATTTTTTAGCAATTTTGACCAAAAAATCACCGGTGTGTAGCATCACCCAACTAACCATTCAGGTCGGGCCCTCTGTGTGTAGCATTGGGTCAGGTCAGGTTGTTTGACCGGTCTGTGCGCAACACCAGAGAGTTTTCGGGTGAATCGAGCTGAACCTGGTCCTGTGCGCAGCGCCTTCACCGGTGCATAGCGCCTATCCTCCGGTGTGCAGCACAGTGTATTTTAATACTGCAGCTACCTTCTCTGTGCACAGCACCGACGGCCCGATGTGCAGCGCCTCCTTCGGTGCGTAGCGCCTGGAAATTTCGACCAAGTTTGCACAGAAACCCTAGAAATTGCTCCAACGGCTTTCTTCTTCTTTGCAAAGATGAATATGAGGTGGGAGAGAGGGAAAGGAGACTTTATACTCCTTTTGAAAATTATTTCATGACCAAAAACCCACTTTATAAGGTTTTATTTCTCTTCTTACCTTTTTACTGTCTTTTTAGGTCTTTTTCTCCTGTTGGTGGCAGTTTGACAAGTTTTTGATAAAAATGTTCTTCAATGACATTAGTGTTCTGTTTTGGAGGTTTTCTTCACTATATTCCTTTTTATGAACTTCAATGAATGTACAAATAAAATTGGTGATCGTGTTGATACTTTCACCTTGGAACCTTAGTCATGTGTTTTTTATGCCCTTAATTTGCTTGGTGAATAGATTGAGAGAAGAATTTTGCCTTCTTTCAACTGATATGCTGTCATGTTTTCTCTTTGAAACAGTCAAAAACCTAGTAGATGTGAAAACCTAAGCATAAATCATCAGAAAACCCTTTTATTCTTTATGTGTGCCATTATTGTGAGAGAAATGAGGTTTGTTTGTCCTTACCAATCTTCCTGTAGGTAGCCATCCTTGACATTTCTGTAGAAGTGCCATTCATGGCTAATCTATCTCTTGCAAAATATGCTCTTGATAAGGAAACCTTTGGAGGCTTCTCTACCTTTTGGACCAGTTACATGTTTGTTTCTTTGACCATGTTGACAGTGATATATCTCTGGTTGGAAAAGTAAGCAGATTTAAACCATTTTTTGTTTCCCCTTGGGCACTTCTGTTCTTGCAGGTGCCTACACAACTTCTGCTTTTGATCACTGTTCTTTTGGAGTTTAACACCTCATTTTGTCAATAACAAACCTATGCTTATCATAATTACCTCCTTGGGAAATTTTACCTCATGCTTTCCTCCTTTGACCATTTCAAAATGTCTCTGACTGTTTTTTTGAGAAGTCAAAACCTTGCACTAGTATTTTTGGCCCTTTTTGTCCCTGTGGTGAAGTGAGATACAGTGCTTCTTGTGTGCCTCCTTTGATCTTTTTAAGACCTCTGATTTTAACTTTTGAAACCTCATGCCTTTGTACTAATACTCTTTGCCTTTTTTTACCTTTGGTGAGGTGGATTCAATGCCTCTTTACCAAACCCTAGAGGGTACCTTGGGTTTTCTTTGAATGCCATCTACTTGTTTATGAAGGAGGAATTATCCATCTTCCCAAGAACACTTGGAGGTAAAATAAAGTGACCACAAACCCTTTTCAACTTGTGTAGGAGCTTGGGGAAAAATTTGAGGAGCAAAAAACTGAATTTTGGCAACCCTGGCCAAATCTCCTTTATGCGCAGCGCCACTCCATCTGTGCGTAGCGCCAATTTGCAGAGGGCATTTTGAGGCCTTCCCTGTGTCGGAATGAGCTCCGTGATACCGCGTTGTAAATCTTGTTGAGTCTACTTTCCAATACTACTTTTGTTTTTTCATTTGGTGTCCATTTACCTGTCCAAAAACGGATTTTCCAAACACTGGTCAAAAAGTGTTGAATGATGGTGCAGAAATGAAGAGTGCTGGTGCAGAAAACTTTTGGAGGCCTTACTTAACTCAAAATTGAGCTCATAATAGCTAATTGGAAATCTATTTAAGTCTAGTTGTATTTTGAATCATCAAGAAATTCATTTGGATACTCCAGATGTGAGAAAACCTTATTTTCCCAAGGTCACTCTAACAGTGCAGAAATTCTCCTGGGACACTTGTGTTTTTTATATTTATCCCAAACCATGATACCTGTGTAAAATATGAAGGAGGTTTTTTTTCTTAGACCTATTATGGACATAAATATCTCTCACTTTTTTCAAATTAATCTCAATTTGGTTAGAAACACAATTTGAAGCAAAACTGGAGCTAGGCGTGACACATGGCTTATCTCTTGGAACGAATTCTTGGAAAATGATGGAGGCATGATGTTTATGAGTGGATATGGAATTATTATTGCTGACATGATATATCAGATGAATAATTTTCTCTTGGGCCTAATTTTCATATCAAACCCTAGCTTAGTTGGAAGAGGAAATTCGATTTTTGTGTAGGGGATTTAGGACTGCCTTGTAGAGGGAGGGGAATGAAGGGGTTAAGGGTTGTCTAAATTCTTGGGGAAATTTTTGGGGATAGGGATATATTTTAGGGAGTAGGGGAAAGTGGAATTTCAAGGATTTAGTGAAGGGAAGGGGTCCAAAAGGGAAAAACACAGGCCTAGTCTTAAAAAGTGTCAAACTGTGGCAATAGACTAGGTTTTGTAGAAAAATGATGAATTTGAGGGATATGAGTGATGGTATGTGTTTATGAAGGTATATTAATTATAGGAGGAGGTGTAAGAGCATCAAGATACAAGCCTTATTTATTTTTAACCATGGAGGTCATGAAACCAAGAAAAAATGCCCTTAAAATCCCTAGATGGACAATGAAGGAGTTAGGCAAAACAAAATAGAGGGTTGAGGCCAAAGGTGACACAACAAAGAAAAATTGAGTGACATGAACCCATGATGAGTCTTCCAAGATGGGTGAGCTGAGCATTGAAATGATATGGTGATGAAATAGTGAAAAAATATCCTAAGTTTAATGAAGGTAGTGAGATTTCTAGAACTCACAATGTTCATGAACTTTGTTTCTAGAAATCTAGAACCGATACTTAGTCATCTTCAGATAGTGAAAATTATGGATGACTAACACTACTTTCAGTTACCTCTCCACAATGATACCGGTACAGAGTTATGACCGCATTCCATCAAACTTCTGTCGCCCGCCTTTCTGACCATGTCCAAGAATGGTGTAGAAGAAGGAGCTTGTGTCGAGCTCCTACATTCGACGACCGTGTCTATATGGATTGTTTTCTTAGAACGATTTTTCCTTCCATTGGTAAATATGTTGCGTCTCATTTTCCTCAGATAGAGGAAGAATCTCTCCAAGTCACGTTTAAATATGACTTGATCTACGCCCAGCCTAGTTATGTTTATACTTTTTTACCGGATCTTCCTAGACCTTGTGGTCCCAATGCACCGGGGGAATCTCATGCCACTAACAGTATCGTTGGATCACTTTCACATATATACACTCATCTTTACATGGGTTATGGTTACCCCCAGGGGGAAACCAACTCCTCCAGCACTTATCTTCCTCCTAGGGTATCTGGGTCAAAGCATGCCTTACGAATTTTCCCAACCGCATCAACCAATGCCAGGGCTAGTCGTTGCTCAACCTATTTACCCAAATGTTTCCCAACCTAATTTCTATCCTTATCCATATCTCGGCACTCCAGACCCTCCAACATCAGCACCCCAGCCTCTCGTGGCTTCTCAACCTCCTCCATAATAGCCACTTCCTCCTTAGGGTCAAGTGTATGCACAGCAGAGCATGAATAATCCTCCTAATTCGAAGAAAAAGAATAAGGGGAAAGGAAATTAGAACCAACTAGTGCAAGGTAACCAAGGGCACCAAGGTAATCAACCAAACGCACCCCAAGGGAACCATCCTAACACCGCAAACCAGCAACAGGGCAATCAGCCCAAGCAGAACAAGCCTCTTTGTACAAACAAGCCTTGTTCATGTTATGGTGTCCATGGCCATTATATTTATGATTATCCCCTTTACCCCATATGTGCCAGTTTTGGGAAGCACAAGCAGCATCTAGAGTGCAGTAAGCCATCGCTTCACTTCCTGCAAATACTAAGCCAACTCAACCGGTTATGTTCACCAATCCTTTCCCTCAGCAAGGATATGTTGCTGCCCAACCACCTCAAGGTCAGGCCGCTCCTCAACCTCCGTAGTCCGGTAACCTTGATTACTAGATTCCTCATCATGAATTCTGAAGAGGTCAATATCACTGATGTCAACCTTCAGACCCAGTCACACCAATATGACAAAAAACCTGCTACGTCTACAGCTAATTCCCAAACCAAAGTTCCCACAGATTTCATTTCAACACCAAATGTTCCTTTATAGATCCCTCCACCTAAGGCGGAGGTCTTTCACAAGATCCCCAAAGGGCCATTATGCTGAAATGTTGTTACTGCCAAATCCACCCACACCTACAGCATAGTAGATGACTTAGCACAGTCTTCTCCTGCCATGTCAATGTGGGATGTCCTCCAATCGTTCCCATCTCAATGAAAAGCTCTATTATTTTCTTTGGGCATTGTGGATCCTTCATATGATCGTTTGATCATCTTTGATGTTGAAAAGTCAGAACATCCCCCTTTACCTTCATCTGTTTCCTTCCAAATACCATTCAAGATTAGTAATGCCCATGTTCAGAGATGTGTCATTAATGAGGGCGAATCAACCTATGTGATGTCTGCTTATCTTTGGAATAAGCTCGGATCACCAAACTTGGTCCCATTTACCATCACTTTGTGTGCTTAGAATGGTCACCCTTCTCAACCCCTTAGCATGTTCTGAAATTGTCCTGTCACACTTGTGGGAAAGACTGTTTGTATTGACATAGAAGTCATTGGTGGCCCCTTGGATTACAATATCCTCTTGGGTCGTAGCTACACCTATGTGATGTCAGTTGTCGCATTTGCAGTTCACTGTAAGATGAGATTTCCACACAATAGAAATATCGCCATCGTCGATTAGTTGACATATTACGAACCAAAGTCTCAGACCTCCCATGAGCCCATCATATCTTTGGTGGCTGATAACTAATCAGTTGAACCTCTCACCAGTGTTTCACCAGCAGTATGTAAACATTCCACCATACTTTGTTCATTCCCTGATCCCCCCCCCCCTTCTTATCACTGAGCCCAGCTCGTCGAGTGTTTACTTATTGCAAGCATCTCGAGCTGGCCAAAAGTGGCTCGGTTCGACTAGCTAGCAGTCAGTGCCTTCGCAACCTATTGTTTTCCACTCGACGCAGCCTTTAGGACCTTCTCCTTCTGCTGGTGTCTCTCCCAACCTTTTTCAACCAAGAACGATTCCCCCTAGTTTTAACCATTTGGGATCCATTCCGCTAGGCCATTACCCTTCCAGTCAGATACCATTTCTAGCTCCCCCCTCCAGATTCTTTTTTATTCTTGTTATGGATACATTGAGTCTTCCAAATATGACCCTCGGGATCCCAGTCTGGTACATCGATCCCCTAGCAAACACACCGCATGGTCAGCTCAAACCATATATCACTTTGACTCTGGTTCAACCGATCGCCATGACCCCTCCCTTTGCTTTAGTGCCACAATCACCTCAACTAGGAAACTACTCTTGTTGTGAAAACATCTGGTGGGGGGGCAAAGCCCAAAAGAAGGAACCTAAGGACAAGGCCCCCCAAATAGCTCCTGCTCCTCCTAAGCCTCCAAATTAGTCACCTCTGTGCGCTTTGTGTGATGTTTTTGGGCATGCCACCCATAAATTTCCTGAGCTTCCTCGTCTCAAAACTGTGTTCAACAAGACGTTTCCTGAATCTAACATCCCGGAGGTCCATGTCACCTTACCTGATTCAGCCAAGAAACTAAAATCATTGCACACGAACCGCCCCTATTCTTTGTGTGATCTTTATGGCCACTATTCTCATCTTTTTCCCTGTCTCGATGACTTTCGTGATACCCTTGAGGCAATTCGCGAAATAAAGGCCACTCATATTGGATCTTGTACCCCTTTACTTGTGAGTTCTGCTTTAGCAGAACCGGAGGAAATTTTTGCACTCATTGTGATACTTCCCCCTGGTGTCGATATGAGAGACTCTTCAGTCGCTATTCTCTATCTATCGCCATCCATGAGATCCATGGTGGAAGACCCCTCTGGGGAATCCCCTTCGGTTTCAATTGAACCTCCCTCGGTGAACACCTTGGTCTCAACATCGGTAGATGTTTCATCTACTAGCTCTTTTTCTACCCTCCATAGTGATTCATATGTGAACCATATCTCTCATGACGATGTGTCAAGTAGCCCCATCACGTCATTTGGTCTCCCTTTCGCCAGTCCTCCCCTATTTAATTCTGATGAAGACATTATGGAAGCCATGACCACCCCTGATTTTCTATGGGATTATATGCACCATCGTGTGCACTTCCTTCCGTATCAGTCCCATGACCAGTATGCTTTGGAGTCTAAAGACTTTATCCATGATGAGGTCGATTGGTTTCGAAATCCCATTCGTGCACCAAATGCTTTTGAAGAAGGAAATATGGCCAATATATCTCCTACCATTAAAATTAATATTTCTGATTAACCAGGGATAGAAGAAAACATTAACTTGGGGCACACTGCACCCGGAAACAAATTGAGGCTTACACTAAGATATTCAAGGAATTTCATGATGTTTTTGCCTTGTCTTATTTAGAGATGCCAGGACTTGATACCGCCATTGTTGAACATCATATCGATACATGGCCCGATGCCAATCTTGTCCGTCAAAAGTTGAGACCCATCAATTCTTCCAAAAGAGAGGCTATCAAAGCCAAAATTGACAAGCTCAAGTAGGCTGGTTTTATCTATCCCATTTAATACACCACATGGGTTTCTAACTCGGTTCATGTTCTAAAGAAACAAGGCACCATTCGTGTTTGCACTGACTTTCGCGACCTGAACAAAGCTTGTCCCAAAGACAACTTCCCCACACCGTTTATTGACCAAATCATCGATGAGTGTGCATGGCATGAGTTTCTATCCTTTATGGATGGTTTCTCTGGGTATAACCAGATTACTATCTATCATGTTGATCAGTTAAAAACTGTGTTCATTAGTCCGTGGGGAACTTTTACTTATAGGGTCATGCCTTTCGGCCTAAATAATGTCAGATCCACCTTCCAGCGGGCCATGTCATACTGTTTCCATGATTTGGCTCATGTTATCCTTGCCTACCTTGATGATCTCACTGCTCGTTTTAAGCATCGAGCGCAACACATTCATGATTTGCATATTGTTTTTCTCCGATGTCGCAAGTATAATATCCATCTCAACCAGCTGAAATGTGTCTTTTGCATTCCTGTCGGTTATCTCTTAGGCTTCATTTTGTCCAAATATGGTATAAAGCTTGATCCCCTCAAAGTTCAAGCCATTCTTGAGCTTCCCATTCCTCATACCTCGCGCTAGTTACAAAGCCTTCAAAGCAAAGCCAACTTCCTTCATCAGTTTTTCCCTGACTATGCCACCACTGCACATGGGTTTCTAAGAATCCTTAAATCTAACATTCCATTTTATTGGGACGACTATGCGCAACAGTCTTTTGATGCCCTGAAACATGCTCTCACTTCCGCTCCCTTGATTAGTCCTCCTAATTTTGAGAGGGATTTCATCCTGTACATCTCAGTGTCCACCCATTCGGTCGCTGAGGTCCTTATTCAAGAAAATGACACCGGAAACAAACATGTTATATATTATGTCAGTAATAACCTTGTAGGAGTCTTTGAGTCCTACTCGCATGATCAGAAGTTAGCGTTGGCCATCGTGTTCTCGGTCCAAAAACTTCGTCATCATATCCTTACGCATTCCACTAAGGTCGTGACCAATTCCAATGGTAAGTACTCTCGTTGGATCATTATCCTTCAGGGTTTCAATCTTGAATTTGTCACACCCAAGAGTAATAAAGGTTTAGCCCTTCTTGAACTCATTTACGAATTTCCTACTAGTACGCGTGATCCGTCATTTAATGATGATTTACCCAACGAGAACTTGTTCACCATTACTTTGGACAACCCTTGGTATGGCAACCTCCTTACCTCTTTTTGAACCCAAAAGTTCACTTCCCATCTTGATCGTGATGCTCGACGACGTATACGACACAAATCCCCCTGCTACCTTCGCATTGGTGATGATCTTTATCGTCGCGGTGTTGATTCTATCCTTCATCGTTGTCTCACACACGTTGAAGTTGAGCAAGTCCTTAATGCCTACCATAGTGGCACTTGTGGTGGCCACCTCTCCATTTGGTCGCTACCCAAAAAATCATGTGTGTTGGGTATTTTTGCCTTCTCTCTTTGGTTATTGCATTGAAGCAATCAAACATTGTTTCAATTTCCAATTAGTCGCCCCAAAGGCGCGAGCTCCACCTACTCCTCTCCATCCTGTCATATCATCTGGTCCCTTCTGTAAGTGATCCATTTACTTTATGGAGTGTCGACCTCCATCTACTGGTAACCATAGGTATATCATCGTGGGGATTGACTATTTCACAAAATGGGCTAAGGCCATGCCAATATTCAATAACACAGCGGCTACCGCATCGCTCTTTTTCTTTAGCCATGTTATTGCTCAATTCGGGGTTCTGAAAAAATTGGTCTCTCACCATGGCCGACATTTCAAAGATAAGATATGGCGTGATCTATCCTCTTTGTTGGGCTTTGAGCACCAATATTAATCGTCTTATTATCCCCAAGGTAATGACTAAGTTGAAGCGGTCAATAAAATCCTTAAAACTATGCTTTAATGGATGGTGAACAAGTGAAAAATCAACTGGCACCTTATGTTCTTCCCTGATTTTTGGGCCTATAGAAATTTTGTTAAAAACGCCACCGGGTTTACTCCTTTCAACTTTGTTTTTGGCGAGGAGGAAATCTTACCAATCGAGTGTGAAATCCCCTCCCTTCACCTAGCCGTCGCACTTCTCCCTAATACCCAACCTTTAGAATAAAGACTTATCATGCTTGAGTGTGCTTCTGAAGACTGTCCTGTTTCCTTGAAAACCATCGAAGCGGCCGAGAAGCGCACCAAAGCTAAATATGACCAAAAATTCCACCCTCGTACCTTTCACGAAGGTGATATTGTTCTAGTGTATGACCACGCTCATGATGTCCTTGGTCATGGGAAGCTTGACTCAATATGGCTATGTCCTTACATCATTAGTAAGGATTTGGGCAAGGGGGCATACCTTCTAGAGGATTTCAAAGGCCAAATCCTTCCTAACACTTGCAATTCACTTTACCTAAAAAAAAATTACCCATAGCATCTCCCATCGACATGTGTGTATATATTATGTCATGCATTTAGGTAGCTTCCATTACTAATCATCATCTCATTTGTTTTCTTGTGGTGCCTTTCAGATGTATCCATCATCCACACCGTATATCAGCTATGGCAATGGTGAAATTTGCTTCTCTCGGAATCTAACATGGGTAGCTTAGGCCATTTTTACCCCCTTGCATTCACTAGTCCTCTCCAACAACGTATGCATTAGATCTGCCACCAATAACCAGGTCGAATATGATGCAGTGATAGGTTTGTTAGTATATTCCCTTGATCATCGCATCCTTCATCTTCATGTTCGTTTATATTCCTTGCTACTTTTCATGCAATTGAATGGTGTGTATCGTGTGAATAACCATGTCCTTTTTAGAAGATATTTACGAGTGAATTTCTTAGAGCGTGAATTTGAAACCATTACATTTAGTCATGTACCTAGAGCTCGGAATCACTATGTAGATAGCATTGCAAACAATATTCTAGATTGTCATTTATCACATGCATTTAACACAAGAAAATCATAAATCAAATGGAGAACCATATACTCGTCCTATATAAAAAGATGCATATCCATATTATGTATCGACAAAATCATAATGTTTGGAGTCCATTACTTTAAATACATCTGACAAGCCCATAACATGTTACAAAATCAAAACTAGGGGCACCACATGCCCCTACATCTAATCACTATCTGGAGGGTCCTGAGCCAATGGCTCGGCTCCACCAGCCCGTAGATCCCAAACTGCCTGTTCGACCATCGCCATATGTTGCATGACCTCTTGCCACTCAGAGGGTAGCCCTATGCATCCCTCAATGTATCGGTCCCCAAGATCATGCCAACCACGCTCTGATACACCGGTCAACATTATCTCACACTTGCGTCAAACATCCTCGAGCAGAGCCTCATATTCAGGTCTTTGGTCTCCTCTTGCTCCACTAGATTCCAGAGCCCTAGGCGCTACGGGTCGTCCCATATACCATGTCAGCTTCACTAGTTCTATATCTGCATAAAAAAAGTCACGAATCTATACCACATACATATTATAAAAACTTTAAATGCACCATAATATATACCAACTTTCACTTACCATCTATTCCCCATGCTTGACCTGGCAGAAGTGGCAAGTCAGGGTCCCCTTAAAATTTCATACCACTGTATGGATCGTCGTCTATGTACAGCAGTATCTGATCCCAATGTGTGAAGAACACAGGTCGGAACACCCATCTGAATCTCCCGCCTCCTCCTCTCCGTAGTAGCTTCCCCCAATGGCACATCCCAAGATCTCGTGGGCCCCCATCCTGGATCTACACTTGAGGTTGAAGTGTAGGGAACTTCTCAAAGAAGAACGAGCACAAAACTGTACCGAAATCAAAGTCATGGTTCACCTATCACTTTCACAGCGATAGCTATCATTTCATAGACAATAGCATCATCTGGGCACGCCCATAGTAGGTCCCACTCAGAACACTCTATACCAACATCATCTTCCCCCCAGTGATGTGATGGAACGCTTAGTTGCCCAGGATCCGCAGTACTACTGCGGCGACAGCCCATGTCTCTGGACACTCTAGATCACTGATCGGAATGGTCGTGTCCTTAGCACGAACATCCGGTCTACAATGGCGCTCCATGAACTCTTATATGTTCTGCCCATGCAGTAACATTAGATGTATATTTCCCACCACCCTTAGTGACGGGAGTCCGGTCAAGAATTAGATGTCCTGGATGGTCAACTCGATTGTGTGCCCCTGCACCATAAGGCCTCATGTTCTGTATCCCAATATCTGACTATCCTTGATAGTAAGGGCTCACCTTCCCTCATCAGTGGGTTCTCAACTAACTTGAGAACCCCATATCTTGCAAGTGCTCCTTGTACCACCTAATTCTCTGGATCTCGGCACGAAGCGCATCCAACTCTCCCTCTCGCTAGTTGATCCTCAACTCTGCCATACCTGCACAACATCATCATGTTTGTCAGTTCAGTTAAGGTCAACTGCATCATAAAAAATCAAGTCTCGTTCCTTATACAAGAAGCTGACTAAATATCCCCTTCAACCCAACTCATACTTTTCAAGCTCTGCAGATGCGAGCTCGCAGTTTTCCCCTCTGGAAACTACAAACCAGGTCGCAGTACAGGCCCCAGAAGGTGCGAGCCGAACGTGAGGAGATGTACCTCTGGAAACTATGAGCCAGGTCACAGTACAGGCCCCAGAAGGTGCGAGATAGATGTGAGGGGATGTGGGGCTCTCTTACTAATCCCCGGGCACCTAATCTAAAAAACTAAACCCCTAAAAATGAAGAGTAAGGTTATGCCACCTACCTGCAACTAGCGGATCCTGATTCCAATGGTCGGTTTGTCCGCCACGATCACCAGAAGATTTAGGGCCTTCTCCTCCTCTCCAAATTCACCACATCTCCACTATAAAATGAATCAAGTTTGAGGGAAATCACCCTATTAAAATAAAAACCCTAAATTGTCTTTCTCCAATGGCGACCAAACCATAGCTCAGTTTGACGAACCTTAGATGAAGCTCCGCAGATTTTATGGTTCGGTTTCCGCCGCTTGCATCGCTCATAGCATGCATGTATCATTCAGATGATCCATTCATATTTTCATATCCCATTCTTGTTTAGCAGGGCTTATGTGGTTCTTATTATGTCTCATGTACTCATATATTTTTGTATTCATTCCTAGCTCATGTTTCTCTAGGCGCATTATGTATGTGGGATCCATTATATTTTTGTCTGGACCATTTTATGCTAGCATGTCACGTACCATTTATCATGTACTTTATTTCTCAATTTCATTTTGATGGGCGCACCATTATTCTTTGTACTTTGTCATCTTGGTGGGCATAGGCATGCCTCCCTCGCCTCACTAAGAACAGGTACCCAAACATTAAAGGAGACTTACATCATTTGTAGTTCTCGCCCCCTCGGTTATTGTCCTCTCTCGTTTCACTCCATCTATGTATCTCTCTCTCTTTGACTCCCCTTCGATGTCTAGTGATTGCGTTCTTACAACGTACTCCAGTAATACGATTAGCTCCTAACGCTCGCACGTTGGGGGCAATCTATTACGCCAAGATTTGGTCATCTAACCATTTACAATTAGATGAATCAAAGTACATCATGTAAGACCAATTTTACCATAGTAAAAATGCTTTCACTATAACAAATAATTTAATAAATCATATTTTATTAAGTTATTTCTAGTTTAAATAAGAAACCCCATGAGAAATAATTAAATAAATCCTTATTTATTTAATTTTCCTCTAGGAATAATTAATTAAACCACGGTTTAAATAATATTCCTGGTCATATTTAACCCAATTATGAGAAATAATTAGATAAATCATTATTTTTCTTATTTTTCTCTAGGAATAATTAATTAAATCATTATTTAGTTGTTATTCCTTGTTAAATTTGGCTAAATGACCTAGAAATAATTAAACAAATCATTATTTGTTAATTATTCCTTAACCACATTCTTGAAATAATAAATAAATCATTTATTTGTTAATTATTTCTAAATAGAGGTATTTAACCAATTTAAATACATTTTCCCTCCAAGAAAATATAATAAAATATTCCAAGCCCTTAGATCTAGATCTTGGTTAATAATATTTCATTATTCGCCATTGTCGAGAATAACTCAATATTTTGTTATAAATAGGATAGTTTTCCATTAATTCTTGACTTTGATCACTTTCATTGTCGCGCTTTGATCATTCTCATTGCTGCTACTACTTTCTTTTCTTCTTGAACTCCCATGGAGTTCAACATATTTTGGGTTTTCTGAACCATTGAGAGAGAGAAACTTCTGGATCTGAAGCGTTCAGGACAGCCAAGAACCCATCCCATTGAGGGGGACTGGTAACATTATTATTTGTTCCCTTCCTAGGTGTTATAATATATTCGAAATTATTTAAATATTGTCTTGTTTGTTGGATACATGAAGAATTTCTTATTTATTTTTACTGTTTAACTACTTTTACTGCATAGATCTGGTTTTTTGCAGCATTTGTTTTAACTATCGATTACAGAAGTTAAGCAACCATCTTTGTTGTTAGGGTTGTTTGTCACACACAACTAAAGTGAGCTCTTTTCGTACACTTGTGTTAATAATTTACGCTAACAATATGTATTTCCAATACTTGTGTAGAAGGCATGTCATCCTTTAATGGAGAGAATGTCAAAGTAGCATCATCATTTTATACAAATGATTTTTTCTTCAAGAGAGATGTGAGTGAGACTGTAATGCATGCATAATTCTTAACAAAATTATGATAATATCTTGTAAGCCCACAAAATCCTCTAAGACTCTTGATATTCTTCGGAATAGGAAATTTTGTAATAGCTTGGATCTTTTGAGGGTCCACCTTAACTCCTTTTGAAACAACATGACACGTGAATTCTACTTCCTGTTTCCCAAAAGCACATTTGGATATTTCTACATGTAATTGATTAATCTCAAGAATTTGTAGAACTTTGTCCATATGTTTAATATGCTCTTCCCATGGTTTTATGTTTTGACAAAAATATCATCAAAGAAAACCAACACAAATTTTCTAAGATATGGTTGGAAATTCTTGTTCGTGCGAGTTTGAAAAGTAGAAGGAGCATTAGTCAAACCAAAAGTTATGACCAAGAACTCATAGTGCCCTTCATGTGTTCTAATTTTTTTGGGGGATGTCTTCTTTCCTTAATTTAATCTGGTGGTATATTGATTTAAGATCAAACTTTGTAAATAAGCCACTCCATGAAGCTCATATAATAGCTCATCAACATATTGTATTGGGAATTCATTATTAATGTTGATTTTGTTTAGATATCTATAATCAAGGCACATCCTCCAAGAATTATAATTTTTATCACCATCACTACTGGAGCTGAAAAACAACTCATACTATGTTTAATGTCTTCCTTTAATCTACACATGTAAGACTCCAATAAACGTTCATCACTTATGTTATCCGCCATTGTGTCTAAAACCTAAAATTATGAAAATAATCTTCAATATCACCAATTTTCTTGATTATTTCCAATTGATTGAAATAGTCGTGTTCCCAAGCTTTGCCATATTGTGCTTCTAAGTCTCTTGTAAATAAACCTAAAGTACAACGACAAGAATGGGGCTTCATTTTAACTACCCATTAATACCAATGATATAGTTTTAACTCAATGTTCAAAGTTATTATGTGAATCCTTTTCTTGTCATCCATAATATTACAAAATTCAAAATATTGTTCTATTTGGTACACCCAAGTAAAGACCTCTATTCCATAAAACTTCTATAATTCATCCTTTTGAAGGTTCACTCCTTCATGCACCCATTCATGAGCAGCTCCACAATTAGAGTTGAATTCACTTGAAAACTTCTTATTATTGACAAGTTGTTCAACTCGAATATTATCTTTATTTTCATGAGTTCATTCAAACACATTTTCATTTTTAAGGAGCCTCCCATTTATGGATTCTATAATATTTTATTCCATTTGTTTCATCCTCTTATCCATATCTTCCTTGTTTTCATCTATGTTTTGTTTGATATTCCAGAGGGGGGTAGAGTATGTATGCCTTCGTAGACTTAGTAGTCAAATCATTGTGCAGAGGTGGGTCCCTTGTCCCATATACAAGGGGGTATCATACATCAATTTGGTGTATGGCTTAGTCGTGACCTTAAAATTGGATAATAATAATAATCGCAACTGTGACAACTAATTTTCCAACTTGGTTACCTAGTAGTTGACATATTTTATTTCTTCATGAGTTATGGATAATCCTTAGGAGGTTTAGTTGGTATAGTATATTTTAGATATTTATTTGGAAGAATGTGGGAAAATAACAATAATACTCCTCTTTATCATAACTTCCAGTCACCTAAAAAATTGGATCTTCTAATCAAAATTTATGTCACTTGGAGGTTACAGATATTTAAGACCTTAATTTCGAGAATATATAAATGGTTAACCTTTTTCTTGGTATGTTTCTGACATTTGAGCCCTTTTGAATCTCAAGTTTTGGTCTGTAATTCTCTATCTCCTCTATAATTCCATAGGTTTAACTATAATTTTATGTGTCAGGTTAAAGTCATGGTAACTTTATGAAAACTTCTTGTTTTTTGGCCTCTTTCCAAGAGCAAACTTGTATAACATGCCTCATGCCTATTTGTTCAAATATAATTATGATTTTTTTACTAGAGGTATTCCATTATTTCTCATCAAATATTTGAATATTTCCTAGTCTCAGGTATCGTAGAAAAAATTGTAGCAAAAATGCCAAGCTTGATTTTTTGAAATTGATTTCAGGACACTTCACACACCATAACTTATAGAGGGTACTATATTTATGAAATCACAGTGAACCATATTATGAAATTTTTAATAGATGTACCTTAGGGTGTCTTCTCAATTCTCTCCAAATTTCACTGTATGAAATGACCTAGAAAAAAAATATAACAAAAATGTTGAAATGACTCATTTGAAATAAATTGCAAGACCAACTACAAAGCCTAACTTCCATATAGTACATCTTAGAGAGCACAAAAAACCAAAATATGAAATTTTAACCAAATGTTCCTTGATATATCCCCTCGATATCCTCGAAGTTTCACTATTCAAAACATCCAAGAAAAAAATTACAGCAAAACACCATGATGACTTGTTTGAAGCGGAAAAACCCTAAGTTTGTGCATTCCTATACCAAATGTTATGAACCCTGCACCTTAAAAATGATAAGAAATCACTATTTATAATCCACTTCGAGGGGAAAACCTCCTTTTAAAATGAATACAATGTATATTACAAGATTTTATGATCCAACGACTAGGTCTCCTTATAGAAAATTCTAAGGTTAGTGCAATAAAATACAATTTTATGCCAGGTATTTACTTCCTAGTGATTTTTAACTAGTATTTTATGCCAATGTTATCATTAAATAATTACACTTCAAAATATCTCAACAGTAAATGTAGCAGAAATAGTAAAGTCACAAAAAGGCAACCATGCACAAATGATATTATTAAAAAAAAAAAAAAATCATGGGAAACCAAACATTTGGAGAAAGCCCATATAACAACCCTAGTGAAAATTCCATGTAATAAAAGTTAATAAGGGAAAAAATAATAACCACGTTGTTGGGACACTTATTCCAAGCTTAATCTTGGGAAAAACATCCTAGTGGGTGTTCATTTTGGTTAATATGCCTAAGGAAATTGGAAAAGCCTTTGGAAAGGCATGAGGCATTAATTGGCATTTTATTATGAAAATAATGGAAAATAGGAGAAAAGGAAGGTGAAATGTCACAGGTTTCATGTGAGGAGGAAATTAAAGGAAAATAATGGAAAATGAAGAAAATAGAGGCATCGTCAATAAAAAGGCTTATGAGGATCAATTGGTACATTATGTCATTTCATTTTTGGATCTCTCTCTCTCTCTCTCTCTCTCTCTCTCTCTCTCTCTCTGACACACACACACACACACTCTTGGACACTTTTAGTTTTCTTGGAGCACTTTGGTATTGGATCAAGAAAGGCAAAGAAGGCAAGAGGAAGGAAGTAGCAAGCAAGGAAGAGCAGGATCAAGTAGCTACAGCAGGATTCTTTGTAGGTATTGATTTGCATGTGCGAATTCCTTGCTAGATTTGGAACCCAGGGTATCGTATGTGGTTATTTTTTTTCATGGCATGGATTTTTCCAGGTTCGACAGTGTTTTCAGCCTAGCCTTTCCATTTCCGGATAGCCATGGTTTGATGGGGTTCTCATGTTTTGGTTGAGTTGTATTTCTGTATCGATTTGAAGTTGAGTGAGGTGGATCTCTGAAATTATTGAACACATGGCCTAGTAACCCCGAAGCTAGACTGTGGGTTGCAGTAAATTCAGATAGTGTGTTGCCTCAGTGGGCCTAGGAATCCTCGACCGGTGAATGGCAGGATATACGGTAAATCCTAGAGGTTGTTTTCTCTCCATCAGGCCTAGGAATCCCAGGTTGGGATATACAGTAAAGCCCGGAGAGTGTGTCTCATTTTAGGGCCTAGTAATCCCTGGATCGGGCTATGGTTTGCATTAAATCCTGAGAGGCTAGGAGAGAAGAAAATTCCTCACAGTGTAGGTGGAGAAATCTGATGGCATCCATGCTTTTTTTGTCCTAGTGATCGGCTGGAGATCATGGTAAAGCCTGTGTTATGTAGGTAAATCCTCTCTACGAACATAGATGTTCCCTCTAGCCCTAGGGTGGGTCTAGTAACAAGGAATCATGCTAAGGTGTAGTTTCCTAGATATTCGAATGAAAAAGGGCATGATAAGATAGCCTACCTGTGGTCCAATGTTGTTGTCAGCAATCGTAGTGGTGATGAGAATTGCTCGCTCCCGATTCGGCAAGTCACTATCCCTTTTCTTATCGCACTTGGACACCTGCACAAAGATCATAAAACGAAAACCACATCCCACATACTAATTTCATCCAAAATCTACTAGTCAGCCAGAGAAGACTAGCATATTGCATTCGATAAAGATAAAACACAAGACGGGAACCAGACAATAGTCACTTATATTAATTGGTAGAAAGAAGAGATACAACCATCCTCTGACGTTGCGGTCTCCTCTAGCGGGGCTCGGGTGAAGCATGCCTCAAATCTTTTCGGGGAATTCGGACGGGATAAGGGACATCTCGATGGATTTCTCCTTGTTATACCTTCTCAATAACTCAGTTATTCAACTATAGCTCATTTTTCCTAGTTCAGCATTTCAGCTGTATAATTCTCTTTTTTCAGCTTCAGCTAGTTTTCATAAAGAGATAAGGCTTGTTTATATAGAGTCAAAGGAGGAGGTTGGGATCCCTACAAATGTGGAAGGGAGTCCTATCCTTTATGATTGTTCCAAGGGAGGTGGAAACTACTAACTAAAGGAGGAGGCTCGTGGTTGTTTCAGTTCAACCACTCCCAATGACTCATCCTCGAGGTGGTTGGAATGGAGCCTCCGCCTCTATTTTTAAAAAACATTTCATAAATAGCTCGGCGCGGGCATTACACTAGGACAGAGCACCAGGTGGTGCGGGCCCTAGTGTTAAATTTCTAGGTCAGCGCAAGGAGGTAAAGGGCTACTCGCGCCAAGGCAAAAATAGGGATTTTTATAGCTCTGCTTAGGGAAATGTCAACAAGAAGAATTTTGCCTTCATCAAAAGGGATGCAAGGATGTTATTTTCAAAGCATGACATTGTGCATTGGTCACAGAAATGACCCTCCAATGTGCAAGTTGGGGATTGCAGGGACAGTGACAAAATGTTGTGTAACAGATGCCCCCTAAAGCACGAGGTCCGAGGGAGAGGGAGGGTCGAAGTGCTTTATGAGAAAGTGTTCGAACCAAAAACCACTATCGGAAAACCTGCAATTACAAATACAACTGATATCTCTGATACGTGAACATGTGGCATGGACGCAGCCATCCATAATAGAGTATATAAAAACTGAGATCTAGGTATGGACGCAACCATCCAATAGTAAAGATCAACAAATAGACTCAGGTATGGTCACAACCATACAATCAAAGAGTCATGCAATAATTCATGATAATCCACAAAGAACCCGCAGCCTAGATTTTCTCAAACAAAATCCAGGGTCTTGCACTCCATCTCGACCCGAACATGTACAAGTTCTAGCATGCGAATGTATGAGTTGAAGTTGAACATGCAAGAAAATCCTCTGATTACCAGACAATGATGAAAGTTCTTGACAGACACGAGAGGAACCACCAATAATGACAATGGCTCTCAAGGTACGAAAGGTACAATCCATGGAATGTGAACAGTGATCTGGCGTCGAACACCCGCGGAGGTAGTCGATTGAAGGCCAATGATGTGGACCTTGCGTCAAATGTGAAGAACCTTCCATTAAGGCATGCAGGCTCCAAGGTACCGGAAGGGATTCTCTAGATCATATTCCTAGATAATGAGCTGAAGTCGACAGGAAGTGACCTGGTCGAAGGAGGGCCATAATGTTTCCCACATCATCAACACGAGATAGAGGAATATGATGTTTGTGAATCAGGACCAACAAAGAATCAGAGGGAGGTTGAAAAAAACTGTAGAGACAAAACTTCTCTTGAACATATCGGAAACACGACATTGGATTTGGCAGTGTTTGACATCAAAGGATCTGAGGTCATGATGACATGGAAAAGAGTGAGTGAGAGGTCAAAAAATATTACCCAAACCCATGGAGGCAAAAATGACGAAATGAGATGTCCCCAACCCGACACGAATGCAAACAAGTGCCATGTTCAAGAGCGACATACTGCCAACACAACTAAAATCTGGTTCCATTTTTCCCCACCATTTCTAGTGAGTACCCCAATTATTTTTGAAGACATGCTTGAAGTGGATAGCATATGCTTGCACTCTAAGTTTCTCCTTCGGAAAAATCCATCCTAGTACATTTTATGAGCCCCAGGAAGCAGGAACTCGAATAACGTCATGGTGAAGAAGTTCGATGTCATTAGGGTTTAACGAGTCTGACAAAGGGAGAACTCGGCATCTTTTCATGTTTAGAGAATTTGAAAAGAAGGCAGAAAAGAAAACTCCAGCAGTCCCTTTTCATAGGTAGTCTCACAGATCCGAAAAGGTAGAAAACTGTGTCTGAGAGAACCTCTTAGTCGTGATAGGCTAAGGTATTCCTTTTTCGTAAATAATCCATCCCAGCCCGAAAAAGGGTTAAACGTATACTGGGAAGATATCGTTTCACAGCCATTTAACAAGTTCAAAATGACAAGCATCTCGGAAATCTTTTCAATTTTAGAAAGTTAGAAAAGAGCTGAAATATGACTCCAGTAGTGACTTTTTCGTGTTTTTACCGAGTCCGAAAAAGTATAAAATATAACTCGTCACTTCATCCTTGTTGCGTGAAAAACCTGTTGCTGCACAAGAGACATGTATAAAACCCATTTTTTGAAAATAATATCATAAAATAATCGAAAAACATGCCTTAAAACCTAATTAGGGTTGTGAAAAAGTTATAAAATGCCAAAAATAGTAAAAAGCAATTACTTTTCACTTTTTACCTCTTGTGGAGCAATTTTTAACCATTTTACTGTGAAATCTTGCGGCGATGATAGCGGTCAATCTAGTACATCAATCGCAAATCCTTCAACTCCAGGTAAGAGCTGAGATCCCTCTTGTCATTTGAAGCTATTCCTTTCTTCTTGCATTTGTCAATTTTGAATTTGGGGGGAGAAATTGTAAAATTTAGGGCTGCGCGGTCGGCGCTGGTGTCAGCCACAGAGTCACGCCGACCGCCCTATTTTTAACATTAGGGCGCGCCAATGATGCAAACCAATTTCAAGAAATCATACATACCAAATGTCCCAATTTTTTACAAATTCAAGGATAAATATTAACTAATACCACTTGTATGTCTGTGTTTGCAGGTAGAAAAGAGAAAAATGGTCATTGAATGGAAAGAACAAGAACATAGTGAAGAAGATGAGTTAGCCATGGAAAATGAGGGAGTTATGGAAGCCCTCAGAAACTGTGGTTTGAAAAAATTCTTCCTCACACCATGTCTCCGAGCCCAATCGGAATTGCTACAATATCTTATCAGTATATGGGACGAAAATCAAGAGAAGTTCATCCTACGGGATCATGAACTTGAGATTGATGTTTCCAATGTGTACTTCATCACAAGATTATCACGGAGAGGTGCAGCACCACTCCTAACCGGCACTCGGCCCTACATGGAAAACATGTCCATGGTGATAGACAGGGTATGTCGAGGAGCGTGGAAAGGAACTAGTATTGGGAAATTTGATATACAAACTATCCTAGATTTGACACTACGCGTGGTATTGCATACCATCACCCGGGCTTCGGTTTCGCAAGCACCGCACGAAGCAAAAAAGACACAATTTATTCTTTCTGTGGACTGCATGGCTCCAACCCTCTTCAAATGGGCAGAGGCAATGACCATAAACATGAAGTGCCAATTAACCAAATGCAAGAAGACCAAACTAAAACAATTTTGTTATGGATCCATCCTGGTATCGTTCTTCTTGGAATGATTACCAATTTTTCAGCGACAGGAGGTCATAGTTCCAAATCCACCAGCGAGAGAACCACGGACGGCTTAATGGGCAGCGCTGATACCAAGGGCAGGGGGCGGCCAATAGATGTCTTGGAGGCTAGAATTTTTTGATTGGCTCTGTCGACAACTGATTTTCATGGAGGATTGGCCCTACTCTGGCACAAACTTCACTGATGACCCAGACCTCCCACTCCCGGAGGGAGAAGATTAGGATGAAGATTTGGGTAAGACTCAGTTTTTGAATTTTATGAGTATTATGATTTTTTTGTTTATGTATGCTTTGAAATTAAATCCATGTGATGCAAATGCTGGCCCAGAGAGACTTGTCGGCATGTCACCAATAGCGAGGCGAATCCCTCACGATTTCGACCCTCAAGGTGAGGGCAGCGAGGAAGATAAGATAGTGCACAACCTGTAGGGGATTACCCGAGGAGTCCCAGATTATGCATGTTTTGATGATGTTCCTCGCACCTATTAGAGACACACTGTAGGGGTGTCCAGCCGAATTCATAGCTTGTTGAGGCAGTTAGTATGGGTCGTGACATGTTATCATGAGCATCATGCTGATTAGACACCTAGGTTTATTTTATTTTCATATTTTGTGAGACATGATGTCTCGGGATGTAACAGAAACATACACATATTTTTTGACGTTATGGTGCACACAGTTTCAAACATGTGATATATATATATACGTCTATTTCCTTACATGGATCTTTTTACATATGATGATGCATTTACAAATTATGCAAATGTCTATCTAATACAATATTAGCCACTGTATCAGTTAATGTGTTCATTCGTCTACGAATATGTTGATAAGTAATGAAATCAAAATGTATTTCCAACAAACAAATACGTAAATACAATCTCAGAATGTGCGGATTTCTAACCGAATAATGATTATTGAGTTGTAGAACAACAAGCTGTGAATCTATATTTACAAGCAATGCGCGTATGTCGAGGTTAATAGCTCAATGACAGCGCTATATTCAGCGACATTTTTTGTATTTCATCCTAGACAAATACCTTGCAGTTCTATCAACTCACCAACAGGATTATAAATTACCCAAGTTGTTGAAGACAAATTCCTGGTACTGCGGGAAGCACCATCCGCAAAATCGACAAAAGGGGTAATAGACACCTGCACAATAAGCAAGACCCAATAAGCAGGAAAACGCTCACAAAGCACACCAAACCCAAAAACATGTACAAAAAATGAAAATAACACCTATGTACACCTGATATGCATAAATGACTCATGCATGATATTTTTTGAGATACAACCCATTTCTGGGTTGTTCAAGAGGATGGCCTTTGTAGCCAATTAGCTCATACGCCCCATTTTGCAACACACGTTTAAAGATGTAGGGCCCATGCCACATAGGTTGAAATTTACCTGCCCCGAGCTTATCATGATCTTGGTCATATAGGAGGACGAGATCTCCTTCAACAAAAGAACGAGGGGAAACTCATTGATCAAAATGAGCTTTGACTCGCTTCTTTTGTGCCTAGATGACCAAAGCAGCTAAGCGACGAGTTTCATCTAACCTCTCTAAGTAAAGGAGACACTCTTCTTCCGGCGAAGTGTTAGGCAGTAATTCCACAGCTAGATTGAGCGAAGGTATTTCACATTCAATCGGGAGAGTAGCTTCCAGACCGTAAACCAACTGAAAAGGGGTGAAACCGGTTGCACTCTTCACTAAGGTTCAGTATGCCCAAAGAGCCGAAAATAACATGAGATTCTAGTTTGATTTGTGGATCCAAATCGTACGCTGAAGCATTGTGACAATAACTTTGTTCACAGCTTCAACCTGGCCATTGGCTTAAGGGTAGTAAGGTGTTGAGCTGTCGTGATGCAGACCCATCTTGGAAGTCAACTCCGCCACCATATAATGCCGAAAATGGGAACCATGATCGGTAACGATGGCTTGAGGAACACCAAACCTAGCAGTAATATGATTGAATATGAACTGAGTGGCTGTCTTACCATCAGCAGTAAGTGTAGGCATTACTTCAGCCCATTTGGTGAAATAGTCCACTACTACGATGATATAAGCATGCCCCCCGGCCAAGTGAGGGTTACACGTCATAAAATCGATGCCCCATTTGGAAAAGGGACCAACAGTAATGATAGGGTGAAGGGTAATGGGAGGTGCACGCATTTTGCGTTGATAAATTTGACAATCATGACATTTACGAACTGTGACAATACAGTCTTTGAAAATGGAAGGCCAAAAATAACCGACACGAAGTATCCTTTGTGCAATAGCGTAACTAGACATGTGACCACCACAGGCGCCACTATGAAAATCATTCAACACTTTACCAGCTTCCTCGAGGGTCAAACATCGGCAGAGTATGGAATCAAATCCAACGCGATAGAGCGCATCTCCGACTATGCGATAAGGTTGCGAGTGATGCCAAATACAACGGCAGACATATTTTGTCAACTCAGACTGGAATGTAGAAGTCTTGAGATATACGATAATATCACCGTACCAGGGATCGAGGGTGCTAATCAAGAAAAGTGTATCTTCCAGAATACGATCCTCATAACGAGACGGAGCAGAGCGGAGGGACCAAATCAAATCAGCAAAAACTAGTGATTTCTTTGATTTGGCAGCAGTAAATTCCAAATCGAAATATTGGAGGATAACGATCCACTTCGAGTATTTTCCCCCCAGCAATTGTCGAGACAAAATATAAGTCATGGGGTTGCAATCGGAAATCACAGTCACCATACGCAAAAGGATATAATGACGAAAGCGTCGGACAGCCTAGACCGCAACTAGTGCTAACTTCTCGACACGAGCATAACGCATTTCAGGATTGAGAAGATTACGAGACAGGTAATAAATGACATGTTCCTGACCTTCATCGCCGTCTTAAACCAAAACCATGGAAATTGTACTAAAAGCGTCAGCTAAGTAGAGGGAAAAATCGCGATGATAATTTGGAAGACGTAACAAAGGAGAATTGACCAACAATGTCTTGAGGGTGTCAAAAGATTGTCAAGCAATCTCATACCAACAAAAAGGGACGTCCTGCTTCAAAATTCGTGTGCTTAGCTACTTCGGCATAGTTCGGTATAAAACAGCGTAGAAAATTGGCCTTACCTTGCGGACACTGCAACTGATGTAATGATAATGGAGGGGGGAGATTAATAATAGCCTCAACCTTAAGTGGATCGAGGCGAATCCCGTCTTTAGATACGATAAACCCTAAAATTCTACCGAAATCGACACAGAAGACACGCTTATGCAAATTAAGCCGAATGTTGTAGTGTCGAAAATGAAGAAAGATCTGATGAAGATGGTCCGGATGGTCCCTACACTTAGCTAAATGAGTCGGAAGTTCATCCAGGTAAGGCTGAATGATGTGACGAATGTCATGAAAAGCGTAGGACATCGCTCGCTAGAATGTGGCCCCGGCGTTCTTCAAGCCAAAAGGGAGTTTCTTGTATGCAAAGGTACCCCAGGGATAGATTAAAATCGTCTTATGTTGATCGGCTGGGAGAATGTTAATCTAATTATACCCAGAAAAGTTGTCCATAAGGGAAAAAAACCTCACTCCTGGCACAGTCATAAATGATTTGATCGATGAAGGGAATGGGATAATTATCCTTAGGACAGGCCCGATTTATGTCACGGTAATAAACACAGACACAAATAGTTCCTTGTTTCTTATCGACAGGAACGATGTTTGAAACCCAATCTATCAAGGGAATTGGATAAATGAAACCATCTTTAAGAAGTTTTTCAACTTCACTTTTAATGGTTGTAGCCTTTCTAGGGTGCACCGGACGAAGACGCTAGCGAACAGGCTTCGAACCAGGATAGGTAGGGATTTCATGCACCACTATACTAGGATCAATGTTGGGAATTTCTTTGTAGGACCATGCGAAAACATCACGAAATTCACAGAAAAGGCTAGTGTAAACTTGGACTTCATCAGAAGAACAAGTGGCTCCCACATGGATGTTCTCGATGATTCCCGATTTCACGGAAATATCAATAGGCATCGTTTGTGTGATATTGCTCAAGTTACCTTCTGTAAAGACTCCATGTGTCAGAATTGGAATTTTAAGCGGAGGAGAAGGGACTTGAGACGCAAAACACTCAAGACATGTAGACATAGCCCCAAGGCCAGGCATAAACGAAGAACGATGATGACCATCGTCCCACAGCAAGTCTTCGAGAGACATAGTTTCCATGATGGCTTCGTCGGAATGAAACGCTTCTTTCAAATGATCAAGCGAGTCTGAATCGTCGAGCCAGGGGGATTGAGAATACATGTCAAGAGACAAGCTCAAAGGAGCACCATCAGAAGGTGGAGTATCTGATGCAACAATGAGTTCACAATAATCGATTTCAATCGGACTCAAAGGAATTGAATCTCCATATGAATCGACCTATTCAGGCAAAGGAATAATCCATGGATCATCAGACCGAGAGATCATATTAATTTGAACAGTCTTTGGTGGTGAAAGGGGAAAAATACCCATGAGGGTTGGATCTTTGAAGAGACCTGGCCCAATGCTCTCGAAGGGAGTAGGAATATTATCCACATATGGAATGTTGTTCTCGAAAGAAGAGGTGAAGAATGACAATTGATCAACAGTAACAATCTTGCCCTCGTGTGGAAATTTCAAAACATGGAAGAGGGTGGACAGAATGCAAAGCATAGCATGAGTCCAACTGCGACTGAGTAGAAGATTGTAATTGATTTTAGCATCAATGACTTCTACTTCAACATTGACTATCTTCCCCTTTAACGTAATCGAAAAACTTGCGAGAACACCGAAAGGTTTTGATTCCCTTCCATAAAATGCTTCAATGGAATTTGGTGAGGAATTCGGGGCCGGAGAGCCAATGGCCTTCCAGCACGAAGCTGACATGACGCAGGTTGATGCACCTTCGTCTACAACAGCTCGATCGATGTCGAGACCATTAATAACGACTTGTATAATGAGCGCAATCTGATGCGGAAGTCATGGGATGAAATTATCTAGATCGAAAGCAAGAAGGCTAGTATCAGTAGGATCAACCCTGACGATTGCACATAATAAAGCTTTCCGCTGAGATGGACAACTCTGGAGTACTTCTAACGCGGACATCGCGGACAACACCTGTGCTAAATCTTCAACAATACTGTAATGTTGAGCAGCACGGGCGTTGGGAATATAAGAAGATTTCTGGAGAACACCTTTGGAAGGTGGTCGCACAACGGGTTTAGCACTAGGCTTTTCAATCTCAAGAGGGTCGGAGACAGGTAGAGGAGGAGGACCATCAGCGATCTCCTTCCTTGTTGTCTGGCGCGAGCCTGCATAAAATTTCGAGCGAGTAGCGATCGAAATGGATGCAGAACCATTCATCATGAACACTTGAGAGCCAAATGGAACAGATGATTGAGGCTACTTGACCATCTGGGTCTGCTGAGACGGAAAAGGTTCTTTAAGGACAACAGGAGTACCCTAATTGCCTTTGAGCAACCTACTCACTTTGAACCATCAAGGAAAATCCTTGGTGTAGTGCTCTTCATCACAAATCAGACAGGGATACTTCAGCTTATGCTGCGAACCATCATCAGCACGAGATTTGGATGAATCTGGTTTCGGGGCATCGTCCTTGGTCTTGCCTTTACCCTTATTTTCTCCTTTAGAAGTCTTATCCACAGGATTGGCATGAACGGAATCGATCTCCAAGGTTTTACCAATAATTGAACTAGACTAAGGAGCAATATCATTGGAAGAATTAGACTTTTGCTTCCCAGGGTTGGAGGAGGAAGACTTACGCGAAGTTTGAGACACATAACCATTAATACCGTCGACGAATGGGGTCGCTGGTGCAGTATAAGTTCTAGGTCGAGGGGCATCATCCAAAATATCATACAATATGCCTAATTGAGAGTACACGAGATCAAGGTACTGGGCATGGGCAATGGCTTGTTCCTCGATTACACATGCCCCCATGGCTATGTCTTTCGCAATCTGAATGAAAAAGGAGGTAGTAAACCAATAAGTAAGAAGCTGATCAGGAATTTCAAACTTAATCAAGCAATGACGACATCTCCATTAATGAATATCGTCTGAGATATGAGTAGCCTGGTCATGTTTCAAGGAGGTGAGGAGATGCATCCCAGCTTCATAATGAACCGCTAACTGAAAATGAGTAAGGAACGCCATAGCGAGAGAGTTGAAATCTTGAAAGATACCGTGAGAGAGCTCGATATACCACTTAGCAGTAGTACCAGTAAGAGTCCGTTGGAAAAGATGAAGCCAAATGGAATCATCAACCCAAGAGTTAGAGAAACACCACAAGTAATAAGTCATAACATGTGCTTGGGGGTCTTCTCCAGACTTGCCCTCAAATTTGGGACAATCACCAGGAATATTAGTCGAAACCAGAGGCCAATACAGGTTGTGAAGAATAGGATCATTCGTTAACTTTGACACATCCGGTAACTCCAACATAGCGAGAAATGGTAATTGAGGGTTAAAGGACATAGTAGGTCCTTGATAAGAACCCGAACTTGCATTCCATGCTGTTTGAGAAAAAAATTTCCCCCATGGGTTCTGTCTCGAAGGATTCAGACGATATGGGGGATAAGTCGAATAAGTCTATTGATATTGAGGATACCGATTCTGAGTATACCATCGAGGTCCTTGTTGAGGATTTTGAAGTGGAATGTAAGTGTGGCCTTGAGGTTGATTATACGGCAACTGAGATTGAGGGTGATAAGTAAAACCTTAGGGCGCACTATATACTAGTCGATATTGACCACGAGGATAATAAACGCCTTGGGGTTGAGTTGGTTGTTGATAAGTGGGCCCCTGTTGAGCTGAATAAACAGGGTGAACCGACTGTTGAGCAGACTGAACAGTCGGCTAAAAAGTAGGACCCTGCTATGAAGCAGAGTAAAATTGTTGTTGAGCAGACTAAGCCGCCTGTTGGGCCAGTTGCATAAGTTGCCCCTGCGGAGAAAATTGAACTGGATGCTGAGAGCCACCAAGTTTCCCTGGCTGAACAGGTTGGCCTGATGGTTGCGATGGACCAGGTTGCCCCAGAGGAGGACCAGAGGGTTGTCCTTGTTGCCCAACGTTCGGACCAGTTTGAGTATATGATCTTGGTTGTTGGACAAAAGGTTGTCCCTGAGACGAATATATTTTCCCCCCAGGACCGTAAGAAGGTCCTGGTTGATATAAAGGTTGACCGGAAGGCCCCTGAGGTTTTCCTTGTTGGACCATGGGCTAGCCTTGTAAAGGTTGGCCTTGTGGACCATAAGGTTGTCTTTGAGGACCGTATGCAAACCCCGACTGAGCTGAAGGTTGTCCCTGAAAGGGTTGTCCTTGTGGGCCAGGGGGTTGCACCTAATAAGTCCTCCCAATCTCGGGAACGATTTCATAGGGGTCATAAACAGGAACACCACGCTCATCATAATGATGGGGAGTAGGAAATGCATAGATGGGGGTACCGACAGCATCATAGTGATGAGGAGTAAGATAGGGCAAATAAATAGGATTACCATATTCGTCATAATGGTGTGGCGGATTAACAAAAGCATAAGGCTGCTGAGAAACCTGAGAGTTTTTTTGCTGAATAGCCAAGAGATACTCTTCAAAAGTGATGCCACCAGGTATCTCAGTTGAGGCCACTGGTGAGTGAGTGATAGGTGCAGACGCAGCCGCACAGACAGTAGGTTGAAGTGGGACATATGTAACCGCAACCGACGAGGCAGGTGTCGTTAGTGAAAATCCTAACGATGGAAGGACTGGACTCCTGGATGGAGTAGATGTTGCCATGGAGGAAACACCAGCAATAATCTGACCCAAAGACCTATATCCGGCTAGAAGTGACACCGATGGTGAAGATTGAGCAGACACCTGAGTGGTGTTTTCAGGGAAAAGTTGATACCCTTCTGTAGAAACAGGAATTCCATTACTGCCAATAGGACCTGATGTGTCCATGTCTTACTCCTCCGTAAGTTCTTCAAAAAGACTACGGGGACTAGGAGGTATAACAGCAGATAAAAATGGTGATCCCGATGTAAGAGGAGGGAATTCTTCCTCGTCCCCAAAACCAGACCAAGAACCCGAGGGAGGCCAATTGAACTCAACTAGCTCGTCAGCGGGAGACCGGGTAGCAAGGGGTAAGACTGACGGGAGAATAGGTTGTTGAAGCTCGGCAGACCTAGAGGATTGAGGAGTTTCAAATGAACTGTCTGGTAAAGGACTATCTCTAGAAGGGAGCGAGGACGACGAAACCAGTGGTTCCGCCACCGTGACTGCTTCTCAACAAGAAGGAAAAAGAAAGATACGAGCAAAGAGTCAAAAAACCAAGGCAAACAAAAACAAGCCAAGTGCTAAAACTTTTATGGGTGTGTGGTTGTGGGTAGTTTATTTTATGACACTGAAACCAAACTTTGTTGTTTCATGTTTTAAGAGTCAAGAAAGAGGAAAAAGATGACTCTAGTCACGTTCAATTTTGAATGAGTGTGAAAGCACAAGTGCTCGATGATCTTTTCAAATTTAAGGAGTCAGTAAAGATAAAAAATGACTTCTCAGGTAATATAAGCAAGACGGTATGCCAGGTTTCTGTGAACTGCCATATACACCTTGGTGATCAAATGAAAGAGAAATTACCAAGGATTTAACATACGTGCAGGTAGTCTCCCCAAATGCTGTGTTCGGTGTATCACAGTTACAAGGTGACAGACTCGGCTTCCTATGGATAAAAGGATTGCAACCTAGAGGGGTCTCCCTTTATATACTCGACGGTATGGGAGCACAAGTCCATACTAGCGTTGTTTGAAGCCAGATGGCGAACGACAGCTACTAGGTTTTAAGACGCTGGAACACGTCTCTAACTTAGACCACTAGAATATTTCATTAGGTTTCAATGTTGCCTTACGTTAATTGAAATAAATTTTAACGTTGATCTTGGATTAAGTTTCAATTTCCAGGCCTTAACGTATGTCGGATCTGAAATCTTCCTAAATGCAAAACTGTATGCAGAAGGATACCATTTTCGTTCAATGAAAGCTATCTACAAGAAGGAAAGACAACTTTCAAGCAATAGCGAATACTAAAATTATGTGAAAACATCCACTAATGCATCTAATGCAATATATAGAAAACAAAACTCTTTCCTAGCCTATGCAATGCTAGTTATGCGAGAGAATGTTTCATTTTCAAAGCAAAAAGAATGTAATATTTTTGTTTTTTCAATGCAATAGAGCAAGAAATGCACTAAATGATATGAAAAACAAAACCAAACACTAGCTTGAGAGAGAAAATGCAAAATTTGAAATGGAATGACTCCTCCAACATGAAACAAACACAACAATACCCAAATCAATGCCACAAAATTTTCAAATCAAAGAGAAATCTCCAAAATGACCCATGCAAGCAATGTAATCGGTGCTTGGAGTAAGAGGAAGAAAAATCAAACAAGCAAGGCAATGATCATTCAACCAATGAACATGCAGTACGAGGATCAAGACCAAGAAATGTCGAATAGAGATAATTTGACAACTGCTCAAGCTTCGATCTCCAAACAGAAGGCTCAGTGCACTAAGGCACTCAGAAACCCTAAGACCTCAAGTCACACTGATAAGAAATGGACAAAGAACTGAAGGAAAATGAGCCTCCAGCAATCAAAGACAGTCGAAAACACTTCAATTACTCTCAAGAATAACCTAAAAAAAAGTAAAATCAGCCAAAAACTCATGAAAAGATCACACCCAAAAACTCACAGGGGTTGGTGTGACTGTGAGGTGGTATTCAGTGCCAAATAGGGGATGGCGCGAGTGCTACAAATGCAACATGCGCCAATTAGCATGACTATTCGGGGGAAAACCACGCCAAGCTAGTTAACCAATGAAAAGGGAAAAAACTCAACAAAGCAGAGGTCAATCTTGACACTCTGGGTCTGAAAAAGGGTTTGAAGCACGGTTAAACAACTTGAAAGATAATGACAAGGCCAAGCCAAAATATTGCAACAAGATCAAGAAAAGCTTCACATTGATCCCCATGAAGTCGCCAACTTGACTATGTAGGTAATCTCTCACATTGGAATGAAGGCAGATCCCTCTAGCCTTGGTGGGTGTAACGAGAATCATGCTAAGGTGTAGGTTCTTAGATATTGAATGAAAAATGGCAGATAAGATAGCCCTTTTGTGGTCAATGCTATTGTGGGTGTCGTGGTAGATGAGCAACAAGCTCGATTACGTAGTCACAATCCTCAAGCTTGTACTGCACAAGATCAGGAAAATGAAAACCATCCCTTTAATTTCATCAAAATCACTAGTCAGTTGAAACTAGCATGTTGCATTCAATAAAGATAAAACACAAGACGGGAACCAAACAATAGTCACTTATATTAATAGGTAGAAAGAAGAGATACAACCATGCTCTGACGTTGCAGTCTCCTCCAGCGAGGCTCAGGTGAAGCATGTCTCAAAGCTCGTCAGGGAATTCGGACAGGATAAGGGACCTCTCGATGGATTTCTCCTTGTTCTACTTATTCAGAACTATAGCTCAGTTTTCCTAGTTTAGCACTTCAGCTGTATAATTCTCTTTGTTCAGCTTCAGTTGGTTTTCATAAAGAGAGAAGGCTTGTTTATATAGAGGCAAAGGAGGAGGTTCGGATCCCTACAAATGTGGAAGGGAGGCCTATCCTTTAGGAGTGTTCCAAGGGAGGTGGAAACTACTAACTAAAGGAGGAGGCCCGTGGTTGTTTTAGTTCAACCACTCCCAATGACTCATCCCCGAGGTGGTTAGAATGGACCCTCTGCCTCTATTTTTAAAAAAAATTTCATAAATAGCTTGGCGTAGGCATTACACTGAGACAAAGCACCAGGTGGCGTGGGCCCTAGTGTTAAATTTCCAGGTCGGCGCGAGGAGGTAAAGGACTACTCGGGCCAAGGAAAAAATAGGGATTTTTACAGCTCTGCTTAGGGAAATGTCAACAAGAAGAATGTTGCCTTCATCAAAAGGGATGCAAGGATGTTATTTGCAAAGCAAGACACTGTGCATTGGTCACAGAAATGACCCTCCAATGTGCGAGTTGGGGATTGCAGGGACAGTGACAAAATGTTGTGAAACAACCTGTTATGACATGTTTATTGTTTTGGCCTAGTGATCCGATGTGAATTATAGTAAATCTTGATTTCTATTGATGAGGGTGAAGTGGTTTAGCCTCGAGATTCCCTAGTTGTTTCTTTTGGTTTGAGTCCCACATTCATGCTTGGAATATGGCATGGGGGTGATTGGATGAAAAGAAATTTGGATCAACCAATCTATGGTTGGGTGGAACATGGAAGTCCCATTTTGAGTTGGATTTTGCATTCATCAATAAGAGGTTTTTTCCTTGACATCTTATGTGTAAATGTACTGGTTTATATGTGGATTCTATGGCTAATGTATCCATGATATTTTAGTTGTTATTTTTTTGGTTATAAGCATGTATTATAACAGTGATGATGTATGCCTCTCCTCGTGTTTTTATTTGTAAATGAATGAACAATGTATTATGACCTAATAGATGATAATGCAGCTAATGATGTAAGGGAACAATGATTCTTAGCGATTCTCAAATAAGTATGATACCCCTATGCTCATATCTATTGTTTACACCTGTAGAATACATATTTGTGATATGTTTGACGAAATTCTTGTCATGGCTAGTAGTGGTCTAGTCTAGGCCTTGTCATTGTTTTTGCAAATACATCATTGTTTCGTTTTTTTATTTCATTTTTGAACTTGTCATTGAGTTCTAGGTAGTGACCTAGACTCTTGGCCGAAAAAAACTGCCTTAAATACCGTAGACGCGGGCACAGTTTTGGTAAATTGAGTCCTTGGATGCATGCATGCCTATGTCATGGGAGCATCAAAGCCTCCCAGATGCACCCAAGCCTATACTGTGGGAACGTTTGGGGTTAAGTGGGTGTTATGTCCCTATAATAATAGTGTATCCCCTTATTGTTGTTGTTAGTGTAGCCTCCTTGTTGTTATTGTTTTGCCTATGTAGTCCCTATATTTTTATTATTGTTCCCCATATAATCCCACTATTGTTATTTTTGTTCCCTTACATTATTATTGTTATGCCCGCTCTGATTATATTGTGACCCCTTAAACTCCTATATATAGAAAGTAGGTATTGTCATTTGAATCATCCAAGATGTTATCACTCATAATTTTATGAAACATTACTTTACATGGCCATATAGTTTATTTGTCAAAAGGATAAGGTCTCCTTAAGCATTTCAAGTTGGTATAGGAAAATTTCATTTTTTTTACATATTTAACCTACCCTAAGGTTTAAGGCCACCTCAATTTAGGTCATTTCATGTCCCATCAGTCATTAGATATTGTTAAATTTCATTCCCCAAACATTTAAATTCAAAAGGCGCCACGAGCCAATTTTAGAACTTTTTGTAGCGAATTCAGTGTAAAATAGGCAGAAAACGCTACGAAAACACCTGATAATTTTGTAGCGCATATGAAGCATTTCTTTGTTTTATGACTTGGAGCAGTCAACTTCAAGGGAGGTTTCTAGAGAAACAGAGAATTATTTTAAGAAACTGAGAGAGGTTATTTTAATTCACATATCAGCTAACAATAACCTCTTTCACTTTTCTCAAAGGTGCTACAAATTGGGAGATACAAGGACGTCTTTCAGCCCTATTTTCAGAAAATAAAATTTTCATGTTTCATACATGTTTTTCAAATGCAGATTCTGGATAGCTAAAGATGGTATTTAAAAAAAATAAGAGAGGTTTTTCTTCAACACATTTTGATATACAAAAGGATCCTCTAGTTTTTCAAGATCTATTAATAATTCGGAAATATGAGTTCATTTATAAACTGCAAATTCTGCCTTTTTTAAGAGTTTTTGTGGCGTGCTTCAGGCTTAAAGCCAGAAAAACGCTATGAAAAAACTTGTAGGTGTATTTTGCTTCTAAAGTCAGTTTTTGCATGGATCAAGGAGGGATATCCATGGTGGTAAGGTGTTATGACATTAGTGACATGTTGGAACAGTAAAGAAGTCAAGAGATTGATGGAAAAGCCATTTTTCCCACGCTACAAAAATTTATGTACATGACTGTTTTAGTAGTCAACTTAAAGTTTGATTTCAGACCAAATGAAAAATTATTTTGGAAATATGAAAGAGGTTTTTCTTAAGAAAAGATCCATATACAAAAACCTCTCTCAATTTCTGCAAAGCCATCATATTTTGTAAATTATACACTCATCTTTGAATCCTATTTTTCAGAGTTTTCACTAACCAGATTTGTGAAAAAATTGTGAAAATTCGACTTGGAGGAGGTCCAGCTCAGCATCCACGTGGCATAATGACACATCAGCACTCTAGTACACTTAGAAAATTAGTTGGTTTCAGTTTATAAGGGTCATTAAATTGATTTTTTGAACTATTAATGAAAGACGAGTCCTTTTTGTATTCAAACTCTGCAAAACATAAATATCCCCAGGAAGTCTTCAAGTGATGGAATCATGTTTTAAATAGGTCTCTAAGGTGGAAATTCGAAGCTATAAAGGTGGCATATCATTTTTATGAGTCATCACTCTATAAAGGAGATATTTTTAGAGTTAGAAAGGGTTGGGATATGTTTACTTGACACTACCACTATTGTAATAGTTTGATATCAGAAAGATACACTTCCAGCATGCTTATTTCAGACTTGAGATTCTTTTATGTATTCTTATGTAATTTTGTTTTATCAGTCCTTTAATTTCTCTCCAGTGTTCTAGTTGTATAATCACTTGGAATTCATGATCACATGCTCCAAATTCTTGTTTACACTTAGGCTATTGTTTTGTCAAGATTTAGTAGTTTGCTTATGCATAATCACTTGGAATTCATGGTGACATGCTCCAACTTCCTATATGCATATAGCTTTCTATTTTGTCCTTCATGTATGATTTAATAAGAATACAATTGCCCCAGCTTCCATGAGATAAGTTTACTTGTGACTTAGTTTTCATATTGACTCCATGCCCAATAGTAGTTACTGGTTTACATCTTTCACCTATACAAAAACATCACATTCAATCCAATTCAGAGTTAGCCATCTGCTTTAAACTTCATTGAAAATCATGTATTCTTCTTTTGAGAGAGCCCTCTCAGAGTGGATAGGCTAATTTCTAGTTGCAAGTGGTTTGAAATAGTTACTCCAAGTTGACCATTGCATCAGCCCAACAGGACTCAATTTGGTGATAACATGAGAATTGTTCACTTATGTAATGTAAGGGAGGTTTCCCCCTCAAGGTGGATAATTTTTAAGTTGTTGATCTACCTTTTCTTCTATTTTTTGAGTTGGTTGCATAAAATTTGGTATCATAGTTTTGAATTCTAGGGTTTCACTTCTTCAAACAGGTCATCTTGGAATTTTTACTATAACTTTTTTTTTTACGAAGATTCAAAAGCTTAAATTGAAACCACATGGAGTAGAAATATTTTTGAACCTCGTGTACGAATTTCAGATATTAGTTCTCTATATTTCTGGAGATATGATCTCAGGAAGTTAGGGTTTTTGTAGGCTCCAAAATTTCATCTCAAACACGTGACCAAGGGAAAATCATCATAACTTTCATTTCAAGCATTGAAATTTAATTCTGTAAAACGTTGTTGAAATTGCACGGACTATAGTTTATTTTTATCAATTTCAAGGCCGGAGGTCGAAACAGTGACATGTGAGACATTGTACAAGCTCACTCTATTGAACCAGTCCATAATTAGGTCATTGTGGGAGATTGGGCATAACTTTACCTTGAAGAATCCAAATTAGGTCTGAACTATGGCATTGGAAAGAATAATTAGAGGGATACTACAAGATCAAATTTGAAATCTTAGGGATCTAAAATCACTAAGATATATAAGGTTCAATATTGATCTCCTCAAAAGTAAGTAAAAGGTGTGTATTTTTTATTTTAAATTGCATAACTTTGTTTGAAAAAACAATTTGAAGTGATTCCAAGGGCATGTTGAGTAATTGATATCAGTATTGGGTTCTAAAATTCCTCCAAAAAATAATTCCACACCCATTAATCCCTCATAAATCACTACTATGACACATGAAGAGGAAGAATTGAAAAATTACGAGACCAAGTGAACCAAATTTCATTATCACAAAGAGCAACCAAAGATGAACTAAAAGGCGACATGGATGGTTTAAAATAAGACATGGAAGCTAAGATGGATGGTTGAAGGATGGCATGGAGGCTAAGATGGAGGGTTCGAAAACATACATGGAAGGTCTGAAAAAGTTGTTACAAGAAAGGATTCTCGGTGGTGACAAGGTAATCCATGACAATCATGATGAGGACAAAAGGAATATGAATTGTGATTTTAGAACTACAGTGTTGGGTTTAAGAACCACCACATTCCAAATATTTATATGAGGAAGTTTGATGGTAAGGATAGAGTAACATGGATACTAAAAATGGAGCAATATTTTGATCTCCATGATGTGCAACACTCACAAAAGGTACGCATTGCAACTTTTTATTTAGAACCCAATCAGCTTGTATGGTATTGATGGCTTTGTTCTCATAAAACACTTGTCACTTGGTCAATTTTTATGAAGTAAATGATAGTGCATTATGAGGATACAAAGAGCAACGCCTTCTTTAGCCAATTGATAAATCTCAAACAAAAGGGTTCAATGGAAGAGCACATTGAGGACTTCCAAAATTTGAATATCAGTGTAATTAATATTCTAGAAGATCATAGGGTTGATGTCCTTATAGGGGCTTTAAAGGATAACATCCAACATGAGGTTTGCCTTTGGGAACCTGATTCATTGGAGAAGTCATTCAAGGTAGCAATAAAAGTTGAAAGCAAAATTATGGCAACAAGGAAGTCTACCACTCACAGCTATAAATATGAAAGTGTTGATGCCCCTAGCCTTCCACAACCTACAAGGTTGACACCACAACAATTGAAGGAAAAAATATACAAAAAAAGGGCTTCTTTATAGTTGTGATAGAAAATCCACTAAAGGTCATACATGCACTAAGAAGAAATTATTTTACATGGATTCTAAAGATGAGGAAGAAAGGGAACAAGAAACATCAAAAGAGGAGGATATACATGAGGAACCAACCTGAGAGAAAGAAGAAATGAATTTGAACATATCTTGTAATGAATTGGCAAGAATTACCACATCTCAAACTCTCAAGATAAAAGGATATATCAAGAAGAGAAACGTAATAGTACTAATGGATTCGGGAAATACCTATAATTTTATTCATTGTAAGATAGCCACGAAATTGAATTTCTTCCTATATCCAACACAAGAGTGTCAAGTGATGGTTGAAAATGGAGGAACTATATATTTCTCTGGAAAGTGCCATAATATCAAGCTGACCATGGGGGAATATTTATTGAATATTCCAATGCTCTCCATTCCAATGGGTGGTGTTGATGTTGTACTAGGAGTCCAAAGGTTACAATCTTTAAGGATGATAAATTTTAATTTTCACGAACTTTTCTTTAAAAAAATTGGGAAGGAAAGGAAGTTGAATTATGGGGTATCGCAGCGAAACCATGAAAGATAATGATCTCTAATGTCACAAAGCTTCTGAAGAAAGAAAACGAGGCGTGTTTGCAAAATTATGCTCACTAGAGATTCAAACATCAAAATCATCTATTTCTCCAGATCTCCAAAAATTATTGGACAATCATTCCAAGGTGTTTGATGCTCCCAAAGGCCTCCTACCTATTCGTGATCATGATCATTTTATTCATTTTATTCCAGAAAGTGCTCCTACAAACATCAAGCCTTACAAATATCCTTATGCCCAAAAGAGTGAGATTGAGCATATGGTTGAAGAAATGCTAGGGGTTGGTATAGTTCAACCTAGTCAAAGTTCTTTCTCTGCTCTAGTAGTAATGTTGCACAAGAAGGATGGATCATGGCATATGTGTCTGGATTATATGGATCTCAAGAAGCTCACTATTAAATATAAATTTCCCATCCCCGTCATTGATGAATTACATGCAGTTATTTACTTCACCATGTTGGATCTTCATTTAGGATATCATCAAATTAGAATGAATACTGAAGACATTTCAAAAACAACATTTAGAATTCATGAGGGTCATTATGAATTTTTGGTCATGCATTTTTTCCTTACTAATCATACCTTCCACATTTCAAGGTTTGGTGAATTCCATTTTCAAACCATTCCTTCAAAAAATTGTGTTAGTATTTTTTGATGATATACTAATCTACAACAAGTCCTCGAAGGATCATGTTCAACATGTTGACAGGGTGCTCAAACTATTGGAGGAGAAACAATTATATGCAAAAACCTCTAAATGTTTCTTTGGAGTACAAGAGGTGGAATATTTGGGTCATATTGTATCTCATGAGGGTGTTAAGGTAGAACCTAAAAAAATTAAATCCATTAAGGAAAGGAATATCCCCATAACCATAAAGCATCTTCAAGGATTTCTCGGGTTGACAAAGTATTATCGTAAGTTTTTTAAGAATCATGGGAGAATATCGGCACCTCTAACATCATTACTGAAGAAATATGCATTTTCTTGGACTGTAGAAGCATCTAAGGTCTTTGAACATATTAAAGAGGCAATGTGCCAAGCACCGGTCTTAGCTACGCTAGACTTCACAAAAACCTTTATATTGGAAAGTGATGCCTCGGGAAATGGAATTGGTGTGGTTTTAATGCAAGAAGGAAGACCCATTTCTTTTGAAAGTTGTCCAATCAAAGCAAAGTATTTACGCAAACATATTTATGAGAAGGAAATGTTGGCAATACTACATGCATTAAATAAATGGAGACCTTACCTAATGGGAAGACACTTCAAGGTAAAAATAGATCATGATAGTCTTAAATAATATTTGAAACAAATATTATCTTCAGAAGAGCAGCAAAAATGGGTCACAAAGATGTTGGGTTATGAATTTGAAATCATCTACAAAAAAGGGAAGAAAATTTTTGTTGTAGATGCACTCTCGATAAAAGATGAGGATGTGGAATCATTTCTTTGTGCCATTTATTTTATCCAACCTGAGTGGATAACTGAAGCAAGGTATGAATCGAATAATGATGAAGAGGTGTGGACACTCATTTATAAGTTGCAGCAAGATCCCAGTACATCTGATACATTTAGCTGTAAAAATGATTCATTATGTTACAAAAATTTCTTATATCTTTTTAAGAATTCCCAACTCAAAAAAGGATTATTTTTGAATTGCACACCTCTCCCTTAAAAGGGCACTCGGGATTTTTTAAAACTTACCATAGGGTCAAGAAGGAATTTTTTGGGATGGCCTTAAATATGATATTCGAAAGTTTGTGGTGGAAGGTTTGGTTTTCCAACAAAATAAAATTGAGACAATTAAGACCCCAGTACTGTTACAACCCTTAAATCCATTCCAAGTCAATGTTTTGAAGAGGTATAAATGGATTTTATCATAGGTTTACCCAAGTCCGAAGGAAAGAGTGTCATCATGGTGGTAGTTGATAGACTTACCAAGTATGCACACTTTTGGGAATTATATCATCCACTTAAAGCCAGTACAATTGCTACTACATTTATGGAAACAATTCAAAAGCTACATGGAAACCCAAAGATTATTGTAAGCCACAGAGATCCCATTTTCACTGGGAACTTTTGGACGAATTTATTTTCTTGTTTGGGTACTCAATTAGCTCATAGCTCATCTTATCATCCTCAATCTGATGGGACAAATGAGATAGTAAAAAAATGCTTCGAAGGATATATTCTTTGTTTTGTATCTGATAAACAAACACAATGGGTCAAGTGGTTACCTCTGGTTGAATGGTGGTATAACACTTCCTTCCATACTGCAGCAAAAATGACCCCATTTATGGCACTTTATGGATATCCTCCATCATCCATCACATCATATTTAAGAGAAAACTCTAAGGTTCAAGTAGTGGAATATCACATCGAGCATCAACAACAAGTTCTCCAACTCTTAAAGGATAACCTCACTTTGGCGCAGAATAGAATGAAACAACAAGTAGATCAACATCGTAAAGAAAGAAGTTTTGATGTAGGTGATTGGGTATTTTTACCATACAAACAAATGTCCCTCAAGCAAGCTAAGAATGATAATAAATTATCACCAAAGGATTATGGTCCTTACAAGGTGTTGCAAAATATTGGTACTATGGCATACAAATTGGAGCTTCCCGCATCTTCTTGAGTGAGCCCAGTTTTCCATGCTTCATGCTTAAACAAGGTTATAGGTGACAAGCTCCCAGTTCAAACAATATTTCCACAACTCGAAAAGGAAGGAAAAATCACATTGGAACTTGAAGCAGTCATGGAAACAAGAACTTGACAACTACGAAATCGATCAATTTCAAAGTATCTCATTAAGCAGAAGAAATTACCCGCTCAAGATTCCACGTGGGAGGGTGATAATTTTATACATAAGCATTAATAACTACTCAAGCGTTGAGGAAAACACTTTTTTGAAGGAGAGGAGCATGTTAGGTCCCTATAGTACTAGTGTATCCCCTTATTTTTATTGTTAGTGTAGCCCCTTTATTATTATTGTTGTGCCCATGTAGTCCCCATATTGTTATTATTGTGCCCCATAGGAGCCCACTATTGTTATTGTTGTTCCCTTACATTATTATTGTTATGTCGACTTTGATTATATTGCGGACCCTTAGACTCCTATATATAGAAATTAGGTTTTGTCATTTGAATCATCCAAGAATTTTTCATTGATGTAATGTAAAGGATGTTTCCCCTTCGAAGTGGATAAGTTTTAAGCCGTTGATCTATCTTTTATTCTATTTTATGAGTTGGTTGCATAACAGTGCGTTAAAAACTCAGTGGGACCCAGGGGTTGGTTACCTGAGTGGTTGGGATGGTTCATAGGTGTCTTGTTGATGATGTGGAAGGTGTGTATGATGTGTTTCCGTTGGTTCCACTTCCTTAAGGTCACGTAGGAGGTTAAATCTAATCATAGTAGCGTCTCATCACATGTTTACCCTGGTTGGCCGGTTACTTGGGTAGATATGGGAGGAGGGCATTACAGAGTGTATGGTTCACCCCTTGGAATAGATGGCGATGTGTGTTGGTAATGCATTCATGATATTTGCATGTGTGTTAATCATCATGGTGGTCTATGTGTGAGTACATATGCATGGTGTCGGTCATGGTTGTAGTGATGTCGCCATGTGAAAGAGGAAGTTGTTGAAGGGAAGTGTGTCGTCATGATTATATGATTGGTTACATGTTGTTATATGTTGCTGCATGTATCATCCTTGTATGCTTGGTTACATGTTGCTACCTATTGTTACAAGTTTTGTCTATTTATTCTTGATTACATATGTTTATACGTGTGTATTGTGCATGTTTAAGATTGTGTATTTTCCACGTACATTGGTATGATTGATGTCATCATGCATGTGGTCATAGTATGTGTAGTGATATGGTCATGAAAAGATGAGTGGACTCTAGCTATAATGATGTTATGTGTTGGTACACTTAGTTGTTACATGCCTATATGAAGTTATGATTATGTTTGTACATGTATTACACTTATTTGGATGATCTTGCAGATGAGGTATCCTCCCCAAATTATGTTAAGATATGTTGGTTTATTATGATTTGGTTTAGATGAAATATTATGCCTTACAGGAAAGATATCAAAATTAATAGCACGATGGTAGACTAAAAATACTCTCCCTATGAGTCAGGTGAGCAGTGTGGTGGGCACTCTTCTGATTTGGTAGACACATTGAGAAGCTTGAAGGAAGAAATAAGGATTTGTAAGGCATACAGTGACAGCATCATACAGGCACAAGAGAAACAAGCAGAGGTTGATACAATACTTCCTTAGAGCTTGTCATAATTGCAGTGGAAAGGGCCACTTCGGATCAGCCATGGGCAGGAGGACAAAACTAATGGGGCATATGGCATTAGGTATCCTGGTAGACACAAGTCGGATAGAGATGACACATTGAGATATGGCAGATTTTTGGACACTCCAGATAGGAGGGGTGATGAATAAAAGTATTATTCTAGTTTTGGTTCAAATGGAAATCATGATCGTCATCGTTATCATCCTTACAGTAGGAGTGTAGGGGATACTTGCAAAATGAATTCAAGAAAGAAAAGTTCCCTACTTTTGATGGAGACTTGAAGAAACCAGAAGATGCAGAGGCTTGGATACTTGGGATGAAAAAATTACTTAAGTTTCATGAGTACAAATAAAACATGAAGGCCAAAATTGCTATCTTCAGCTTGAAAGGTAAAGCAGACATTTGGTGGGAAGATGTGAAGCGAGTCAGAAAAATCAGGACAAAGGACTTGAGTTGGCATGAGTTCAAGAGGATTTTCAGGAATAAATACTTGTCAAAAAGGTACTATGACAGTAAGGCCAAATAATTCTATGAGCTAAAGGTGGATTTAATGATATATGAGGAGTACACAACTAAATTCCTGGAGCTATTGAGGCATGTATTGTATCTTGAAGATGAGAATGCTAAAGTTCAGCGATTTTTCAGTGGTTTTCCAATACCAAAAAGAGATTGGATTGAGTATGATGAGCCTCAGTCACTTGAGGAATACATTGGGAAATTGAAGCATTTCTATGAACAATCAAAGCGTAAGAATGAATCCCAACAAGGATGGAAAGGGAAAGACAAAGGTAAAGTTAAATAGTAGCAAAAAAGTGCAAGGCCTCAGAATGCAGAGGAAAAAGAAAATGTGGCACCACAAAAGAATTTTAGTGTAGCTAGACAGGGACATGGATCACAACAAAAACATAGGGGTGATGGTACTGTACAGTTGGAGTTTTGGACATGTGGTAAGGAACACCTTAAGATAGATTTTCCACAAAATCAGGGAGGTATGCCTCAGATATATAGTGCACAGGAGGCATGGAATGTTGGAGATGTTGTGCATGGAATTTCTCCTATTTATGCAGTTGTGGAAAACAGGAAGGCAAAGCACCATGCATATATCATTGAAATGGATGGTAAGCTTTGTGATCAAGTTATTTCTATTTTGATTGACCCTGGATCTAATTATAGCTATGTTAGTCTTGACTTGGTGGATAAGTGTGGCTTGAATAAAGAAATGCATGCATAATCTTGGATAGCAGTTGGTTGTAGGTACAAAGAAAAGAGTTCACCATTGGGTAAGAGCTTGTTCATTTGAGTTGAATGGCATGTCTACAGCAACGCACTTGAACATATTTCCATTGGGATCATATAGCATGTTATTGGGTATGGATTGGCCATACCTTCACAGGACGAAGGTCAATGGGGAACCAAGAGTCTTATAGGGAAGAAAGAAATCCACATGAGTTAGGAGGGTGAAAGCTATGCAAGCCAATCGCAATCGCAAGAAAGGGTATGTGTTGTTCGCAGTACATATTTCCAGTGAAAAAGGTAAGGAAATTGAGGATGCAGATGTTTTGAGCAGATAACCAGTTCTATAGCAGTTTCAAGATGTATTTCCTGCAGATATTTCAGAGTTTCCACCTCACAGGGATGTAGACTTTTCTATTGAGTTGGTGTTAGGGGCAGCTCCAACATAAAAAACACCTTACATGATGAGCACACTTGAGTTGTTAGAATTAAAGTTGCAGTTGAAAGAGATGCTTCACAAAGGATGAATTAGGCCAAGTGTAATGACATGGGGCGCACCAGTGTTGTTCATAAAGAAGAATTATGGCACTCTCAGATTGAGCATTGACTACAAGTAGTTGAACAAATTGAACATCAATAAGAGGTACCCATTATCTAGGATTGATGATTTGTTCAATCAGCTGAAGGGAGCAGTAGTGTTATCTAAGATGGACTTGAGATTGGGATATCATTAGGTACGCATCAAAGAAGAGGACATATACAAGACTACATTCAGGACAAGGTATGGATATTATGAATTTGTTGTATTTCCATTTGGTTTGACTAATGCCTCAGCTACGTTTATGTGTTTGATGAACAATGTGTTGTGACCTTGGACAATTTTGTTATTGTTATCATTGATGATGTATTGGTATATTCTAAAAATGATGAAGAACATGTCAAACATTTGGGAGCAGTGTTGAGGTTTTCAAGAGAGCATCAGTTGTATGCTAAGCTCAGTAAATGCAGTTTCTTCCAAACTACGGTACATTACTTGGGACTTGATCATGGAGTGGGTAGCTCCTAGAAATGTAGATGACGTGAGATCCTTTATGGGGTTGGCAGGATATTACAAGAGGTTCATCAAGAACTTCTCACAAATTTCTTATCCTATCACATTATTCCAGAGGAAAGGTAAGAACACTGATTGGACGGAGGAGTGTGAGGCCAGTTTTGAGCAACTTAAGCAGTTGTTGACAATGCTCCAACGTTAAATATTGAAAATTTGGATAAGGAGTTTGTAGTATGTACAGATGTTTGAAAGAGAGAACTTGGTGGATTCCTTATGTAGGACAGATGGGTGGTATGCTATGAGTCATTATAACTAAATGAGCATGAGCAGAACTACCCGACACATGATCGTGAGCTATCAATGATCATACATTCATTGAAGATGTGGAGGCACTATCTTCTTAGCAAGAGGTTTTTACTAATGAGTGACCACATTAGGTTGAGATACTTATTTGACCAGCCAAATCTGAACGTCCGGTAGACTAGATGGTTGGCCACGATTAGTGAGTTTGAATTTTAGATCAGGTACATAAAGAGAAAGGAGAACAGGGTCACATATGCTCTTAGTAGGTAGGTACAGTTAAATCACATAGCAGCTATGAGATCCTATGGGAAAGATTTACAGTATAGGCTCTTGTAGGCAGGTTGGCATGATGAAAGGTATATGGAGATTGTGCATAGATTGCAACAGAGTACAGGTACAGGTGGAGGTGTAAAAGATGGGAATTATCATCTCATGGCAAACGGATTGGTAAGATTTCGAGACAAGATATATGTGTCGGACAACAGTGAACTCAAGAAGGTGATCTTGAGGGAGTTTCATGTGAAACCATATTCATGTCACCCAGGTTATCAAAATACATTGACTACAGTGAAGAGGTTCTATTATTGGTCGAATATAAAGAAGGACGTAGCAGAGTTTGTGCCTATATGTTTGGATTGTCAAATGGTTAAGGAAAAATGTAAGCATCCAGGTGGAATAATACAACCGATTTGGATTCCAGAGTGGAAATGGAAGGTAATTTCCATGGATTTCATCAATGTTTTTCCCAGGACATCTAGACAGTATGATTCCATCATGGTTGTTGTGGACAAGTTGACAAAGGTTACACACTTTATTCCAGTGAAGACTACATATTTCGCTCGCGATGTGGCATGGGTGTTCATCAAAGATGTAGTTATATTGCATGGTGTTCCAAAGAAGATTGTGTCATATAGGGATGCAAAGTTCACTTCCAAGTTTTGGAAGGAGTTGTAACTTTTTTGTAGGTTTGGGCACAGAGTTAGCCCTCAGCACGGCTTATCATCCGCAAACAAATGGACATATAGAGAGGGTAAACATGATATTGGAGGACATGTTGAGGATGTATGTGATGCATCAGTAGAAGAGATGGGAGGAGTACCTTCCATTGGTTGAGTTTGATTACAATAACGGGTATCAGGAATCCTTGAAGATGAATTTGTTTGAGGCATTGTATGGGTGGAGTTGTAATACTCCCATAAGTTGGAGTGATCTGATGAATAGGGTATTGATTGGACCAAACATGTTAGCAGAAATGGAACAAGAAATGTGGGTAATCAAGAAGAATCTGAAAGCAACACAGGAAGGCAGAAGAACTATGCAGACCATAATAGGTTGTTTAACGAGTTTCAAGTCAGGGAATAGGTGTATTTTCTCATCAAGACCAAGAGTAGCTCCTTGCGGATTGGATCATGTGTCAAGTTGGCACCCTGGTTTTGTGAACCTTTCAGGATAATTGAGAGGATCGGACCAATGGCCTATCGACTTGTACTATCTTCCACAGTGAAATTCCACGATTTTTTTCATATATCGTTGCATAGGAAGTATGTTAAAGATGTTTATCATGTGATTGAATGTTCTTTATTTCAGGTGAAACCAGATGGAGAATTCCAATTGGATCCTCAGTATATTACAGAGAAAGGTGATCATGCTCCGAAATCGAGAAATAGAGAAAATTAAAGTGCAATGGAAGAAGTTTGGGCTTGATGAAGCTAAATGGGAGATGACGGATCAGATGCAGGCTATATATCCTTCCTTGTTTGTTGATGGAGGCAAAACAGTTTGGTATGATGTTTGGTATATGTTTTGGTGTGGCATTTTGATATATTTATATATGTATATGGATGTGAATATCGCCATGAGCTATGTTATAAAGCTCCAATAAGCAGTATGGGTGTCATGTCATTATAGTTTTCATGTTGGTTTGCTTTTCAGCAGGGTAATCATTGTAGTTATTTCATCGAGCTATGTTATAAAGCTCCATGGGAAATATGTTTGCTTTTCAACAGTTTTGCTGAGGTATATGTGTGATTGAACACCGAGGATAGTATACCCTAAGGGGGAGGGTTCTATAACAACCCTGGTGAAAATTCCATGTAATCAAAGTTAATAAAGGCAAAAATAATAACCACGGTTGATGGGACACTTATTCCAACCTGAATGTTGGGGAAAACATCTTATTGGATGTTCTTTTCGGTTAATATGGCTAAGGAAATTGACAAAGGCAATGGAAAAGGCTTTGGAAAGGCATGAGGTATTAATTAGCATTTTATTTATGAAAATAATGGAAAATAGGAGAAAAGGAAGGTGAAAGGTCATAAGGTTGCATGTGAGGAGGAAATTGAAGGAAAATAATGGAAAATGAATAAAATAGAGGCATCATCAATAAAAAGGCTTTTGAGGATCAGTTGGTACCTTTTGTTAGTTCAGTTTTGGAGCTCTCTCATTATTCCCTCTCTCTCACACACACACACACTCTTGGACACTTAGAGTTTTCTTGGAGCACTTTGGTATTGGATCAAGAAAGGCAAAGAAGGAAAGAGGAAGGAAGCAAAAGGCAAGGAAGAGTAGGATCAAGAAAATACAAAAAAAAATCTTTGCACGTATTGATTTGCATGTCTGATTTCCTTTCTATATTTGGCATGCATGGTATTGCATGTGGTTCTTTTCTATCATGGCATGGGTTTTTCTAGGTGTGACAGTGTTTGTAGCCTACCCTTTCCATTTACGAATAGACATGGTGTGATGGGGTTCTCGTGTTTTGGTTGAGTTGGATTGTCGGATGGATTTGAAGTTGAGTGAGGTGGATCTCCAAAATGATAGAACACATGGCCAAGTAACCCCTAAACCAGACTATGCGTTGTAAATCCGGATAGTGTGTTGCCTCAAAGGGCCTAGGAATCCTCGACCGAAGAATGGCAGGATACACGGTAAATCCTAGAGGTGGTTTTCTCTCCATCAGGCCTAGGAATCCTGGGTTGGTATTTTCGGTAAATCTTAGAGAGTGTGTCTCAGTTTAGGGCCTAGTAATCCCTGGATCGGACTGTGGATTGCGGTAAAGCCTAAGAGACTAGGAGATAGGAAAATTCCTCATGGTGTAATTGGATAAATCCAGTGGCATCCATGCTTGTTTTTGCATAGTGATCAGGTGGATATGATGGTAAATCCTATTATTACATGTTTATTGTTTTGGCCGAGTGATCCAGTGTGGATTATGGTAAATCCTAATTTATATTAGTGAGGGTGATATGGTTTAGCCTCGGGATGCCCTGGTTGGTTCTTTTGGTTTTAGTATGACATTCATGCTTGTAATATGGCACGGGGGTGAATAGATGAAGGGAGATTTGGCTCGGCCAATCTATGGTCGGGTGGAACATGGAAGTTTCATCCTAGGTTGGTTTTTGCATTCATCAATAAGAGGTTTTATCCTTGACATCTTATGTGTAAATGTATCGGTTTATATGTGGATTCTATGGTTGATGTATCCTTCATATTTATGTTGTTATTATGTTGGTTATAAGCATGTATTATGACAGTGATGATGTAAAGCCTTCCTCATGTTTTTATTTGTAAATGAATGAACAATGTATCTATGACTTAATAGATGATAATGCAGCTAATGATGTAAGGGAATAATGCTTCTTAGCGGTTCTCAAAAAAGTATGATACCCCTATGCGTAGATCTATTGTCTACACCTGTAGAATACATGTTTGTGATATGTTTGAAGAAATGTATGTCATGGCTAGTAGGGGTCCAGTCTAGGCCTTGTCATAGTTTTTGAAAATACATCATTGTTTTGTTGTCTTATTTCATTTATGTACTTGTCATTGAATTCTGGGCAGTGATCTAGACTCTGGGCCTGAAAAAATTACCTTCAATTTCATGGACGCAGGCACGGGTCTAGGAAATTGAGTCCCTAGACACATGCATGCCTATGCCATGGGAGCGTCCAAAGCCTCCCAGTCGCACCCATGCCTATAATATGGGAGTGTTTGGGGTTAAGTGGGTTAAGAAATTAGTGGGACCCAGGGGCTAGTTACCTGAGTGTTTGGGATGGTTATTGGGAGTCTCATCACATGTTTACCCTGGTTGGTCGGTTACTTGGGTAGATATCAGAGGAGGGTGTTACAACCCAAAAAAATTCTTAGGAAAAATTATTCTTTAGCAAGGTTTACAAATCAACAATTTGTCTAGAAAAATGTGCCAATACACAAGTCAAAATACTAGTCAAACCTGATCAAACATCTACTGGTCAACGTTGGTCAAACCGAAATATATCATAAATTCAACATTGATCAACTCAGCCTGGTCAAATTGGCTTGCAATCAAAATTCAGCCCTGCGGTCTGCAGTTAACAGTCAGCACGTGCTGCCCTCTTGCGCTTAACTGCACTTGGGTCAACTCTAGTCAACTTGGTATAAAAACAACTCAGTCAACTTTGGTCAAAATTTAGTCAAAGCTCCTCCACACATGTGGTCAAGAGAGAGATGGAAAATGAGGAAAAGATGATCTCCAAACCAATTTCTCCTTTTCTCATACTTGTTGTTGGTTGGTATCCAAATGAGGTGTCTTAATATCCTATTTTTACACATCTATGGGGTGTGACAACCCAAGGGACACGTCCCTTCATTGCCTAGCCTACTTGAATTTTCATAGTCTCACATGACTTTTCCAAAATTAAAATTTGCATAATGCGTCTAGGCCGACATGAAGATCCTCTATTCATGTCGAAATACCTCCCAATGCTACAAAAAATAAACACTCACTCTTAGCAAGGAAGGTATTCTCCTTAGTTGAAAATAGATTTATCCTTAGTTGAAATTTCTCCTCTAGTGGAAAAGTTCATGAGCTTGCTATGCTGATGTAGTGTTGCCTCGCATGCACGTTTATAGATATAGATCACTCCATCCCGAAGCAGGAAATGTGAATATCTTGGGCCATTTACCCCTAGCTAAATCAGCATTACCCCATGGGTAAATGTGTCAATCTACCTTGGTCAAATCAGCATGACTAAGCCAATTCACCATGGCTTCTTAGTAGAAATTTTACCGCTGGGCCATTCACCTCTGTCCAGATCAGCATGGCTTCTTATGTGAATGTATCATTCTTCCCTTGATCAAATCAACATGACCCTATGGATGTCAAATCGATGTGGCTCCAATAGAATAATTTATACCTTATGCTACAGTTTCCCTAGGCCATTCACCCCTAGCCAAATCATGGATCCATGGGTGAATGTATCATTTCCCCACTAGTCAAATAAACATGATCACATGGGAGAATGTCTACCTAGTCCTGCATGCATCAATACTCTAATCCACTCAACCCTAGCCAAATTAACATTTCCCAATAGGTGAATGTGTCACTCTCCCTTAGTCAAATTAGTGTGACCCCGTGGTAGAATGTCTGCCTCATTCTGCAAACATCAACACTCCTTCTCAATGAGGGAAAAATTATGAATCATGTAAATCTTGTCTCTAATACACAAACTTTGCTTTAAACAAAGGATTGGTGAGAATGTCTACAAATTTCTTGTCTTTGGATATGTACTAGAGCCTCATTGCTCCCTTCTATACCATGTCTCAGATGAAATGAAATGTGCTTCGACCTGTCATGAAAAAATGGATTGTCTAAAATCTTGACACAGCTTTGAGAATATATTGTAACACTCCCTTCCCACTTTTACCGAGGCTACCCAGTCCACTGGGATAAACATGCGGCGATAGGATATTATGATCTGATTTAACCTCATAGGTCACCTTAATGAAGTGGAACCGACACCACACAACTACACAAACCTTTTGTGCCTGCTACAGGACACCTAAGAGCCATCCAAACCTTCCAGCTAGCTATCCCTAAGACAAACTGACCTTTTAATGCATGAATCCCTCAGTCGCTCCCTTTATATGGGCAAGAGTGTGACTGGGACCCTCCATTCGATCCCACAACATGGGCATCCATGCGATTAGGGAGTTTTCCAAGTAGTTCTGAGCCGACAACCCTGATTTATGTGTCATTTTCTCAGGCCCAGGGCTTAGGTCACTGCCCAGAAATCCATGAAACTTCCATAAATGAATGATAACATCAGAATAATGATTTAGATGCAATCACTTGAACAAGGACTTGATTGGACCCCTTCTAGCCACGACATACATTTCGTCAAACATGTCATAAATATGTAATTTACAGGTTTAAACAACATATTTGAGCATAGGGGCATCATAACTATCTAAGATTCTCTAAGAAGCATTGTTCCCTGATCACATTAGCTACATTATCATCTATTAGGTCATATATTCATTGTTCATTCAATTGCAAGTCAAAACATGATGAGAGCCATACATCATCATTATAAAAATACATGCTCATAACCAACATAATATCAACAAAAATACCAAGGATACAACAACCATGGAATCCACATACAAACCATTATATTACTCATGAGAGAACAAGGGAAAAAAACCTCTTATTGATATATGCAAAGGCCAACCAGGTTTGGGACTTCCATGTTCCACCTGGCCATAGATTGGCTAAACCAAATATTTATTTCAACCAATCACCCTCGCACCATAAAACAAGCATGAATGTGGGACTCGTAACCAAAATCAACTAGGGCTTCCCAAGGCTACACCACCTCACCCTCATTAATAGAACCAGGCTTTACCATGATCCACACTATATTACTAGGCGAAAAAAAATAAACATGTAATACTAGAATTTACCATGATATCCACCATATCACTATGCCAAAACAAGCATGGATGTCGCTTGATTTCTCCAACAACATCGTAAGGAATTTTCTTGTATCCTAGTCTCTAGGCTTTAGAAAAATCCACACTAGATCATTAGGCCCTAACTAAGACTCCACCCTCTGTGCTTTACCATATATCCTGTCATTCACTGGCAAAGATTCCTAGGCCTACCGAGGAACACATTACTTGGCTTTAATGCAACCCACAATCTGGTTCAGGGGTCACTAGGCTAGTGGCTTTACCACAATCCATAGCCTGGTTCAGGGACAACTAGGCCATATTTTCTTTCATTTAGAGATCCACCTCACTCAGCTTCAAATCCATCTGGCAATTCAGCTCAACCAAAACATGAGAACCCCATCACGCCATCCCTATCCGGAAATGGAAAGGGTAGGCTAAAAAACATTGTCACGCCTGAAAAAACCCATGCCCATGACAGCAAGAGAACCAAGAAAACACATGCAACACCATGCATGCCAAATCTAGCAAGGAAACCACACATGCAAATTGATACCTGAAAAGAATTCCGTTGTAGATGCTTGGTCCTACTCTTCCTTGCTCGATCTTTGCTTCCTCTTGCCTTCTTTGCCTTTCTTGATCCAATGTTGAAGTGCTCCAATAAAACTCTAAGTGTCCACGAGTGTGTGAGAGATAGAAAAGAGAGAGAGCTCTGAAATTGAACTAACAAAAGGTACCACCTAATCCTAAGAAGACTTTTTATTAATGAGGCCTTTATTTTCTTCATTTTCCATTATTTTCCTTCATTTTCCTCCTCACATACAACCTATTACCTTTCACCTTCTTTTTCTCCTAATTTCCATTATTTTCATAAATAAAATGCTAATTAATGCCACTTTGCCTTTCCAAAATCCTTTTCCAATTTCCTTAGCCATAATAACCGAAATGAACACCCACACTATGATGTTTTGCCCGAAATTTAGCCTGGAATAAGCGTCCCATAACCGTGGATATTATGTTTCCTTTATTACCTTTTATTACATGGAATTTTCACCAGTGTTGTTACATATATCAAGATCACCTCTAACACCTGATCAAATGGCCCTGCAAGTAGCTTCTAAAACCACACTACTTCTTGAATTTCAATACTGGTTGCGATATACTTTACCTTTTTTGTACTAAGTGTGACAAAAGTTTATTTCCTTCTACACCAAGACATCATGGTTGATCCCAAGCTAAAGCAACACATCGAGGTGTTATTTCTATCCTCTACATTCCTAACCCATTTTGAATTAGTACATCCCTACAACTTCAATTCACCACCTGAGACATATCCCAAACCATATCTGATTATACCACATAGGTACCTCAACACACGCTTTTTCACATGTCTCAAATATAAACTGGCCAACTTTCTTCATTGGATCCATTATCTTAATTTCTTTCTGGTCACCCTAACCAGGGTGCTCCCTCTGACATTGAAGAAAAGACTCCTATGTAAATCTTGGTTGCTTCATTTGTAACGAAATAAAATACTCGTGCCACTACTGCTCCCTATGCCACTGAAGCATACTCTGTTGTCTAAAATGGTCTGCTCATTGAAAGCATACTTCTCTTACAGACCTCTCGTCTCTAAGCACCTAGTCTGAAATTATTAACCCACAACATCCTCTTGGAAGGCCACTCCTTCCAGTTTGCTTGACTGTCTTCTCCTTCTAAACTGGTAGCTCTTCTAGTCATCTAGCAAAGTCTTGAATGTCCTAACAATATGGACAGTCTTCCCTTTCAAACAACAATCACTCTTGTTGAGTCTATTTCGAGCCCTTAGGCCATACAAGAACCTGACATCTAGGAGAATCATCTTGCCACAAAACTCGCTTTGTACTTCTCAATGCTACCATTTTCTTAGTAACCTCAGTAATGGACCTATTCTTCCTTTCTATAAACCCCATTCAGGAGTTCATGGAAAAGGAAAAAAATCATAACCAATCAATCATTTTTTGGTATCTAAGACAAACAAAAGGACAAGAGGGTTCCCAACAAATCAAAGGAGAAAAAATATGATTGGGTATACTTATCTCTTGATCACAGAAAAATTTATTGAGGGTTGTAGGGAATAATCAACTCCCTCTTGATCCTTGCCTCCTTGTAGAAAATAATTCAAGTCCTTGGAATTATGCTCTCCTCCATTATCTGACCTCAAAACCTGGATCTTCTTCCTTGTTAAATTTTCTACCTGAGCCTTGAACTCCTGGATCCAATTGAAGACTTCATCCTTATCCTTCATGGTAAAAAATACATTAATGAATTTCAAAATAAGTATTATTTACGAAGTCCACATGTAATCTCATTAAGTTTTATTCCTTTGTCTTCTTTTAAGGTTGATGTTCATCATCATTGTTGATGCATGTTGCTTTTCCTTTCTTTTCTTCTGAGGACTGTAACCCACTCCTCCCACATTTACTCACTTTCACCAGTTGCCCAAGTAAACATGAGTTGAGGGTCTCTATGATAAGACTCGACCTCCTATATGACCTTCAGGAAATGTAGTCGACAACTTAAGACTTTACTAACCTCCCTCGGGTGCTATAATACCTCTAGGAGCTACCCAACCCCTTCAGGTGTACAACCCCTGAGTTAAATCACTTTTTCACTAATCTATAGCCTTATTCACTCCCTTTAGAAGGCCTCCATGCGAATATATCCCTACTTTTTAACTGATAAGCCTACTTCCCAGTGACTGTGGAATTTTCCAGTCAGTTCTATGCCTGTGACCTTGAATTCTAAGCCAATTTTTCAAGGTTAGAACTCAAGCCCCTACCCAAAATTTAATGATACTTCCATAAATTATAAATAACATAATAATAAAGCTTCCAAACCGAAAACTTGAACTAGGATTTGACCAAACCCTTCCCAACCAAGACATACATTTCGTCAAAAACATGATGAACATGCAACCTAAAGGTCATGAATGCATATTTGAACATAGGAATCTAAAACTTAACTAAGGTTTAAAAAGAAGGACTAGTTCCCTCTCACAATAGTTGTCATAACACCAATTAGGTCATGCATTCATTATTCATTCAGTTACAAGTAGAAATATGATGAGATCCATGATTAAGGTCTGTCATAAAGCCATACTTACAACCAACATATAACCGGATAATTAACAATGATAGAAAAACCATTAAAACCACATAATAACAAGTATAATTACTCATCAAAATCAAGAGAAACTTTGCTCTTATTAACCATAAGAAAAATCCATCTAGGTCTGATTCTTCCATGTACCACCCGACCATAGATTAGCTGAACCAAATATTTCTTTCAGCTAATCACCCCCGTGACATATTCGAAGCATGACTGTGGGATCTCATGGGATAAACCAATCCATAAACAACCAAGGGAATCCAGAGGTTAAACCACCTCCACCCTCACCATACCGTGATCTCACCTAAATTGGTTCCGATATCACGTGACCAAACTGATATTGGATGCCTTAGAATTCCCTCGCCATCCCTTGAGGAATTTTCTTGTCTCCACCTACCTATTGAGGGCTTCCCGAAGAAAACCATCTCTAGCCCCAACCCTTGGGATTTTCTTGAGACCACCTCACTCGAATCCAAAACCTTCCGAAAATCCAAATCTCAACCAAGAATGAATCCCATCAGACCATGGCTATCCGGAAATGGCAAGGCAAGGCTAAAATCCATTATCGAAACCCGACAAAACCCATGCCAATGGCAACAAAAGAACCAAATACCAACATGCACATATCATGCATGTCAAAACCAATCAGAAAATCATACATGGAACCTGTTACCTGCAAGTATTCCCGTTAAATTCCTTTGATCCAGCCTTTCCTTGCTTGATCCTTGCTTTCCTTGTCCTTCCTTTACTTTCCTTTCCTTTCCTTAGCTCGCTTTCTCTTCCTGGTGCTCTTCTCCTCTCTAAAGCCAATTCCAAAACTGATCTAACAAAAAATCCCTAAACTAATGCTTTGATGCCTTTTTATTATTGATACCTCTAATTTCTTCATTTTTCCTCTATTTTCCTTCATTTTCCTCCTCACATGCAACCTGTGACCTTTTACATTCCTTTTCTCCTAATTTCCTTTATTTTCATAAATAAAATGTCAAAAATATTTTTTTCATTTTCAAAGCCTTTCCATTGCATTTTTCAATTTCCCCTTAGCCATAATACACAACGAGTGATGCCCATTAAGATATTTTTCACAACATCCATCTTGGAATATGTGTCCCATGACCTTGGTCATATTTTGCCTTTATTAACTTTATTACAATATATTTTAACCTGGGGTTGTTACAGACCCCTCCCCCTTAGGGGAACACTGTCCTTGGTGTTCAATGACACCTACAACCAACAAGAACTGCTGAAAACGTGGACATATTGCTCATGGAGCTTTATAACACAATTCTTTGTAGTATTTACAATGAACAACCTACTCAAAATCGAAACCATCATGACAACCACACCGCTAATTGGAACTTTATAACACATCTCATTACGGTATTGACAATATAAACCATACATAAATATGTAAAAATGCAAGAAACTTATTTTCCTCCATCGGAAAATAATGAAGGATACATAGACCGTATCTAATCAGAGGAAAATAATGAAGGATACATAGACCGTATCTAATCATCCATCTCCCATGTAGCTGCATTTGGCCCAAAGTGCTTCCACTGCACTTTAACTTGCTTGATTGCTCAGTTCTAGTGCATGAGTTGTTTCCGTTGTGTTATGGCCTAAATATACCTCAGGCTGAGAAAGGTAGAATCTAGGGTAACATCAAACCACGCTTAATCTGGTAGCTAGCCCTACCAGTTGGGAAGAGCTCTCTCTTTGGTCAATCTCGACGAAAAATGTCAGTGAGCAGATAATGACTTGAATAAAGGCTGATTTTAGGCTAGGTATATATGTAAGAGAGTTTGATTTGATTTTGAGGGTGTTTGTTGGATCAAAGGGAAGGGCAGGTTTTGGGTCTGGGGAACGAGGCCTAGTTTTTGCAGAGATCTGAATGGGGCAAGGTAGGAAATTGTTTTGACACTTCAATTTTAAATGAAATGGATAGATCATACCGGTGAGGAGTTGAAGAGGGCAAGAAACTTTCAGGAATCCTCTTCAAACATTTGAAAACATAGAAAATTAAACAAACCCTAGGTAGAGCACTGCAAATTTTAATGAATTCCACCTTTATCCTTGTTTGTTTAACTTAAGAAGAAATAAGAGGGAAAATGATACACATAAAACACCAGTAAACTTACATTAACAGAGAGAAACACATCATCAAAACAAAGAGCCACATGAATCCCAAGGAGTGCTGCAAACCCTGGTCTATTCCTTTGCCAAACTGCAGAGATGAGTGTACAATGATGCTCAAAGCAATCCCAAGTGTCCAACCATGCTAATGACTAAAAAACTACAAGATATAGACAACACTAACTCATCCCAAGCCTCTAGGGTTCTAGATCACAAGTTTAGGAGCTGTTTCAACAAGATCTAAACTGAGAACCTGAAAATAGGCAGTGGAACAGCTTGCCTCTATAAGATAGGAAACTGATTCATTTAGTTGCAATTCACCTTTTGATGGATGAATCTACCTCCATGAGTAAAAATTTAACAAAATTACATCAAGATCCATCAAAATACATCCAATTACATCATGAGTTTAACATTTGGAAGTAAGAAAGTCAAAATGTCAAAAACTAGGCGAAAAACAGAGTTACTAAGTCCAAAATGAGCAAAAATCCCCCAATGCGTCGCGCTAGTTTGCAGCTGATTTTGGAGGCCTTCCCGGTGTCCAAATTTGCTCCAAGTGGGCTTGTTGGAAATTTCTTCCTGTATAATTTCCAACACAAGTGGAATTTTTGACTTTGGTCTTCATTTTCCCCTCCAAAACTGATTTCTCCCAACACTGCTTCTTGTGTGTCAAAAAAGGGGCAGAAAGGTCATTTTTGAGGTGTTTTTGACCCTTCTGGAAGCCCAAAACCTGTCAAAATATCTTGGCCATAAGTAGGCATGCATAATTTTCCTTGAAAAATCCAAAAATGTAAAGTTTTCCCCAAGAGGAGTCCCCCATCAAAAGCGCGCGCCAAGCGGTGCGGCGCATAGAGCTGAAAAATCTATTTTTAGGCCAAAAAAAATCAAAATTTGCAAAAAGTGTCCCAAATTTTTTGAAATTTGGGCTGAGTGTCCTCCATTATGTGTTATGTCGGGCCAAGGAAGCCTCGGCCAAGATTTCAAGTCTATCATGCCTTTTCCGACGCTTTAAGGCCTTCTTCAACTTGGCCTTCAAGATTTTGATTTGTGCCTTGCAAACATGATTTCTTGCCCAATAGTGATTGGCCATGTGCCTCAACATGTTCTTTTCCTTTTTGGCCTTCTCAAATAGCTTTTCCAATGTTTGCTAATGTGTGAGTTTTCTTGATGAGTATGAAGATGTTTATGGTGTTTTTAGTTTTCTGCCACCAAGGGTAAAAATGTATGAGGGATTGTGGAGGGAAAGGGTATGAGGGGTTTTGGGAATGATATGGAAAATTTTTTTGGGAATGGAAGGGTTTTAGGGATAGGTTTTAGGCTATGGGATAGCAATTAGGGTTTGGGATAATGGGAATTGGGGATAGGGGTAGATGAATTTTAGGGATATGGGGAATATGGAAATGGTTTGATGAAACTATTGAAATGTAGTGAAGGGGATGTGAAAGTGGTAGAGGGGAATAAGACAACAAAAAATGGCAATTTTTCAAACCCTAGGCAGATTTTCAATGAAACTTTGCAAGGAGCTAGGGTTTTATTTTTCACCTATTGAAACACCATAAACACTGATGGAAACTCATATATTGGCAATATGGAGATGTTAACTTAGTTGTGGAATGAAGAATTTGAAATTTTTGAGCTTTTGGAGGAATATTTGAATGGATTTCAGGCTTTTTAGCCCAATGCGCCGCGCCAGTTTATTTTTTACACTGCAAAGGGCTGCCCAATGCACCGCGCCATCTCTATGCGCCATGCCTTTTTGCAGGAGACTTTTGGAGACCTTCCTGGTGTCCAAATTGGGCGCAGGATAGCTCGTTGGAAAGCTTATTGAGTCTTATTTTCAACCCAACTATAATTTTTCAATTTGGAGTTCATTTTCCCTATCAAAAATCAAATCTCCCAAGACTGGTCAAAATGTGCAAAATGAGGCTGCCTCAAGGAAGAGTGTTGTTGCAGTCAACTTTTGAAGGTCTTCCTCAACTCAAAATTGAGCTCATGATAGCTAATTGGAAAGCTCTTTATGTCTAGTTATCATTTGACTCATCAATCAAGTCATTTGGCCAACCAAGCTAGGATAAATCTTGATTTTCCCAAGGTCACTTCAGAGGTGCATCAATTCTCCTGAGGCAACTGTATTTTTGACATTTCTCCAAAACCATGACACCTGTGTAAAAATTGAAGGATTTTTTTCTTCCTTGGCATGTTTTGGACAAAAACCTCTCTTAGTTTTCCAAAATTCATATTTTATTGCTTTGAAACATCATTTGAGTGAAACCTATCCTGATGTGAAACAAGGGATTTGTCAAAATGAAGCGAAATGAAGGGGATAAGGGCTTCTAAATTCTTGGGGAAATTTTGGGAAGTAGGGAGGGATGTTAGGAAGCAGGAAAGAGTTTCAAAGATTAGAGGAGGGGAATGGTCCGTGTTGGGAAAAACACAGGCCTAGCCTAGAAAATTGCCAAGTTGTAGCAAGAAACTAGGGTTTGTGCGAAAATGAGGAATTTGGGGTATCTCAGTGATGGGAAGTGTTTAATAAGGTACATTAAGAATAGGGGAAGGCGTATGAACATCCGGATACAAGTTTTGCTGATGAATTGACCATCCAAGAGAAATTACCTTCAAAACCCTAGGAGAGGGAAATTAACCTTACCTAGGCACAACTGAAGCATGAACAAGGTGTAAAATGACCCAGTGGAACTTGACATGATGATGAAAACCCTTTGAATGATGGTACACTCATCTCGATGGTGATATGGACCGAGTGAAGGACAACTTTAAAAAGAGGAAACAAACCTGCATCTAATACCCAGTGACCAAACTATACTTGAAGACTCAATTTAAATACAAAATTTGAATTCGACACCTTAAAATAACCTTGTAAGAGCATGTTTATCACCGGAGGAAGGTCAAGAAAGACCATAGCTAACACGTTTTTTAATATGCATTATGTTTACACAATTCTCCTTCTATTTCTACTTGCAATACAAACCAATCAATCACATGATCAACATCCTTTACATATATTTTAAGCAATGAAACATGGAAAACATCATGGATTTTCATTGTCGAAAGCAGTGCAAGTCTATAGCCCACTGGTCCAATCCTCTCAAGGATCTCAAAATGCCTACAATACTATGGTGCCAACTTGGAACATGATCCAATCCTCAAGGATCTCTTGTTGGGCTTCATGCGCACGTACACATGCTCGCCAACCTGAAACTCCTTAAATTCCTTATGCTGTTCTGCATAACTCTTCTTCCTGTCATGTATTTCCTTTATATTATTCTTGATAACCTATATTTCCTGTTCCATGTATGTCAACATGTTTGGTCAAATAAGTACCCTATTCACTAGATCACTTTAGTTGATGAGAGTGTTACAACTTTGCCCATAGAGTGCCTCAAACACACTCATCCTTAATGACTCCTCATACCCATTGTTGTAAGCAAACTCAACTAGTGGAAGCTACTCCTTCCACCTCAGTTGTTGATGCATGAAATACATCCTCAGCATATCCTCCAAAATTATTTTGACCCTTTGTGTTTTCCCAACTGTTTGTGGATGATAAGTTGTACTAGAGGCCAACTATGTCCCCAAACACGCGAACAAATCCTTCCAAAACTTGGAAGTGAAATTAGCTTCCCGGTCCGACAAAATATTCTTCGGAACACCATGTAATCTCACGATCTCCCTGATGAAGAATTGTGCTACCTCACTAGTTGAATAAGTAGTATTCACTAGAATGAAGTGATCTACCTTGCTCAATCTATCAACCATAACCATGATAGAATCATACTATTTTGATTTCCTCGGAAGACTTGTAATGAAATCCATGGAAATTCCCTCCCATTTCCACTCTAGAATCTGAATAGGTTGAATCAACCCACCTGGATGCTTACACTTTTTTTTCACCTGCTGACAGTCCAAGCATGTAGCCACAAACTTTTCCACTTCCTTCTTCAGATTCGACCAATAATATAACTTCTTCACTATTGTCAATGTCTTCTAATATCCTGAATGACCTGAATATGGTTTGGCATGAAACTCCCTCAAAATAAGCATCTTGATCTTACTGTCATCTGGCACATAGATCATGTCCCAAAATCTCACCAGGCCATGTGCCATAAGATGATAGTCCACATCCTGATCACCTGTACCATGTTGTAACTTGTGCCTAAGCTCCTTGTACCTATCATCCTGTTGTCCTTCATGTAAGATCAAATCTTGTAAATATGTCTCGTATGAACTCATAACTACCACACGTTTCATCTCCACTCTGTGAGCTTCTTCTCCTTTCCCTTAATGTATCTAATCTCAAAGTCAAACTCACTAAAGGTATCCAACCATCTAGCTTGCCTGACATTTAGTTTCGATCAGTCAAATGGATATATCAACCCACTATGATCGCTCATCAATACAAACCTCTTGCCAAGAAGATAATGCCTCCACATATTCAAGGCATGAATAATAACTGCCAACTCAATATCATGAGTCACATAGTTTTGCTCGTGCTCATTCAGTTTCCTGGACTCATAGCACAACACTTGTCCCTACTGCATCAGGACTCCACCAAGTCCTCTTTTTCAAGCATGTCTACATACCACAAACTCTTTTTTTTGGATCTTCAATCTTGAGAACTAGAGATTTTGTCAAAAATTGCTTGAACTGCTCAAAACTGGCTGTGCATTCCTATGTCCATTCAAATGTATTACCCTTTCTCTACAATGATGTAATAGGATATGCAACGCGTGAGAATTTCATGATGAACCTCCTATAGTAACTTGCCAACCCCATGAATGATCTGACTTCATCCACCTTTATAGGAGCTACCCACTCCATGATAGCCTTTATCTTTTTCAGATCCACTGTTATGCCTTCCTTGGAAACAACATGTCCCAAGTAATATACCTTTATCTGGAATAACTTGCATTTACTAAGCTTGGCATACAACTGATGCTCTCTGTTGTAGAGGTAAATCCCCTCTATGGACAGAGGCGATCCCTACTAGCCCAGATCGGGTCAGCAACAATCGTAACACGCTATGGCGCAAGTTCTTAATCACAATAAACCAGCTTGCAAAGAAGGCCTACCTCAAGTCCAACGTTGTTGTTCGTAGAGAAGATGACGTTCCCGTTTCCTCGCTCCAGCAGATCACAATCCTCTCGCTTGCCGTGATCGAACACCTGCACACACAAGAAACACGACAAACACAAGCGTAAAACCCGATATATGCAATTATGTATCAGCCAGAGAAGACACAACTCATGATCATAATGAACAATACGAGTGGAACCATAACCAATAGTCGCTTATCATTAATTCATCAAATGAAAATACAACCTGGCTCTGACGCTGAACCTTCCTTCGGCGGGTCGTCAGCGGAATACATCTCGGTAAAGCTTGTCGAGAATAGGGACAAGCCTCTCTCTTCGATCGTCAATCTCCTTGCTATGGATTTAGCACTATGAGGACTATCAAAGCTCTTGCAGCATTCTTTAGGCTATGAAGGCTCTTGGAGATTAAACCCTTTAGCCCCCTCATCAATGGAAGATGGCTATATTTATAGAGGAAAGGAAGAGGTTGGGATCCCTACAATAGTGGAATGGAGGCCTTATCCCTTGGGAGGTTCCCCATAAGGTGGAAACAAGAGGCCAAAGGAGGAAGGTCGTGGTTATTCAGTCGAAACCACTCCTCATGACTCATCCACGAAGTTGTTGTAATCAAAACTTCGCCTCTTTTTTTTTTTTAACTTTCCTTAATCAGATTGGCATGGATGCTTAACTGGGACAAAGTGCCAATTGGCATGGGCTTAGTGTTAACTTTCCTCATTGGCGCGAGGACATAATGGCCTACTAGCGCCAAGGCAAAAACAGGTGTTTTTAAGGGTCTGCTCAGGAAATGATCAACAAAAGGAATGTTGTCCTCATGGCAAGGGATGCAATGATGGTATTTGCAAGGCATGACACTACTTATTGGTCACAGAAAAGAACCTCCAATGGGTGAGATGGAGATTGCAGGGACAGTGAAAAATTACTGTGTAACAGATGCCCCCTAAAGCATGAGGCCCGAAAGAGAGAGAGGGGTGAAATGCTTTACGAGAACATGTCCAACTGAAAAAACACTGCCGTCAGAAAACCTGCGTAGAGAAGCACAACTGATATCTCAAATACATGATATATGTGGCATGGGCGCAGCCATCCATAACAGAGTATACAATCATCAAGATCTAAGGCATGGACACAGCCATCCAGTGAGGATCGATAAACAGACTCAGGTATGGTCACAGCCATCCAATGAATGAGTCATGCAACCAATCATAACAATCCACAAAATCGCAACCTGGACTCTAACAGACAAAATCCAGGGTCTTGCGCTCCATCTCGACCCGAACAAAGTACAAGTTTAAGCATGCGAATAAGTGAGTTGAAGTCGAACATGCAAGAACATCGCCTGATTACCAGCCAATGATGAAAGTTGTTAACAGACGCGAGAGCTACCACCAATAATGACAATGGCCCTCAAGGTACTATAGATACAGTCTACGGCATGTGAATCAGTGAGCTGGTGTCGAACACCCGTAGAATCACTCGATCGGAGGCCAATGATGAAAACCTCACGTCGAACGCGAAGAACCTGCCATTGAGGCATGTAGGTTCCAAGGTACCAGAAGGGAGTCTCTAGATCAGCTTCCTGGATAATGAGCTGAAGTCGACAGGAAGTGACCTTGATCAAAGGTGGGCCATAGTGTTTCCCACATCATCGACGCGAGACAGAGGAACATAATGTCTTTGTGAATCAGGACCAGATGAGAATCAGAGGAAGGTTGAGACTTTGCAGAGGTCAACTTATCTTGAACATATCGGCGACACGACAGTGGATTTGGCAGTATTTGACATCAACAGATCAGGGGTCATGATGACGAGGCAAAGAGCAGATGAGAGGTCAAAAGGGATCACCCAAACCCACGGAGGCAAGTGGAAAATGAGATGAGATGTCCCCAACCCGACACGAATGCAGACAAGTGCCATGTTCAAGAACGACATACTGCCGACACGACATTGATGCTGGTTCCATTTTTCCCCACCATTTCTGGCGAGTACCTCTTTATTTTTACACAAGCTTGAAGAGGATACCATATGCTTGTCATATAAGTCCATCCTTCGGACGAATCCATCCTATTACATTTAACAAGCCCTAGGAAGGAGGAACTCGAATATCGTCATCACGACTGAATCCAATGTCATCAGGGTTTAACGAGTCTGACAAAGGAATAACTCGGCAACTTTTCATGTTTAGAGAGTTTGAAAAGACAGCAGAAAATTAAACTCCAACAGTCCCTTTTCATAAATAGTTCCTCAGATCCGAAAAGGTAGAAAACTATGTCTGAGAAAACCTCTTAGCGATAGGCTAGGGTATTCCTTTTTCGTAAGTAATCTATCCCAGCCCGAAAAAGGGGTAAACGTATACTGGGTAGATGTCGTTTCGTAGCCACTTTAATGAGATCAAAACGACAAGCGACTCGGCAATCTTTTCATGTTTAGGGAGTCAGAAAAGAGCTGAAAGATGACTCCTCCTGGAGGAACGAGTGGTATAAGAGGTAGCAACTGGTTCCGGTAATGGTGGAACTGCTCAGAACAAATAAAGGTTAAGAGGCTGGCTAACAAGACCACTCATCGCAGCGGTTCCTCAGGAATGGGTAAGACAAAAAGAGAGTGAAAGGAACGCATATCATACGACGGAATGGTAGCGATGGAATGAGAAAAACCAAGGCTCATACGGCAAAAACAGGCTGATAATAGGGTGATAAAATGACAATCACAAGAGGTAAAATGGGGATGGTTTCATTTTTACACAAGCTTGAAATCAGAAAACTCTGCTTGAAGTTGGTTTCATTTTTACACAAGCTTGAAACAAAGATAAACTATGCTTGAAACCGGTTTCATTTTTACACAAGCTTGAAACGGAAACAAAAAATGCTTGAAAAAGTAAGCATGCCCCCAGCATGGTGACTCAATTCGAGGTACATGCCCCCCAAGCTTCAGTCCATGCACCTGATTAAACAGATGGAGGGAGTGAAGGTTCAAGTTACAAGACCAAGAGACTCGACTAGGATTTTACGATAACTCATCAAAGACTCGAATTGAACAGGAATGTGTTTCATTGTTTTAATGAGGTTGACACATTAAAAGAACTATCCTCAGGACACCTTGTTTCATGGTTTAAGGAGCTTGGCATAAGACAAGGAACTCTCTAACAAATGAGAGCTTGTTTCCATGGTTTAAGGAGCTTGACCTCGACGGATGAACCATGCTCCAGACGAGCTCATCATAATGAACAAGAAGTCATCGCTTCCAAGAGTTCCCACTCCAGGTGGAAGGAAAACATCTTGGAAGTTTGGACCCAATTCCCCCGAGGACTGATGCCTGATGGCACTATCACTGAGTACAGGCATGGGGTAGGTAGCCACATAGTTGACCGGTGGTGGGGTAGATACAACGGGTGGATAAAAACCAGGAAGGGATGATGGCAGGCCAGTTGCCACATCAAAACCAAAGAACGAAAGCTGATTAATGGTCACGATCCATCCTTCATGTGGAAAACAAACCACACGAAAAAGGGAGGAGACAAGCGCTCCCATGGCATAGGTGTAATCGTGCCCCAAAATCAGATTGAAATCCAAGGGGCCTGAAACAACCATCACGTCCATATGGACGGTTTTACCTCCCAAAGTAACAGGTAACCTTGGAAGGATCCCTAACGGTTGACTCGTTCTTCTGTTAAATGCCAACAGATTCTGCGTAACAGGCGCAAGCGGCGGCGAGCCAAAATATTTCCAAGTAGTTGAGGATAAAACACTAATAGACGCGCCTTCATCTATAATGGTACTGGGTACGACCAGACCAAAATCCTGTACTGTAATCTCGAAAGGCACATAAGACGGAAGGCGGTATCCTGCAAATCGATTCCAATCAAAGGAAGCGACCAAACTACTTGGAGGGGCTACCATCGAACCGAGATGGTCTTCCCCTGGTGTTATGGAAGAAGAAGGAGCATCCTCCACGACCTCCATCTCGAAGGTGGGAGGGGTATCCTCCGGGACCTCCATCACCAGGAACCTCCATCTCGAAGGTGGGAGGAGCAGCTTCTTGAGGTATAGGGATAGGAGAATCCTTCTCCAAGTCCAAAGAATCTAAAGAAACAAGAAGAACCTGAGGGATGTGAGGTCCACTCTCAATGGAAAATACCTGGCGCACCGCGGACGGGGCCAGCTCAACCGATCCCACAACCAATGGTTGGTCAGGGATGGATTCCTGAATTTGAATTTCTGAGGGAGTGGGATCGACCAAGAATGACTCTTGACCAATCATAGGATCATATGGTGGAGGACTGAAAGAAAGCTGCTTATAACCAGCCGGGAGGCATGGTGTAGAAATGGTTGTGTTTTCCAAGACTCTTTTGGCTTCATCCATATATGGACAAAGGTGAATGGCATGGTGCCCCCCACACAACTTACAGGGATTGGTAATCTTACCCTGCTTCTTAGGAGTTTTACCAGCACCAGTTGAAGATGTGCCCCAAACTGACTCTCGGAAGCCAAAAGCAATGACGGATGACCGTTGGACCATGCTTCGAGCACCTTGGGAATGCCAGGGAAATCTCAAAAAAGATGGTCTCCTGTGCACAACATGTAAGGGAACTTGAAATTCCACGGAGGGTTGGAAGGTTTATCAAGAAGAGATTTTTCAGAAGCAGTAGCTACACTCTTAGCCTCTCGCTTATCAGACTTCTTCTTCTTTTTCTTCTTCTTCTTCCTCTTAGCCACCCAGTTACTCGAATCCAGACTTTCACTAGGCGAAGTAGAAGAGGAGGATGCAAAAACAGGCGAAGAAGGGGAGAGGTCCACCTTAGAATCAACATGATGTTGTTCAGGCGGAGGAACTGATTGAATAGTAGCTGAGACATTTGGAACCACAGAGGTTGAAAACAACCAAATAGGCAACCCAACAGTTAACCTAGGAAGGGACAACGTTGCCATATAAGGAGCACCAACATTTCCAAAAGGAGGAAAAGGACCCAGATTCCCATCGAAGGGGATTCCTTGGTTGGTGAACTCTGGAAAAGTTGCCATCAACGACTCAAAACTACACACGGGCTAAAAACCAAGGCACATAATCAAACAGCCAACAAGAAAATTATAAAAGGGCATGTGATTGCGAGTGATTTATTTTACCACATTGAAACTTAGAAACTTCACCATTTCATGTTTTAAGAGTCGAGAAATGGATGAAAGGTGACTCTATCTCTTTCAGTTTTGAAGCAAGCATGAAAGGACAAGCGCTTGATGATCTTTTCAAATTTAATGAGTCAAAAAATATCAAAATGACTACTCTAGTAATCTAGGCAAAGGGTGTACCAGATATCCGTGAACTGCAATATACACCTTGGTTTCAAAATGAAAAAGAAATCAACCAAGGACTTAACATACGTGCAGGAAATCTCCCCGAATGCTGTGTCCAATGTATCACGGGTACAAGGCGGCAGACTCAGCTTCCTATGGATAAAGGATAGAAACCTAGTGGGGTTTCCCTTTATATACACGATAGTAAGGGGAGCACAAGTCCTTACTAGTGTTGTCTAAAGCCAAGAGGCAAAAGACAGCTACTAGGTTTAAAGACGTCGGAACACGTCTCTAGCCTAGACCTCTAAATATTTCGTTAATGTTTCAATGCTTCCTTCGGTTGATCGAATAAATTTTAATGTTAATCTTCAATTATGTATTGGTTTCCAAGCCCTACCGTATGTCATCTGACAATCTCCTATATGCAGCTATATGAGAAAATAAAACTTTTCAATTCGATGAATGCTATCTAGCTAAAGGAAGAGCTTCAAACAATGATGCAACATACAACAACACTGCAAACGAAATCTTTTCCAAACTAGATGACTTTCACTATCCAAAAGTAATTTCAAACATTCAATGATGTGAATAATTCAATACATATGCAAAATCCTCTTTTCCAAAAACTATGCAGATGTAATCTATGCACAATTTCCTTTTTTCCTTTTCAAATTATAAGAATGCACTCAATGCATTTTTCGATAAAATGAGAATCTACTTAATGCATGCTTTTAATGAAGGAGAATGCACTCAATGCGATTTCTAGTTTTCAATCATTAAACAATGTAATCTAAGTTCAATGATGGATATCAAAAAACACTTTTCAATGCAATGTGATCTAATGCATTTTAACAAAAAGCAAACTATGAGACGAAAACTAAAAGAACGCAAATCTCCTTAATGAAGGATGAATTCAAGAGAGATTTAAACAAACACTAAGAATGCAATCGTTGTTTCAAAACACTTTGTAACGAAATCCCTCAAAAGGCGACAAGACATACGAGGTCAAACACAAAAAGGACTTCCAAAGAAAGATATCAAAACAAGGCATTCATTCCCTTTTACATCAAACAATCATGGAAATAAGACATTTCAAACAATGAGCAATGTAATCTATGCTCATACAGTGAAAAGACCGGAAGGGAAAGACACACTGGTGATGGATTTAGGGAAAAAGTCTCAATTTTCACACACCCTGAAATTGACATGACTTTATCACTGACAACTAGTGCCAACTAGTGACAAACTGTTGTGTAACACTCTCTTAGCAAATCTCAACACCACTGCTAAGTGTTCGGCATGCTCTTCCTCGTTCTTAGAATATATCAATATATCATCAATGAACACAATAAGGATGCAACACACTATTCATCAAGCACATAAAAGTAGTCCTGAAAGCAGTCTTGTAGATGTCCTCTTCTTTGATGTGTACCTGATGGTATCTCGATCTCAAGTCAATCTTCGAGAACATCGTTGCTTCCTTCAACTAATCAAACAAGTCATCAATCCTTGGGAAACGATACCTATTCTTGATCGTCACCTTGTTTAGCTGCTTGTATTCAACGCAAAACCTGAGAGTACCATCCTTCTTCACGAACAATATTGGTGCACCCCAAGGTGATACACTTGGCATAATATATCCCTTATCAAGCATTTCCTCCAACTCCAACTTTAGTTCTACTAACTCTAGTGTGCTCATCCTGTAAGGTGCCTTTGATGTTGGTGCTACCCCTTGTACCAACTCAATAGAAAATTTCACTTCCCTATGAGGAGGAAACTCTAGAATCTTTGATGGGAATACATCCTCAAACTGTTGTAAGAATGGATACCTCTTGAATATTTTTGTATCCTTAATATCCTTACCCTTGTCACTAGAAATAAGCATTGTAAACAACACACACCCTTTTCTGCAACTGCACTTTGCCTACATAGTTGTGACCATCCTCACTGATGTAGGCTTCTTCTTTCCCTTCAAGATTATCTTTTCCCCATTATCATCCAGACACTCAATCTCCTTCTCATAACAATCCACCTTAGTCCTATGAAGATGCAACCAATCCATACCCAAAATCATATTATACGATCCCAATGGCAACACATCTAGATGTGCATATGTAGGCATATCATTTAGCTCGAATGCACAATCTCTTACCCAATGATGAACTCTCTTCTTAGTACCTGTAGCCAACTGTGCCAACCAAGACATTGCATGCACTTCCTTTCTCAAGCCACACTTATCCACTAGGTCAGGATCAAGCTAACTATAATTAGATACAGGATCAATCAAGATAGAAACCACTCGATCACAAAGCTTACCTTCCATCTCAATAATGGATTCTTGGTGATCTTCCTTCTTGCTTTCCACAATTGCATAGATCCGAGGAATGTTATGACCCACATCCCCAACTGTTTTTTCCTCTTGTACACTGTAGATATGAGTCCTGCCACCCTGGTACAATGGAAAATCCTTCTTGTGATGATCTTTACCACATATCCAACACTGCAACAGTCCCCTACCATCACCTCTATTCTGTTGCTCTCTAAGTTTTGACCCATGTCCCTTCTCCATTGCATTAAACTTCTTGTAAGGAGCAAATTTTTATTTCTCACTTGCATCCTGAGGTCTTCCCCACTTCAGCGACCAATTCCATTTAACTTTATCATTTCCCTTCAAATCACACTTAGGTTCAGCCTTACACTTTGATTTCTCATAACAATGCTTCAAATTTCGGATGGCCTCCTCCAATGATCTAGGATCATCGAGCTCAAACTGGTCTCTATATGTTGTTCGAAACCCATTGATGAATCTCTGAATCTTAGCCTTCTCATCCTTGAGGTAAGGTACATACCTCAATAGCTCCAAGAACCTACTATTATACTCATCATCTGTCATAGAACCCATATACAACTCATAAAACTCCTTAGCTCTATCATCATAATATCTCTCAAATAGGTACTTCTTCTTGAAGAGTCTCTCAAACTCATCCAAAGCTAACTCTTATTCTCAAATTCCCTTGACATTATTCACATATTCCCACCAAATATTTGCTTTCCCTTTGAGACTAAAGGTGGCTATCTTGGATTTCATGTTATCTGAATAGCTATGCAATATGAAGAATTTCTTCATCCCAAGCAACCATGCCTCTGCATCTTCTGAATTCTTCATCTCTCCATCGAATGTAGGAGGCTTGAATTTCTTGAACTCCTTTGGAAAGTACTCACTCCTCCTATAAGGATGATGATGATAATGTCTCTTGGATGAGGGAATAGAATGATGCCCATACATATTTGTCCTCCTGTCAACTGTGTCTATTAATCCGCTGCCTCTCACTATCTCCCCTCTATCCAGCCTATATCCAGACTAAAACCTACTACCATAGGATCCATTAGTCTCCTCTTCTTGTTCTTTACTGATCCTCAATTGTCCATGTCTTTGTAGTTCCTACAAGCTCTTAAGAATCATTGCATTGACTTCTATCTTATTTCCTAAGCCCTTACAAGTCTTTCTTGAGCCTCAACCAACCCATCATTGTTTGCTTTGCAACTTCTGATCTCTGCCCTCAAACTCCTCAATGTATCTACTATACCAAGAGAATATTCATCTCCTTGTTGCCCAACTGATCTGTAGGGAGAGTCACGTGAACTGTAGTCTACCATTTTGTTCGACATCTTTGATTATCTTCTTCCTGTAAGTAGGCCATGTCAGATAAACCAAATAGATACCAAAATCAAAACCATACCTCATTGACATTCAGGGGAGGCTTATCTCATCTGAAAAATCAGTCCACATTAGTAGGATACATATATAATCATAATCATATCAATATAAAAACATCATGCATGACAACCACTGCTTTGAAAACATCATATTTTACCCAAAGAGAGTGCGACCCACTTTGATACCACCTAATAACATGCTCCTCCCACATTTACCCACTTTCCACCGAGCTACTCGGGTAAACATAAAGTGAGGTCACTATGATAAGACTCAACCTTCTGAATTTAAGGAAATAGATTTGATAACTTTAGACTTTATTGACCTTCGTCGAGTGCTACAAAGACCTACGGGAGCTATGACCCCTCGGTGTCAATCCTTCGGTTAACTCACTTTTCACTCATCTAGAGCCTCATTCACTCCCTTGCTAAGGCCTCTATGTCACTGTACCTCTAATCACCTTTGATAGCTTACTTGCTGTAGACTTTTCTAATCATTTCTGAGCTTGCAACCCCAAATTATGAACCAATTTTTCAGGGCTAGAACTCATGTCGTTGCCCAAAATTCAATGAGACTTCCAAAAATGATAAATAACATAAGAGAAAATCTTCCAAACCAAAACTTGAACCAGGACTTGACCAGACCTTCCCAACCAAAATTGACATTCTTTCAAACACATGATGAACATGAAACCTATAGGTCATGTATGCATATCTGAATGTAGGAATATGAAACTTAAATAAGGTTTTAACAAGTACTAGTTCCCTCTCAAAATAGCTATCATAACACCAACTAGGTCATGCATTCATAATTCATTCAGTTACAAGTAGAAACATGATGAGAGCCACAACTAAGATCGGTCATAAAACCATGCTTATAACCAATATATAACCAAATAATTAATAATGATAGAACAACCATTAAAGCCATATAATAAAAATTATAATTACTCATACAGTACCACCCGACCATAGATTTGGCTGAACCAAATATTTCTTTCAGCGAAGCACTCTCGTGCCATATTCCAAGAATGAATGTGGGATCTCATGGGATAAACGATTCCATAAAAAAATAAGGGAATCGAGAGGTTAAACCACATCCATGTTCACCATACCATGATCTCATCTGAACTAGTCTTGAGATCACAAAATCAAATCGATCTTGGATGCCTCATAATTCCTTCACCATCCCTTAAGGAATTTTCCTATCTCCACCCACATGTTGAGGGATTATCGGAGAAAACCATCTCCACCCCCAACCCTTGGGATTTTCCTGATACCACCTCATTCGGATCCAAAACTTTTTGACAATCCAAATCTCAACCAAGAGTGAATCCCATTACACCATGGTTATTTGGAAGTGGCAAGGTGCACTACGAGAAAAAAGGACATTGGCGAGGGTCGAAAAATGCCACCATAAGCTCATTGGTGACGGTCAAAAGAGTCTCCATCACCAAAAACTAAACGTCACCAAAGGTGGCATCGCCAAAAGTATAGGTGTTGTGGTGACATTCAAATTCTGTCACTAATAATGATTTATAATGACGGATACTGACCGTCACCATTTTATGTGAGCAATGGTGACGAACTTTAGCCTCCATCACCAAAAATTTGAACGTCACCAAAGGTGGCGTCACCAAAAATTAAGTGTTGCAGTGACATTCAAGGTTCGTCACGAATAATGATTATAATGACGGATAGTGACCATCACCATTACATATGAATAACAACGATTTATTGTGATGGACCTTTTATGACCGTCACTATTGATGCATATATATATATATATATATATATATATATATATATATATATATATATATATATATATATATATGTTCATTGTGTCACCATTTCATATGACCAACGGTAATTTATGGTGATGGACCTTTCATCACGGTCACTATTGATGCATATATATATGATAGCGATCGTTGACCATCACCATTTCATATTTTGGTGGGGGTAGAAAAATGTCACTATAAGCTCATTGGTGATGGTCAAAGAAACATCTGTCCAACAAAATCTATCGTCACCATTCTATAATGAATATTAAGGCACGATGTAATCGAAACCACCAACCTCCTGGCAGGTGCTCAGTGCTCTTCCATTAGCCCTTTAAAAGATTAATATTTAAAATATTATACCTTGAAACTCTATAAATTGTAAATTCTATAACTTTCAATCAATTATAAAACTTTGTAAACTCTTGGCAAATATTTTACTAAAGAAGCAAAATACCATCGAAGGTGCAAGTCCCTACTTAATGGTTATGGAAGTTATGAAAATTAGGTGGAGAGAAAATTAGTTACATATAAGATACGCTATGTTAAGTTGAATACTCATTTAGAAGTGAAACTTTGAAGACATTTACAGCCTATAAATGATTCTAATTATCAAACCTAAAATCTGCAACTACACCAAAGTTTGATTTCTCACCTTGTGAATCATGTAAATATGTTGTGACAACATAAAAATCTTCCTCTAAAACACTGATTTGCATGCCAAAAAGTAAAAACTAGTGAGTAAATATGATGCAATTATGAATAATGAGCTACATGCTTGAAATCAACTGGTTATGGAGTGTAGAAAATTAATTGGGAGTGTTTCTCGTTATTAATTTAATTCGAGATGTCAAAATACAACAATCAATAACAATGATTTTGAAATGTAACAACTAAACAGATGTTAAAATTGTAAGCATAAAGTTTGGCTAATATTCGTTACAACAACAAAATATGCAAGGGACTTTCAAACACTTCCAAATCCACACCAAGCATGAATATCAAAAGAGGCAATTGCATTGATACAAGGAAAGCACCCTTTACCTCTCAATAATAACTATGTCCTCCCACAAATACTTCAACTAGAAAAGGGTGTGAAGAGAAGAACTTCAAAGCAAAAAGAACTACATAATACAAAAATACACTTCGAGATTTTTGAACCCAGGTATCCCTGTAAATACAAAGCCCAATCACCTCATTACTTGCCTCTAGACCACACTTAATGGGCTCAAAGCTTTTAGTTTTAAATGGAATCATCTTAAATTTCATTTGATTCTCTACCTTAACATTAGTGAATATTACCAGTAAACAGTGAAGTTTAAATAAGACAAATATTATATGCTAAAACAACCAACGACATACAAAATGGCACTAAGCTTATGACTAACTCTCTAACCAAACATAATTGTGCATGTTGTCTCTCCTTGATGTCGTGGTTTGGTTCAACCATTATAACTAAGTCCTTGCAAAACATGTTCATCATGGGGAAAGATTTAGCACCAATAAATAGGCTTATTATTATGTTGACCTCAAAGTCTAAAAGGAGATGGAACTCCATATCCAAAGTATTCAATTGGTGAGTCCTACACTTTAATGTGAAGATTTTTTTATTTTTTTGTTTAATTTATACATTACATAATTATACTTTGAAAAGACACATTAACAAGTTTTCACATATATGATCATCACCATAATATCGTTGGTGATGGAGGAGTCACCAATGAGCTTATGGTGACTCCTAAGAGTTCTCAAATTTGTTTATAAATGTCTGATTTGTTTGAGTTTGGGCCAAACCTAGTCAAATCTTGCTAAGTTCGACCAAAATGAAATGAGCTTAATTATGTTTTCCTAAGGTCGTCAACAAGCTTGACCCGGGATTTTGAAAAGGAAGTTTGATAGAGATGACTGCTCTAACAGATTTTGACAAATTTTCCCTTTCTGTATTTCTCGAAGAGAGAATTTGAACTAGCCTCCTCTTACCACAATGTAGCTAGATAAGCAAGACAAATAATAACCAATGGTATCCACTAAGAGTTGCGAGTGAGGGGCATTCAATCTACCAAAAGATGCTTAAAACTTGCATCTGACTTCAGCGATTGTTTTTGTGTTGTTGCATCCATAAGCACAAACACAATTTTGTCATCAAAGAGGCATGAACACTAATATGGCCAATTTTAGCACCTCACTTTTACCAACTAGGCAAACCACTATTTCGGAATTTATTTTAATTGTGGAGTTTTATGCCAATTTTCTATTGGGTAAATCCAAATCAGTCTTTTTTTTAGACATTTCCCAACGTTTCCTAGGTCCATGTCTTGTGACTGTGCTCTCCACTAGGAAATAAAATTTTGAAAACTAATATCTTTGAATCGAAAACTTGTACCATGATATAAATAGGCAACTCATGTCTTCCAGTTCAGAGGTTACCCTAATTGAAGATCGCTCTCCACATTTTGGCCCAGATATGAAGTTGTAATGTTAACGAGGATTGGTCGTATAATTTACAATAGCTGAGCAACCTTTTAAAGTGTGGTCCCAATTTGAATTCATAGGGAAGATATTTTAGCTCATTCAACACTGGAAGCTAACAATTTTGGCATGTCAATCAAGCAATGCTAAATCAATTTTTAAAATTTGGCATATGTTCAAGAAAGTGGTAGATTTTGTAAATACTAAATACTAAATATCAATTATAATGGGTTAATGACCAAAACAAAGATACGTGAAAGAAAAAGAAGGAAATAAGATCAGCGATGATCCCGTTTGACAAATTCAGCGTTCACACAAGGTAAGTGATAATTTAGAATAAACAGGAAGCAAGCAAGTGGCATAGCCTTGGAAATATGGTAGAAGAAGATATGGCCCAGTCCAAACCCCCTGCATATCCTCAAAACCTAGATTTTTCCACCATTCTCATCAGCTTCAAAGGTTTATTCTAGCGTAATGAGCCACATGGCACCTAGGGTATTGACTACCCACTGGTTGACGGTTTGATTCCCAAATGAAATACACACTTGCCACCACTAAATTTTGGAGGGTTTCATTGACAAATTATCATGCAAACGCCCTATCAAAGGCTACAATTCTAATCACTACTCCGGTAGGTGATATCAGTTTCTTTTGTCCCAATATTAGGATGGAGCACAAGTTGTGTTATACCAATGGCTACCATCTGACTAAAAATAATTGTTCATATTCAAAAATCTTTAACCTAGATTCTACATGGAATTATCAAGTACCACAAGATGATGATGATGATACAGATAATTGCACTAGCAATAGTCCAGTTGAAAATAATGGAATTAAAGGTTGTGACACAGTGCTTGCACAAATAAATGGTGGTTGGGTTAAGGGGCCATCAGATTTACCATCAGAGATGGCTTTAAAAAGAAAATTGCACCATGTTGAACCAGAGGCTGGTTATTAATCATCTGCACGGAAATATGCAGATAGAAATGATGAAGATGATGATGACTTTGAGAAGCACATATCACAGGAATATTATCGAACATGCTTGGGGAACATGCACTAAAGTTCAAGAAATCCAATAAGTTGAGAGCTGCTGCTGTCCGGACAGGTTCCTCCATGACAAAGCATACTTCAAATGGGAAGAGTTGGAAATTAATTCATGGTTCTCAAATGGTTCTAAAAGATGAGAGGAATCCACATGGATTAGATGTTCCTACTTTGTTAGGTCCTCACATAGATGATGCGGTCAAAAATCTGGGGAATTACAACCATCTTGACATTGCTCCTGAACATGGCCCTCATGCATCAACATATGGTTTATTGGAGATAGAAGAGGGAGTTGTTTTTAAAATTCTACCAGTTTATGACAAATTAGCACCATAACTTCCCAACCTTTACAGATGTTCAAATAGAGGAGAGTTTTTTGAAGGGTAGGCTAGATTTGAGATATTTGTCTTCCATGATGGCTGCTAATAAAAGCATTAGACATCATAATTGTGATGGAATGGGAGAACCTTTGACTAAGTATGAGACTATTCAGGGTGGGTTGAAAGCGCTATCATCATCATGTAACTCAAGCCAAAAGATCTATCTGCAAGTATTTGATTTTTATTTGGAAGCATTGCCAGCATAGCTAGAATCATTAGACATTCAAAGGATTATTACGTCTGAAACAGGAAAATTACAAGTTTTTTATGTGAAGGTCTTGGAGAAAGGGGGTAGCTATGAGATTATTAAACGCAAGCTACCCAAGAAGCATCCCATACAAAAATATCTATTTATGGCTGAAAGGGAAGATGCTGAGAAAATTACAAAGAACTGGACCAACATTGTCAAAAGGAACTTGCCAAAACACCATAAAACTTTCTCATTATATCACAGAAAATAACCAAATGATGCTAAAAAATTTGCAGAATATTTCCAAAAGAAGGTTAAGGCTGGATCTGCATGGTCCTTGAAGTTGATGAAGGTTGCATCAATGTGCACTAGAAAATTAGCTTGATATATACTGCTATTCTGGAAAATAGCAAACAAAGAATAGGCCGAAATATGGAAAAAGGAAGAGAGGGATGCAACGGAAGCTTTGAAGTGTAAGGAAGATCTTAGAGAAGCTAAAAGGTAACAACAGAGGCTAAACTTTTTACTTTCATAGGCAAAGCTTTACATCCATTTCATGCAGACTAAAACAACTTCTCAACCTACTGAACCTTTAATGCTAGTTGTTGGAGCCTCTACTGCTGAAGTAGATGTGGGTCAAAACATAGATGATGTGAAACCAATGGAGGAAGAAGATCCAAAAGAAAATTCATTTAAAGAAGAAGCCATTAGAGTTGCAAAGAATGCAGTCTTTGAACAGAGAAAGTGCATTTGATGACAAGTGTTTAAAATTTCGTGGAGCTGATAGCCTGACACTAGAAGGTGTCGTTGAAGGTTATAGCAACATGGAATTTCTCAACCCTTCCTCAATGCCTCTTACCTCATCACTGCAAACACCAAAAAAGTTCACTGATTCTGAAATAGTACCACCTCAAGGGTCTTCAATGGTTTGTAAATTGCTATGAACATGGACTAAATGGCATCCTAGCCGATGAAATGGGTTTAGGAAAGACCATGCAAGCAATGGCATTCTTAACTCATTTAGTTGAGGAAAATAACATATGGAGACCATTTCTTGTGGTTGCATCTGACTGATGAAATTGGAAGGTTCTGTACTGATTTGACATCTCTCTCTTACTGGGGTAATGAATGGATTGTACTTTGAAAAAATATAAATCCTAAACGACTTTATTGAAGGGAAGCAAGTTTTCATATACTTGTCACAAGTTACCAGCTCCTTGTAAGTTGTAGCTGATGAGAAGTGCTTAAGGCGAGTTAAATGGCAATATATGGTTTTAGATGAAGCTGAACTGATTAAGAGTTCAAATAGTAAACCGTGGAAAATTCTCTTGGGTTTCAACTATCGAAATCGCCTTTTTCTTACTGAAATGCTCATTCAAAATAACATGGCAGAACTTTGGGCACTGCTTTATTTTATCATGCGAACATTGTTTGATAGCCATGACCAATTCAATGAATGGTTCTCCAAAGGCATAGAAAACCATGCAGATCATGGAGGCACTTTGAATGAACGCTGACTTAATCAACTACATGTTGTCCTAAAGCCTTTTATGTTGCATCGAGTAAAGAAAGATGTGATCACCGAAATGACCAATAAAAAGGAAGTAACTATGAACTGTACATTGAGCTCTTGCCAGCAAGCCTTTTATCAGGCTGTCAAGAACAAGATTTTTGTAGCCGAATTACTTGATAGTGCCTGAGGTCATATAAACTACAAAAAAGGTTGAAAACCTCTTCAACATTTTTATCCAATTGTGGAAGGTATGCAATCATCCAGGATTATTTGAAAGGAATCAAGGGAACATGTTTATGAACTTCGGGCAAATATAGAATTCTCTTTTACCACCACCTTTTGGTGAACTGGAAGATATACGCTCTGCTGGAAGTCGAAATCTCATCTCATACAAGATTCCCAAGCTAGTCTACAGAGAGGGTATTCAGAGTCTACCAATGTTCTGCTCTAGATCAGTTCATGGTTTTTGGCAAAGATGTTTGAACAACTTGTTTAATTTCTATTTGCCTGAAAATATTCATTCATCAATTTTTCCATGGCAAGCAGAAGGGGAATCTGCTTTTCCTGCTAAAAGTGGGACTTTAGGCTTTTCTCGGATGATTGACCTCTTGCCAGCTAAGGTTGCTTTTCTTGCTACAGGTTCAGTTGTGGAGCAGTTGCTTTGTTCTTTTGCGAAATGGGATCGTCAATTTTTAGGCGAAATATTGAAGGCTTCCTGGAAAGTGAGAAGGATATCTTGCAGTATGATCAGAATGAAGAAGACAAAGTGAGAGCTGTCAGTAGATCTCTGATGCTGCCAACACGTGCAGAGTCAATCTTTTGGAGAAGAAAGTGTACTTCTGGTCCTCTAAATGTACAATATGAAGGATTAGTCATCTCCCATCGAGACCGTTTTCTTAATAATACTGGAATATTAAAATCTGTTTATTCATTCATTATGCCAATTAGAGCTCCCCCGATTGATGTCATCTGCTCAGACAGGGGTTTTGCATATTAGAATTCAGAACTTCATCATCCATTGATGAAAAAGCTTCTTGTTGGTTTTGCTCGTACATCCAAGTTCAATGGTCCTACAAAACCTCGAGATCCTTATTATTTGATTAAATAAATAGACTCAAATTTACTCTCTGAACATCCAGTTCTTCAGCTTACAAATACAATATTCGGATCTTCACCTCCTTTGCAAAGCTTTGATCTTGCAAAAATGCTTACGGATTTTGGGAAGCTACAGACATTAGATGCCTTGCTAAAACACCTATGTGCTAAAAACCATTGAATTCTCATGTTTTCTCAATATTCTTGCAGACTACATGAATTACAGAAAGTACAAATATCTTCATTTGGATGGATCTTCAACCATAATGGATCGCCGTGACATGCTCAGGGACTTCCAAAACAAGCAAGATATATTTGTCTTTTTGTTGAGTGCAAGATCTGAGTGCCTGGGAATCAATCTCATAGTTGTTGATACTGTTATATTTTATGAAACTGATTGGAATCCAACTTTGGACTTACAGGCCATGGACAGGGCACATTATCTTGGACAAACGAAGGAGGTCACAGTGTACAAAGTGATTTGCAAGGAGACTATTGAAGAGAAAATTTTGCAGAGCTAGTAAAAAAAATATTGTTCAGCAGCTTGTTGTGACGGGGAGTCATGGACAAGATGATTTACTGCATGCTGGAGACGTTTCCTTATTGTTAGATGATGCTCAGCTGGAGCAGAAGATAAAGGAGCAAGGACCTATGCAGGGTAAGGATAGGTAGAGAAAGAGAAAGGGCATGTCCAGTACAACAAAAGCTATTCGAATCAATGCTGAAGGTGGTGCTTATTTAGGGGATTCTGCAGTAGCACAAGAGAATGATATTGAATTATATACTGGAAAGGCAGGAACTAGAAAGAGAAAATTTAATTCGGAGTGGAAGCCATATTCAAAACCTAAAAATGCATAGAAAACTATGAAGGATTCAGAGGTAGTTCTAGAATAAATTGATCCTAAACATTTGAGAACAGATGGTGATTCTGAACAGAAAGGTTGACCTGGGAAGAGAATGAATAAGAGTGAAAATGACGTCTCACAACCAGGCAGACTTGTTGAGAAAGTTAGAGAGGCTGCAGAATCCCCTTCTTTTGTTAATACAGGTAATATTGATGCCAATGCAGACATTGAAGAAGAAAATTCTTCTCATAGTTGGTCTTCTCCAAGATAGAAGCCCATTTGCTAGATGGCTTTTGTTGTGATTTTTTCATCAGGAATGGATGGCCTTCGTTGTGATTTCTACAAGGCCATGTTGGACACAATACAAGTTGATTTCTATTGTTTGACAGTTGAAGAATTCTCTTCTAAATGCTATCTAAGTCTCTCAATCAAGGTCTTACTAAACTCATTACCAAGAATGTAGCTAAGGGCACGGTGCACCATTGTCCAATGGAGGTTGGAGGCTCATTACTTTCCTTGGTATTTCATACAAGATCATTGCTAAAGATATTTGTTTTTCTATTAGTCATGATCTTGTTTAGGCGGGAAAATTTGAAAATTCAAATTTTGGATTTTCCTTCAAATATCTAGGACTAATCATCATGACAAATTGTATATAAGGTCATCCTCCTTCCTCATTATAGATCATCAAAAATGGCTCTCAAGTGTTTGAGGCATCTGAATGCAGAAGGAGAACGAAGGAGTGATTTAGTTTGGGTTTTCTCTTCTGTCACAGGCCCGTGAGTCTCATGAGAGACAGCCGCAGTACCTAAAGGGTTATTTAGGGCATCGTTGAGGTTTATCGTATCTTCTTCAGTAGGTCAAATGGGAGCTGAAGGCAGTCACTGTAATTTAGGACTGTCGCAGGCCTATATTAATTGTTATATGAAGGCCGAGCTTCATAAGAGAGAGCCACAGATCTATTGTTAGGGCTTGTGTTAGCTCGGTGTAATAGTATTACATTACAGACCTTGTTTGAAGGCTGGCCACAACTGATTGAAGTGTTTTCGATCAAGTGGAAGAGGACCAGAACAACTCCTTGCATGTCAAGCTCAGCCGCAGTTACGAGGAGGGTTTTGATGTAGTTAAAAATGACTTGTAAGAAGCCCTAGACAGTGTAACTCTCTTCAGTATCATGTATGCAGTTCATGCCAGATTGTTGTTCCAGATGGATCATTCATTTGTTCAAGGGTTGTGATGCTTGCAAGTCATTATTGACTTTGATCCATTGTACTCTTTTTCTCTCTCTCTCTCATTGCTGAATACTTTGATATGAGATAATAAGAAGAATTGATAAAGATTTTTCCCCTTCTTGGGGTTTTTCACCAGCTGGTGCCATATCCATGTGTCCTTGGCTTGTCTTCTGCATTTAACATTTATGTTCTTTCTTCAGTTACTGTCAGTATGATTAATGTGATTGCTAATTGGAATAAGATGGACTAATAAATGGGCTCATATGGAACTCTGAAGTAACTGTCCTAAGAAAAGAACATGTTAATCAAATTTAACATGGTTTCAGAGCTCCAGGTGAGGACAAGCCGAAGCACGAGGGTAAGAGAAAGCAATCACAAAATGAAGTTTGAAGATAAATCTCCATGGTCTCCTTCCATCTGCAAGTCTGGGCATATTCATTAGCTCTCTTCTCTGAAGCAAGAGCCTAAGAGCTCTGCTTGATGAGAATCTTCCTTGGAGACAGAGCTTTTGTTCTAAAACAAACAACTAGGAGGCTTAAGGGCATTTTAGGACAAATTTGGCTCAGATCTCTTACAAGTCTCTGGCATCTATCGCAGAGGTAAGTAAGAATGTTTTACATACTCGATAATTTTGAATTTGGTTAAAAAGGGCTCAGCTGGTTATTCTTTTTCTAGATCAAGACTTTTCAGGTTAGACCAACAAAGGAGATAAGTCTATTAATCTGGATATAAACTCAACCTTTCATTTTTTAAAATCTTCTGGACCAACAGAAAGTGTAGTGGGTTATGGGCCATGGCAAAAACTCAAAGCTTTGTAGGGCATTAAAATTCTGAACTTTAAATGACACTTTTTTTCTGGACTGCGTGTTTTGAGACTCATTCTTCTGAAGTTTTCTTTTGGATCTCTACAAGGGATGACCTATTCTGATTAAGGTATCCTTGATATCTTGACATTAAGGATCTGTCACAACTTGCAGTAAAATCAACATTCTGAATATGACCTCCATCCATAATCAAGTTCCAAGTCTCTAAAATTCATTCACGACAAGGCAAGGATCAGACTGTTGGATCCCTAAGTTCTATTATTGAAGCAGATATCTGAACTCAAGCAAGACAGATTATGTCTAGTGCATATATATATTAGCATCTACATCTCTCAGCAGACTCCATTAGGCTGACCTAGATTGGCATCATCAGTCAGCATCAACAGAAGTAGTGATGTATATTTGGCATCCTTGCTATCCTGAGGCAATTATGGAATTCTGGCTAGTTTTTTATCAAGTTAGGATCAATATCAATAATGACCATGAAATCAAAGCATGTAACAATTACTGTGACAACAAGGCACCTGTGTATTGGGATTTGATCTAGAAACTTATGAAGTACATCATAAGATCATTGCAGATCAAAAATATGATGTGGGCAATATTTACCTTTGTCAATCATCATCCTACTCTAAATTGACTTTAGGTCAGCACTCCTATGACACACTACTGTATATATCCCTGACTCGCTTGCTGTGGTATGGTTGGATTTGTACATGGTTTAGATCAGTATGAATGGCATCGATTATTTGCCTTCAGTCCTGCATCTCTAGTTGTATGGTATGTTCCAACATAACCTCAATGCACAGTATGTACGGAAGACATCGTTTATACAGTTGGCATGCTTGGTTGCTATGAACTGATTGGTATGTCCATGTGCTCAGATTGGAAGTTTCCGGTTGGTATGGTCCTATGGCCCGATTGGTAGTGCTTGGTTGCTATGGCCCTATGGCCTGATTAGTATGGCATGTATGGCTCAGTGATATGGCACGACAACATGGCCCAGGGGTGTATGGCCCACATGGCCCAGTATGTCACAGTGGTATAAGGTTCACAAAACAGTAGTAATATAGAAGAACATTATTGGTATGGAACCATCTTAATTATATACGCAGGATCATTTGGCATTGGACCTTCAGTGGAGACCCTCTTAGAAGCTTGTCATGAAGTCTACTTAATACCTTGTCAGGGTTTTCTATCCCCAAGCAAAGAAATTCGGGTTCAACTCAGAAGATATCTCATTGGCTAAAGGAGATAGTGTTAATCCAATGACCCTGTAAATTATATTCAACGTGACTGAAGGAATTCAAATTTCTGGTATTTTCTTATTGAAAGAACAATGTTGTGTTCAACATGAATGAGTTGGAACAACTTCATACTTTGAAAAATTGCAGTACTAATCTCCAAACTTTCCTATAGGAAAAGCCCCTGAATTTATTATGTCAAGACTCCCTAAATTTAGACTGCAATATTAAAGACAAGTTCATTGTTATGAACCCGATACATGAGGGTCGTTTTTGTTTCTAGGATGGGCAGATTGCTCATTCAACTCATTGTTCCATCAGAAGAAACTCTTTAGGTCACGCTCTTGAAAGAAATATGAAATTGATCTTATTATCTCCTGTCATCCAAAGGAGTGAAAAGGAGAAGAAGTGCATGGCACTCCAGAACTGTTCTTTGTACCAACCTCCTATCAGCATATATACTTTGAAGAAAGGAGGAGATTCAAATTCTGACATCTTCATGAAGAATAGTCTTATAGACAAGAATTCCTGAATAAGGTAGACTCTTCCTTATCAGGGATTGAATAATCTAATACACTGGTAATAGTCATCTAGCTATGAAGGTTCATAAGCTACGTCAAAGAAGATATTTTTAATGATCTTATGGGAAGCCCATCATTGAAGCAGAGCTTCAGAAGAAACAATATCTTTGGATTAATATCAGATTGAAGATAGTTTGATAATTATGTTTTTCCCTTCTCGATATTCAGAGGGAGCCATGAAATTGATATTGCTTGATGGATACAATTCACGAATATCTGCTTATTCTGATAAAGCGCTACAGAGAGCTGTTGGTCAGACTGTATGGTAAATAGCAGAGAATGCATTGTTGTATCTCTTGAGGAATGAAGTCAGTCACTTTGAAAAGGAATGAAGCAGCCAACATGGCCATAATATCCACAACAACCATTCATGCTCCCATTGTTGAATAAGATGCAGAGAATCATGTATATTACAATAGATACTACTTTATGTAGTACGACAAAGGACTTTACTATGGTAGAACTCTACATGTTTGATCACATTAATAACTTATCCACTAAGTGGGTGGATCTTATGGCAAGCAAGCTGCCAGGTGAACTCTTTGCCCTCCAGAAAGACAAACTTAGGCTTGTGAACTCCCTTTGTAAGAGGGAGTAGGAAAAAATAAATATTTTCTTCATCCTGAGATGCAAGAAACAGAGAATTGCATTGTTCTGCTAAGATCTCTAGAAAGCTGTGTACTCTTCTATATGCTTCTGAGTGGAGAAATAAGACTTTCATTGTCAATTTAGTCAGCAATATCATCACCTAGATATAGTCTTGGTTGTCAGAAAGCAGCCTGGCACTAATCCCTATATGAAGGGATTCTTGACTGAAGACTCAGCTCTGGGAGCTCTTAGAAAGCTTGGGGTACTTATTGAGCTATGAGCAACCATAGGGTGAGTGGTTGATCGTCCCCTACGATTGCGGTCACATGTGTGTATGGTGAATGGTTCACCTTCCCCTACGGGTGATGAGATATGCATAGGATGAGTGGTTCACCTTCTCCTGCAGATACCCCAGTGAGAGATGCATATAGGCATCTATTGACATGTCAGTGGGATGTGGTTCGTGCATGCATGTAGGAGGTGGTTCATCCTTTCCCTACATGTGATTTTGATGTGTGTTTGTAGGTGTGGTTTCTCCTTTCCCCTACGTGTGATTATGAGTAGGAGGTGATATATTCTTTCCCTACTGGTGTTTCTGTATCATCCTACCCATGTAGTCTGGGCCACATGGGAAGTACCTCTCATCTAGCCAATGAGTTGGGAAAAGTGGTTAGGGAAAATAGCACTGTCGATGGACGCATCGTGTACTATCGTACTCCCTATGTCTAGGATCTGTGTGTTCTTCAACATGATCACTTGGGATCAAGTCCGATTGGAAATTCACTCTTTCGTTTTATGGACTGACTTTTGTCAGTAGAGAGTGGCAAGGTCTTGTGACTCACTCTTGATCAATTCTTTTTTCATTATTCATATCGGTGTTCGGCATAGCAAAGCAAAGATGAGATATAAAGATGGTTCATGACAACAGATGGCATGATGATCTATGGCGAGCAAATGGATTGGAAGGTTGAATTCTCCCTACTTAAGAGGGAGTGTTAAATTTTGCAACTAGGGCCAAATTCCACTTTGGTTTGCTCGGTTGATGGAGATAACAATCCCATTGAATTCCTCTTTGAGAGGACCAAAATCAATCTAAAGATCGTCAAATTTTTTCCTCAGATGAAAATATTTTCTTTTCTATTGGGCATGATCTTGTTTAGGCGGGGAAAATTTGAAAATTCAAATTTTGAATTTGGTAGGAAATTTTGAAAATTCAAATTTTGGATTTGCCTCCAAATATTTAGGACTAATCATCATGAAAAATTGTATATAAGGGCATCCTCCTTCCTCATTACAGATCATCAAAAATGGCTCTCAAGTGTTTGAGGCATCTGGATGCGGATGGAGGACGAAGGAGTGATTTAGTTTGGGTTTTCTCTTCTGTCACGGGTCCATGAGTCTCATGAGAGATAGCCGCAGTACCTAAAGGATTATTTAGGGCATCATTGAGGTCTCGTTGTATCTTCTTCGAGAGGCCAAATGGGGAGTGAAGGCAGTCATTGTAATTTAGGACTACCGCAAGCCTATATCAATTGTTATATGAAGGTCGAGTTTCATAAGGGAGAGCCGCAGATCTATTGTTAGGGCTTGTGTTAGCACAGTATAACAATATTACATTGCAGACCTTATTTGAAAGCTGGTCGTGGCTGATTGAAGTTTTTTCGATCAAGTTGAAGAGGACCAAAACAACTCCTTGCATGTCAAGCTCAGCCGTAGTCAAAGTTCTTAGTTTGAGTGATGCTTTATTATATATGTAATTATGCTTTTCTGATTCTTTTCTTCGAAAATGCTTTATTGTATATGTAATTACACTTTCCTTTTTCCATTGGTCCTTGCATCTATTATATTCGTAATTATCCATTTATGCCCTAAATATATATGTAATTATGATTTATTATATACGTAATTACGTTTTAGCAGAAAATGCTACTATTATATATGTAATTTTGAAATTATTATATATGTAATTATGCTCTTGAATAATTGATCAAAAGAGCTTCTTGCCCCCCAACCTTGTGCTTGGGGAGAAACCCTCATCCATATGAATGAGTTTCGCGTTAAAAACCTCTAGTCCATCGAGCAACTCTGTTATGAAGTTATGGCTGTCTCGATGGGGGAAAAAGATTAGGGCTCAAGAACCTATTGAAACCCATTTTATTTGATGCCAAAAAATAAAGGTGTAATTACATATATCATGAGATATATCCTTGTATATGATATTATTCTATGATTGAGTCGCTACTTGACAAATAGGAAGGTGCCCCACCCAAACACACACCTTTATTTAAGGACCTTCTCGAGCTAGTGGGTATGGTGGTCCTAGACAACATAGCTTCAACAAGTATTCTTGTCCCCATGGCAACCGAGTTGTCTTGAGGGAGAAGGGAATAATAAATTCCTTCAAGAAATCACACAAACAATAGTCTTCAAACAAGCTTTCCCACCCACTACCGCTATCACTCACTGCTACTCACTTTGAACTACACCCTATCGACCTTACTACACTTGGTTCAATCAACACTTGCTTCATATGGTAGAACCGCTTGTATGCATAGTGAATTTTGATTGTGTCTCTAGCAGGATCAACCTTAGATCCAGTGTTTGATGTAGTGGTTTAAGTAGGTGATGAAGGAGATAAAGATGGAGGACCAAAAGGTTGTAGAGCTAGATCATATATTCCAGTTACTCTGTCATTCCCTCCCTACAAAGGCACGTAAAAGTTGGGTTTTATCCAATAGCAGTACTATGAAAGGCATAGGTCAATGGGGTAGCTTGAGTTTTGAGGGTCGTTTTATAAAGCCAACCAGACGCACGATCATATTGCCATTGAATACACATGTAAAGTGTTGGTTTTGTTGTTACGTTATATGCCTAAATATTAAGTATCCAGTGTAACAAGTACATGTAACCTAATTACACTAAGGGCACATAATAAGCATTTCCATAATACATGGTTTATAGAATAATGCCCATCAATATAACTAGAACAAGGTAGTAGTACTGATCAAGCTTTGTGATCTACGTAATACAAGTCAATATGTTTGAACGTGGTTACCATTAGTATCCATAACAGCTTAACTCTAGTTTTATTATGGTTCTACTTATGTTTAGTCTACTATAACAATGGAAACAAGAGAAAGCTAAGCTGATTACTTCTATTATGTGAATAGGATAAGCAATGGAGTTATAGCTAGCATCATTTATACAACAAGTTATCATTAGGTGGTAAGTGAAACCAATACACATGTGAAATCAAACATGATGTTTATTTCGTAATCAATTCAACTTGCTTGTTACACGGAGTAATGTAAAACAACCCATAGATCGAATTCCATGTCTAATACTCGGTTTGTTTTATAAGCTAAGTGTGTTCCATAATCAAGAACAAGTATATTGTGTATAATTATGAATTTATCATGTATCCGTACTCGTGAATAGAGTAGAACAACATGTACAACATTAAGCTTCTTGTATTGAGTTAGTGTAAGCATTGATAAGAAATTCAAAAGGATGAAGACAGATGCAAATAAACTTTGAACAAATAAATATTCAGAGGTGGTGATTCCTGAACATCATCCTTTAATCATTGGGGACACATAATGCAAGATAAGAAATAAGCAATATTTCCAGGTGGGGAAGAGTTTATCAAATGTTCAACTCAGGGGATTTCTCGGGACTCATCCACAATGATCCTGAACATGACCTCGGTATCAACATTTACAAGAATGTGACCAAATCGAGGCCTCCATAGGATTTCCGCTAGATCTCTGTTCTTCCTTGTGTGGAGGTAATCTCATAGCTCATATGCCAAGTGGACTTGTCAAATAGATGGATCCTAAACCAACCCCCAGAGCCCAGTTGGAGGCTACCAAACCTTCAACATATTGTCAAGAAAGTTCCTCCCTGAGCTACGAAGTATGTCTATCTAAGGAATGGATGAAAAGGGCTATGGATGAGGTACCTCCTAGCATGCTACTAAAAAATGGTGGTTTTATGCTAAAATATTTAAGACCCGGGATATCAAAGGTTTATCCAACTACTAGATTGAAGCGTCATTTCGAGAATAGTCATGTTGTTGTCGTCGGACTCTATGGAGAAAGGATGGCACCATGTTTCATGAATCATGGGTGCACGTGGTGAATGAAATTTGTACTCGTGGGTCGGCATTCAATTGAAGTGCAATCATGTCCCCTTCATTATATAAAGCTTTCGGGGAAGTGAAGAGTGCCAAGCCTACTAGTTTCTTTATGTCCGAGCTACCTTTTGGACTCCATCTGTTAAGAAAATGAATTTCTAGAACTAGAATGGAAATAGTCGAAGTATTTTCCTCCAAGTACATGTTTAATGCAAGCTCTTATGGGATTACAAGCATAAATCAAAGATTACAAGAATATGCAACCATTTTATTGCTCCAAAGTGTACTCTTTGTTATTTGAGAAAGAGTGTCCATGCCTCTCGGAACAAGCACGGGCAATCATAGGAGGCATTGGAGACCGGTATTTTCATGAACAAGGAATCTACATCGAGTTTATGCCATATGGTGCATCGAGAGCTCCTCATACGCTACATTTATATTCTTCATGACAAGTGGTTCTGTTGGAAATATTATATCAAACATTTGCTCATCGAGTGACATGTACTCTTAAGAGGGAAAAAAGAGGTCAATATGGCCTAAGTTGCCTATCGAGATCGGATACTATGGAGTTGATGGCACCAGACTAGCCATGAAAGAGGCTAATGAAATTGAATCATATCATTTTGTAGAGATAAGATTCAGGGAGACATGATCTTGAAGCTATGATTATTAGTCATTGTGTTGTTGTCAACCAAATGCGATTTTATACTCATGAGAGGGATATTGATGAGGAAATCTTCAAGACACTTATTTATCCATCCGAGGTTAAAGAAAAGCTAAGTCAAGGACCTCGGAGAAGAAATCCAAACGAGACCCATTCTTCACCTATTGTCAACCTCCAAGAAGAATTTGAAAAGCTCCGTGAGGGCATTGGAACAAGTGAAGGAGATGAAGGAGGCATTGGAGGAAGAAGACGAGCATGGGACTCAAGAGGAGGATTGAAGAAGAGCAAGTAGTGAAGGAGGCGGAAGAACAGTAGAAGGAAAGCATAACAAGATGACCTGGTGAAACAATTGGCTTTGGAAAGCGAACAAAGAATCAAGCAACAGGGAAAAAACAAAGGAAAAGAGATGAAGAGCTTCGAGAGGAAAAGAGATGAGGAATTCCAAAGGAAGAAGGACTAAGCTATGTGGACAGGGAAAAGGATTGAACACCTTGACATTCCATCATCTCCGAAGATAAACCCCACTCCTCAGTCTCCAGTGGAACCATGTTAGATTGAATAAGTGGAGAAGGAGCATTTTTTCCCCTTGACCATGTTCGATCCAATAGTGGTATTGGAAACATTCAATTATGAATACAAGAAGAAAAAAGACGACAGGAGAGTTTCCAAAAAGGATAAGGTTGGGAGAGAGATTGTTGAGGAGGTTCTCATTCATGAAATAACCACTGATCCAGAGATGACTCGTAAATCTGCCATTATTACCATGGCCCAAGCAACAGGGTGATAATGTTGCCAAGTTGAAGGGAAAGGTCTATGATGCTCAATGCTACTAAGAGAAAGGTCTATGATTAGGGCAAGTCTTTGCTAAGCAAAGAATTACAGAGCTAGAATTCCAAAGGACGAAGGTGAACTAGACTCAGCTTAAAGAGTTCAAAGGGAAATCACTTGAGATCCAAGAGGAGCCGAGTTTGGCTTGGGAAATAATTCTACAAGACCATTCAGGGCATCAAAGATAAAACTCCTAAGTTTGATGATTATATAAAGAGGGTGGTGCCTGTCAAGGAAGAATTGGAGAATATTCTAAATATGCTAGATGAAATCATTCAATGGCAAATACAGTATCCTGAGGAGGGGGTAGACATTCCTCAACTCAATGACTTGGAGAAAATAATTTGTTTTTCTGAAGCTTGGAAATGTCTCGACAAGGCTAGAGCCTTAGAGGAAAAGGCTCAAGAAGCTTTCAAATTTTGCTTCAAGTTTGAAGAAGAGGTTGATGCAGTCTTAAATAACTTCAAGTTGTCGACGTTCAGTCAACCTTTGGTCTATGCACTAGTAGACGTGCATAGAATAAAAGGAGAGAGTGATAGACGGTTGCAAGCGGGAGATCCGGGCATTAAAATTTATCACCAGGGACAACACAATTTATATGAAGAATTGCAGAATACAATCCCTAATGAAAATTAAAAGGCAGTGTGTGTCTATTTCTAACAAGGTTTGCATAGGTACGAGGCTATGGCGATAGTTTGACATACAACTACGGGTATATAAGAAGAATGTTGAGTAGTTAATCTAGAACCTTGGTCAATCTAACATTTTTTCCCTTTAATCTCATATACTTTTATAAAAAATTTTGGCCGGATGAGAAGTTTCTATTTGACTAAAAGCCTAAAAGATATTAAATTTTTGGCACTATGTCCAATGAGTTTAAAATTCATAAGGTCACAACTCCACTAACATTTACAAGCAAACTCATAACATAAATAAGCGAGAGAGAGATGGAATAAAAGAGAACCATCATATACATACTTAAGTTTCTTTTCCCGGCTTCCGGTTGCAAGCAAGTTCATTGTTGGAATCCATGCAATTTCCTTAATAGGTGCATCATGCATAGCCACGATCCACCGGGTCGACTCCCGATCGAGATGGCCACATTTTAGCTTGTTTATCACAACCAACAGAGAAAACAACAATGCCATCCTCCTTCCATGTCGAGCAAAGAACCCACTGCAAAGCATTACATAATATAAAAACTTAGAAGCACACTTTGAAACTTCGAGTAATGGTTCTTGCCATAAGTAAGCTACATCGTTGGTTCCCTGCATGCATATTACAACCTACGGATAAACTTCACAAGAAAAATGAACAAATAATATAATTCCAACCACAATCCCGAAGAACCTCACCGGTTGGTCATGTGACATTGATGTTTTTGGAATTCCAGCCCCAGTTTGAAGGACCTTCCAGCATCTAACCTGCCAATCTACGTTCCAAAATGTAATAGAAGATCAAAACAAAACAAAGCACCATTCCCAAATTATTACAATAATATCAGTATCCCCAAAATCTCAGATGAACGAGTCCACATTTCAGTAAATGGAGACAGTTGAGAACACGAGGAAGTGTGGAAGAATGCCTAAATTCGCACTTACGATGACCTCAATCCCTCAATTTTTCCCATTTAAAGGTCCCCGAAAACCATCACTGCAAAAAAAATTATTGGCCAAAAATGCTCAACCCTCAAATCTCTAGGAACTGCTGGGCCTACGTTGTTTTTTCCAGTACGAGTCTCCTTGCGCTCGTCTCTCTCCCCCTCATACCTTAGCTTTCCCTCCAATTGATAAGCCACGAAATTTCAAATGCTTAACACACCCACCAAGGTTCAAATGTTTAACATACCTTTCTGAGATATGTTTTGTCATATTAAAAATAAATAAAACAAGTTGTAAAATTTTATTACTTAAAAGTGTTGAACATTACTCTAGATTTTTAAGCATGTTTTATTTTTTCATTAGAAAAAATAGTTATTCAGATTTAATCTAGGCTAAATAGGGGTAATATTTGTAATATAGTCATAATAATCTATTTTTAAGTTTATAGTTAAGCTAGAGAGTGAGACTTTTTTTGTGATCTCATTGTTTGTAGGACTCTTATCGTGATCTCATTGTTTGTAGGACAAAGGACGTGAGTTTGCTAAACTCTACAAAGGTGTACATACTCTACCCCTTTAGATTTGAACCTATTACCTCTTATGAGGAAGCACATGTTCTTAACCATTGTAAGGATATAGAAAAAGTTGGAAATTTTCTCCAATATTCAAATATTAGGACCCATGGCCATCTAAAGGTAGAAGCTTCTACTAAAAAAAAATCCATGAGGTTTGAAGAGGATTTTATTATGCAAAAGCATAAATGGAAACATAGAAAAGATATTGTAAAGAGTATAGTAGTAGAACAAAATCCAAATTCTATTAATGAATGAAATAGAAAAGAAATTATAAATTGCAAAGTGATACAAACTAATTGGAATGGTGGTAGCTTCTCTATGAAGAGAGATGTGGCAACTACTCTTAATCACAAGAAAACACTACAAGATGTCAAAAATACCTTTGAACATAAAGTATCATGTCTAAAGATGCAAAAACCCTAAAATCCAAAATCCTAGCCCTAGGGAAATGATGTGTCAAAAAGGATGTTGGCCCCGAAGAGGCTAATTGATATATCAACTTCCCAAGGATACAAATTTTGCATGCAAACTCCATGTAGGACATTTCTTGGACCATTACAATCCATACTATATGTCTTTAGCCTATGAAAAATGCCAAAAATGCAAGGGAAATGCCCAAAAAAGGCACCAGAAGTTTGAGACTTAAAACATTATAATATAACTACCAAGACGTGGAATAATGTTGAATCAATGGAACAAGTGGGTGGTCACCAGCATTCTATTGAATCAATTGCCTCCCCTTATGAATAAGTGGTCCATTTTGTGTCAAGTTACTTCGTCAAGTGGGAAGCTTTTGAGCATTTATGGATCCTAGTGAGACGTATGCGCCAAAGTAGGAACATGAGGTGCCTATGAGAGGTGGAAAATATGGTTGAAGTAGCTCCACATTAAATATAAGGTTTGAACCAAAGAAAAGGGAATATTTGATTTAGAAGCATCTTCACCTACAACCTTTGTGTTGGGGTAAGGTTTATATCGTAATGGGAGAGTTTGGGGGCACTTTCAATGGGATCTAAGAGGTGTTCTTTATGCAAATGCAACCATACCTTATCTCCCATCCTAAACTTATGTAAGGCCCATTCACCATGGTATTTGATGAAACGATATTGGTCATATGATATTTTTTTGACGCATATGATACCTTGTTAAAGATCTCTCTCGAGGACGACAGCTAATGTGATTTCTATGAAATCGCCAACCTTGTGCCCAAAAATGTCGTTTGGGCCTCAAAATGGCTCCGTGTTCGTGACCCAAAAAACTCGACAAGAATAGTAAATTGTGCTTATACCATGGAACTAAAAACTGGAAAAGATACAATCGCGAGGGCTCAAGTGAATAGGAAGTGTGGCCACCAATATCCGCCGACCACCTTAAATTGAATTTCGAGCTAACTCAATCATCATGACTTAGTTAACCGACACAAGTTGTTATGGAGATGAAATTACAATTTATCGTCCAATTTATTTAAGGGAAAATAAATTAGACACCTCACATTCTCACTCGGTACATCAAATTCCTCACCAAGAAGGTATATTTTTTGTCCTTTCTAGTTGCCAATTTCACTGCTTCTCGTTGCAAATTTCACACTCCTCTCAACAAAAAGGAATTCAATCTATCCCCATCCGATACCTTGGGAATGTTCTCATGCTACACTTCTCTAAAGGTTGTTTGCACTTGCAAATCCCGAAATGAATAGCCTCCGAACAACCGAATCGCATAATTCATATTTCTCATCAAAGTCTTCTCGACCGCCGCTAGCTACTCCACCTCGTCTAGTACCGGATTCTCCGCGCCATCGCTCACATCTCGTATCCGTGCTCCCTTGAATTGTTGCTAACTCTAATTTGTGCTCTAATATTTGGCTGACCGTTCACTCGATTTTTGTCTTGCTTCATTTGACTACGTCACAATCTAACTGATCCTTCCTACTACTATTGTACCGTGGGCCTCGCACAAGTTCGATCCATAGGCACGCCATCTCACCGGACCTTGCCCAAATTTCTTATCTTGGGATTATGTATACACATCACCCCACCTTACACCTCGAGGTATGGCTTCTCCTCTTCCCATCCGGCTCGAAATTTCCCCCTCATGGAGGTATTTGCTTGAGTGGACGCTTCCCACCTTGGCCTCCTCTCTCGCTTCTCCAATCAGGGCAGCCTACTCCACAACCTTCTCACATCGCTTCTCATGAGGATGCATGTTGAGAGGTAATTTATGCTCTCTAAACCACCAGTCTCTAACTTCCTCGCCTTTCTCCTCAAAGCTTTGCATGCATCCGTTACCTCAAGTGCATATAGGTTCTTGACTCGGGTACGTTGCAATTATCCCCGATAATACAAAAGTTTCTAAAAAAGAGTCGATTTTAAATCGAAGATATCTCCCTCATTTGAGCCCGATTCGATCAATTTTTTTTTTTTCCATTTGGGTAGATTTTTGCAAGGAATCCAAATATTCTATCGTTTTGTGAATTTTTTACACTAAAATCTTTAGATATTCTCCGAAAATTCGTCGCCCAAAAAATTTCGCTCGATACCACATGTAGAAAATCTAACCAACGAGATTCAATCTCGATCTTCTAATCTACTAAAAACAAGATACCGAATCCTTCCTACAATTTACAAAACTTTAAACAAAACATGATCGTACAATCACATATAAGTAAGAGAAATAAATTATCAATCGCACAACAACATGATGTATTTGGGGAAAGCAACTACTCAAACCCTCTATCTCTATTGTGTATTGGTTAAGGAATCATGAAACAATACAATGCTTAATCTCTCATGAGATTCTCCAAAGACTCCGTCAATTGCCTTCCTGATCTGGGGCAACCTTGCCTAGTACTTACCAATTCTCATCCTTACTTCAACGTGCTTTTCTCATGCAATTCCTAGGAATTAAATCCTTATTAATTAGAAAATCACTTTCCCGGATCGTGCAATCCATCATGGCATTCCAATGAATTTATAATTGCACATGGGAAATTTTCCGAATACAACCGATAGTTATGTTCCCATTAACCTCTGCCTCAACCTGGTATTCCTTGAAACTAACATGCATGTAACTATTAATAGTGAATTATCGCTTATCTGATTTATCACTCATTGTGAATTAAATTATAATTAATTCACTCGATCTCTCACTAGCCATCACTCGCTTATAACTAGTTAAAACGTATTTTAACTCATTTAATTGAGTTAATTACAGTTCTGCACCCCACTAATGCATCAACTTCAACTCGATTTCACAAAAATATTAGAATCCCTCTAGATGCCTCATCTTAGACCCTCAACTCTAATTTCGAGCGTTAACCTTACCATCATGACTTAATTAACTCGGCACAAGTTGGTTATGAGATGAAATTAATTTATCGTCCAATTTATTTAAGGGAAAAATGAATTAGATGCCCCACATTCCTCACTCCTCGGCGTACTCAAAATTCCTCACCAAGCAGGGAAGCATTATTATTTTTTTGTCCTTTCGGTTTCCAATCTCACCGTTTCTTGTTGCAAATATTAAACATTTCCATAATTTGATGTGGACTTCACACAAAGACACAATTGAAATCACATGCCTGCATTCTCATGAGAAACATCTCTTAAGCTCGTATCCGCCGTAAGAGAACCAAACAATATGACATCCTACTTCCTAGCAGAACCGACCATTAAGGTATGCAACATTATTTGAACCCTCACACGATGATCTTGCTCGAGGATGATCATGACCTCCCTTTAGCAACCCTTACTCCTGCCTCGTACTCGACCTACTTTAGGACTACATCTCTTCACCCCTGATGTGCTAGATAAGGAATACATGTCAAACATGCTAAGATGTGCCAAGTGATAAGGCATGCCAAGATGTGAAAAGGGGTGTGCCAATGCATGTCATGGACTCGTTAAGACAAAAAAAAGGAGAAAAGATAAACTACAAGGAAATGAACACATAAGAGGTAAATAAGCCATCAATTTACCTTTCCAAGAGGGGCATGCTAGGCACACCAACACTAAAGAATAGGTGTCCATGCAAAGTCTTAGGCATTCTAAGTGCCAAGTATTCATTTTTTGCTTCTCATCTACTTTCCAACAATCGATCATCATAAACAAATTTAATATTAAACCAGTGCCAATCACACCAAGGCATCTCAACGTATTCCATACATGCTAAGATTTCAAGCGCCAACACGTGCCAAGTGCCAATATGTGTCGTGACTATGTGTTATGCATGTTATGAAGTGGAAGGGAATGTCAAAGATGCTAAGGGGAAGAGAGTGGAGGAAGGCATGTTGATGAGTGTTAAGGAGTGTCAGGAAACATTAAGGGGGCACTCAGGTAAAAATTCATGTGTTAATGAATATGAGGAACGTATGCCGTAGACTAGTGTTAATGAGTGTTAGTTGTCATGCCAAGGAGGGAGTGACAAGGCATGCTAAGCATTGGTAAGGCATGCTAGGAAATATCAAGGCATTTCAAGAATTCCCAGTGTGCTTGGGAGTTCCAGGGTGTGCTAATTATATCATGTGCCAATTAATAGTGCCAAGATATGCCAATACATGCTAGGTGCTAAGGATGTGGCGCAAGGTGCCAGAGGGTATGTCAATATGTGTCAAGGCAACAAAAGGAAAGAACAAATAATAGGGTTAATAAGTGAGGACTTTATCTTTTTGAAAAGGGGCATGCTAGGCACACTAATAATAGGTCCCAATACATGCCAAGTGGCATTGTGTGCCAAGTGCTAATGTATGTCAATGCATTCATCCAAGGTGTTCCACAACATGCTAGGGACTATATGCAAGAGCATGCGCAACACATGCTAGGAGAGTTCCATGTTGTGCTAGCGCATGCCACCATGTGCTTCAAGTGCCGTTGTCATCGCAATATGTTCTAGGTACAAAGATGTTCCAAGACATGTGGGGTGATAAGTACTGTTAGTGTGTGCCAAAGCATTTTTTTAAGGTGTGCCCAGATTGTTGAGGAGTGTTAGGTCTTTCTCATTAATATAATTATTAGAGATTGATTATGTATTAAATAATATATTTCCTACACACAATAGTGGAACTTTATTTGAAGGGAATTTTCTAGATAATAAACTTAATAGTTATGAATCATGTGTTGACTCATAGGAAATCTCTATTCGACTAGGCATTACTTTAGGGAAATGATACACACTAATTACTTCTTAAAAAATTGATCGACCCTAACCACTATGGCCTTGGACATATTATAAAAAAGTACTCCACAATAATGGTATTAAATCATTATATTTGACAAAAAAATATATTAAAAAGGCACATAGCGTCATAAAAAACTCATTGGAATGATCAATGATGACGTGACATTTTTTGACCGTCACCAAAAGTAACAAAAAGAGCATTGGTGAGGGTCATTAAAAGTTCATCACTAGAAGTATCACCAAAGAGAGAATTAGTGATGGGCCTTTAATGACCCTCACCAAAAGTGTCATTTAAAATGTCTTTGGTGACGTATTATAAAGGACCATCACTATATACACTTACGGTAATGGTTTTTAATGATCAATGATGACAAATATGTTTTGGCTCGTCACCAAAAGTAACAAAAAGAGCATTGGTGAGGGTCATTAAAAGTTCGTCACTAGAAGTTGTTGGTGACTCCAATATGTATCATTTTTGCTATATACTTTGACACCATTTTACTTTAAACCATGATTAAAGGATTCCATTATCATTTCTCATCTACTTTATCCTGGGCTGCATAGTTAATCCTCTTCTTTATTATACGTTTAATCAGTTTTACATTTAATTCCATAATACTCTTATATTTTATCATTAATTGAAGTGTATCGTTGCTAACACAAGTCCAAAGATCGCGTATAGTTATATGCGTTTAAGTTAGGAACAAGCGCCGTCGTCGAAACAATCGACTCAAATTGCCGAAATGTCAAGTTACACGCAAATTCCGTCATGCGTAATTTGCGATTCGGAAGAACTAGAAACAAAAGAAGAATGTGATGAACATTGAGCTAAGCATTTGGATCATCCCGAAGATGTGTGATTCTCATGTCTCCGTTGTAAATAAAAGATTCTTCGGGAAGAACTGCATTAGTCCCGTTTTGGGAAAGAGAAATCGTATTTGAGATAACGTAGATTCGCTCTCATGTAATTAAAGATGTCTCCTCTTTAAAAAGAGGAGACATCATCATTAGTGGGGAGTTCATCGTTTTAAAGCTACAGAGAACATCGTGTGAGAACCGGAGTCAGTCTCCATCCGAAATGTATCAATTATTTTTGGCTGCATGAATAAATTCTTCTTTTGAGCGCTCTAATTTAATTTTTCTTAATCTTGTGAGAGGGGAAAGGGCCCGCCTTCCTCACAAGATTCAATTTTCGATTCCCGTAGTTTGTTTAATTCTTTATGTTGTTTCGTGACTTCACTTTAATTCTCCGTTGTTGGACACTAGTTACATTTAGCCTTAGTAATACTCGTTTCTTTAGCGCCGCATGTATTGAATGCATTCACTCTTGGAAGTCGAGAAATCTACTTACCGATTGTATGAATGTATGGTATTGGGAGGCAGGGCTGAAGATTCCCCGCATAAAGGAATAGGGTCCGCTCTCATTCATTGCTTTCCTTTCCTCGTTAGGCAGATTAGAAACAAGAGAACAAGTGTCAAGGTTCGTTCATAGGAATATGGTCTTGTCTCTTGAAGTTACCTTTCATAATAGCGTTGTGATTAAGTGTCGTGCATCAGTGCCGAAGTTCCTAACTAAGGAATAGGTCCCGTTCTCGCTATGGCTTCGATTGATTTTCAGATTGGTTTTCCTTTGTTTGGACTTTAATTACAACATAGAAATCATTTCGCTTATAACTTAATTGATCAAATTTTCGATTAAACAGTAGTGTGAACCAAGAAATTTGTGAGATTAATAATCATATGGCTTTTTACTACAACATTGTTTCGTTTGAAATTGAGCATATCCAGTTGCGTGATTATCTTTGGAAATAAAAAGACTTCTGCCGATAATGTGGAGCTTGAATTGTGAAAGCAATTAAAGCGACCAACATTTTGGCGCTCGTCGTGGAAGGTAATTATAGATTTCAAAAGCATTAATCTTTTCTTTTAAATTGTGCAGATTGTATGAGAGACGCTTTAAAACCGAAGAAAACTAACCCCACAGTGGCAAAGGCAAAGGAAGGAGGAAGAAAACTTTCATCGACGAGATTGTATCAAAGTACTAATCACGTAGATTGTCTTTAGAGACTCAAAATTCAAGACTTTCAATCAAAGTTACAAACGAGGAAGTTGTAGGTCCCGAAATATAGAAGAACCATCAATCGCGTCGGGAGAGTCGAAGAAAGTGTTGGGGTAAATCAACAGAGCACATTGAGGAAATCGTAGAGAGCTGCGGGATTTTCATCAGCGTGGAAAATATCAAGAGCCAATAAGATTCGACGATCGAGCAAGTGCGTAGGAGAGCCAACAATGGAAGGAAACAATGATGGTTTCTTTGGTGGAGGACGTGTAGATCCCGAAGGAGAAGGAAGGAAATGAAAATTCCTCTACCTTGGGATTTCCCACGTTGATCTTCCCCGCAAAGGATAACTCCTATGAAAAATATTCCATTGTCCGCTTTACCTAACTTTCATGGTTTATCCTCTCGAGGATCCGATGAATTTCTTTTTGAATTTGATATATTGGTGCGTGTTATGATTATGTTACTAATGCTCAAAAGTTGAAAGTGTTTCCCGCCCACCTTAAAAGGGAATGTTTAAGATGGTTCATGAGCCTTGGAAGTCAGTGATCACAACATGTAGAGTGCGGCATGGTGCTGCAATCTTCGCTAAATATCAAGACTACCGCCGACGAGAAAGAAAAGAAGGATGAACTATTCAATATGACAAAAGACGATGAGAGTCCGGAGGACTATATAGAAAGGTCACAAGACAACATACAGAGATTCCATCATCCGAATATAAGTAAGGAAATTCGCAAAACAATATTACTTAAAGGTTTATGATGATTGTTTAGATATGTTAAACATGCTTGCCAAGGGAGATATATCTAAGGAATCATATGAGAGATTTTTGAATCACAGAGGTGTTCTAGAGTCAGTAAGCAAAACAACAAGAGATTCCACCTATTCAAGAGTGCAGAACTAAAACAATTTGAGATGCCAAATAAATAGGTAATTTACTCGAGGAATTTAAAACCGAGATGTTAAGCTTCGTTCACAAATTGACACTTTGCAAGTTAAGAAGAAGCAAAGCCGAAGGCATAACTTCCGTCGTCTTTTTGCTCGAAGTGCAGACAAACATCCACTAAGGGAATGTGCCCAATGGATAAAATACCAATTTGTACCTTGTGAGAAAGATCATGAGACAAAAACAATGGCCATCTCTACTAGAATAAGCAAGATTGGGTGCCCAACTAATAGGCTAGAACTGCTGAAGCATTCGCTAACTCAAAGAAGACAATGGCAACTAAAAGGACAAGGTATGAACCCAAGTATGCCATTTAATCGTTGGAACAATTATTCCCCGTTTTTGGTCAAAAAAATTACCCTCCCTTCAATCAAAGCTGCAATACCCACCCTTCAACGAAATGGGACTTTCCTCACCCATGCAAAGAATCAAACCCAATTCTTTGTTGATCCTTCAATGTGGACTCTTTGGCCCTCACAACACGACCTTTCTTTAACCCTTGGAATTCAAATTGAGTAAGGTCAACCACTCCCGTATCCAAATCAATTGCCTCAATTCCAACAACCACTCCCTCTCGCCATCAAATTCTCCGCCAAATAACCAAATGAGACCCCAAACTTACCCGTGCAACCAAATCCTAACCCCACACAAGTTGTGTGTTATTACATTCGAATCGCCTATATTTCCTACTATGAAATGTAACGATATTCATTTGAGATCCGGAAAATATAGAGCTCTTATTATTGATGACATAACTTCTTCTCGATTCTCGATAAAGAGGAACCGAGAAACATAAGAAAGCACAACCACCCTCCTAACAAGAATGGAAAAAACAGTAACCACCATTCCCCGAGCGTTCGTTTTAACCGTAATAAATAAACACTCGCTTTTAATCTTCTAGGGGAATTGCAAAATTTGTATGTTAAAAATTCACTTTTACAAGCATTAAGAGATGTACCAATTTATTCCAGAACATTAAGGGATATTTGTGTTAAGAAACTCCGTAGGAAACGAAGGACCTCATAAAGGCATGTGATGGAAGACTTGTCCGCATTAATGTCCTAAAGCTCCTCCGTGAAATATGGTGATCCCGCCATCCTACAAGAATAGCCTCGTATTGGTAAACAATGATTCCCCAAGTTCCGGTAGATTTAGGTGTCGCAATTAACATAATGACTTCGAAACTTCACAATTGTTACAAATTAATAACACAATCGAGATACACCCACCATTCTAGAGTCAAGGATCGTTTTACAATTAAACTCGAAGGAGTTGTTGAGGACCTACTTATTTCAGCTTGAATCCTCGGAAATACCTACTCGATTTTGTTGTATCGTTAGACCGAAACAAAGTCAGACACCTCACTCAGGAAGGCTATGGTTGGCCAATGTTCGATGCTTTATCATTTATGTATCCTGGTTCAATGACAATTTCTAATGGTTATGAAACAAAAATACCTTACTTCCTTTACCTCATGCTACACCAATAATTAATAATGAAGATTCTATATGGATGGATTATGATGATAATGTCAAGCCTGCACTATTCTAACTATCGGGACAAGCTTTTAATTCTTAAAGACAATACAAAGAGGATGAGATAATTTTATTTGTGAACCTTCTTCGTCATTTCCATTTAAACACACAATCAATTAACTGCACTTCAAACCGATACGCAAGAAAAGATCGAATCAAGACTCATCTCGCACTTTAACCACTATCTCATCTAAAAGCATAACAAGCTTGAAATTGAACCCTGAGAAGACATTAAACATAAATCTCGATCTACCGTATGTCGAAACACAAAAGAATTAATGAAGTTATCAGATGAATATAAGGAGGCATTTGCAGGATTATACAGATATGAAAGGTATTTTCCGAATTATGTAAATTACTCGAATTTACATTAAAGAGGGATGCCGACCCGTTTGTCAACCCCAAAGACGAATGAATCCTAATTTACGAGAAATTGTTAAGGAAGAGCTTCAAAATTGCTTAATGCAAAAGATTTATATACCCTATATTCGACAAAGGTATCGGGTTTCCCTGATAGTAATTGTCCTTAAGAAAAACGAAATGAGCAGTGGCAAGACCATGTGAGCCTAAACAAAGCTACTCAAAAGATCACTTTCCTTTACCCTTCATCGATCGTGTTGATGAACCAAGTAGGAAGAAATTCTTTTCTTTTCTAAGATGGATTCTTAGTGGGTATAATCGCATAAGAATCACCCCAAGACCAAGACAAGACCACTTTCGTTCACCCCCTGGGAACTTTGCCTATGTAGCTCTTCCATTTGGGCTATGTAATGCACCAAAGAATCCTTTTCAAAGAGTTTATAGGAATTTTTTCTGATATGCTTAATGATTCTATGGAAATATTTATGATGATTTTTAGCCCTTATGGTGTGTCTTTGAAGATGCATTACAAAACCTTGAGAAAGTACTTAAAAGATGTATACAAGCTCACCTTTCCCTAAGTACCGAAAAAATTCCATATGATGATGAGTGAAGGAATAGTGCTTGGAAATTTATTTAATCGCAGACACAGTAGATCCATCTAAAATATTGGTCATTCGTAATCTTTTCTGCTCCTAAAACTCAAACTGATGTGAGAAGTTTTTCAGACATGCCGGATACTACGTAAGATTGATAAAGATTTCTCTAAGATAGCTTCTCCATTATTTGTGTTGCTTATGAAAAATGTCAATTATGGACTAATTCTTTAAGGTCGAAAGCTTTTGAAGAACTCAAGCATCATTATCTGACGTCTCATTTTGAGGGGGCCTCGATTGGAACCTCCTTTTCACATATCTTCTCGATGATTCGACACTCGCAATTGAGCCGTCTTGGGACAAGAGGAAAATCATCTTCCTTATGCTGACTACTTTACAAGAAGAAGGGTTAACTTCGCCGAGCTTAATTATACAAGCTTACCGAGAAAGAGTGTGTGTTTCTTGCAAGAATTCATGCCATTAATAAATTCCGACACAGACGACCGGTTATTCTACTTTCAGGCACACTGATCATTCGGCCTATTAAGTATTTAATGAACAAATCACAAATGCTAGAGTTACTGATGGCTATTATTATTGGCAGAACGTGATACTACAATTAGATTCTATCATAAAGAAAAAATGTGGTGGTCGATTTTCCTCACACGTTAAAAATCGACAATGATATTCAGTAGATGATTCTTTTTTCCCCGGGCGTATATTTGTTTGCGCTCGCTCACTCTCCATGGTATGCATATTGCTAATTATTTGTCATGGTGAAAATTACCATCACACCCGTCATACAGTAGAAAAGAGAAGAATTGTTCAACAAAGTGCTGTGCACAAATTTCGGATAAGCTAGTGTCTTTTCTACACTGGGCTTGATCAAAGAGATCCGAAGATGCATTAGAGAAGATGAAGTGTATGACATATTGAAAGCTTGTCATGATGGCCCTCGTGGAGGGCATTTGCCGATAAGAGAACAACACACAAAATTCCGAGGATGGGTTACTATTGGCCCTCATTATTCAAGGATTCAAAGAAGTATGTAAGGGCTTGTGGACAAATTTCATTAAAGCATCGGTCAACCTAATCATAGAGACCAAATGCCATTAAACCCTGCTGTAGTTTCGAACCATTTGAAAGATGGGCCTTCGATTTCATAAATGACCCATTAACTTCCATCCAATCAAAGAACTTATATATTACCGCATGCATCATATGACTAAATGGGTGGAGGCACAAAAGCACTTATTGTGAGCCAATGAAGAGGTCATTCTAGTTTTCTATTTCAAGAAATCTTTACGAGATTTGGAATTCCTAGAGAGCTAGTTACCGATGGAGGACCTCCATTTAATTTCATGGTTTTAAATATACTCCTTCACAACATCATATTCAACATGTATCGACTACATCTATACCACCCCAAAAGCACAAGGTGGAAAGCACAAAATAAAAGTTTTAGAAGCCATTCTAACTAAAATAGTGTGAAGGACAACCCAAGGATTGGTCCCAAAGGCTCTCCTGAGGTTATGGGTTTACAGAACTACTGGAGAAACACTACATGTTTTTCTCCCTATGAATTGGTTTTTTGGTAAAAATATTATTTTTCCTGTGGAATTCGAGATTAAAAACTTTAAGAACTCGCTTTATCGTTAATCTTGATTTGACCGATGCGGGCAGATGTACTGAAGTTGCAAGAATTTTCCGGAGGCCGGGATGAAAAGAGATTAGATGCCATCCATCAAACAACCATGATACAAAGAACAAAGGATGAAGTGGCATGACAAAATGATCAAACACAAGCAAGCTCCAAAAAGCACTGGGCTCTGTTGCATGACTCTCATTAAAATTTTCAGGTGGCACAGACACGTTGGCTTGGACCAAAGGGTTAGATGTTGTTTTCCCAAATGAACGTAAGACTTTTAACAATTGATGATTCTAAAACACCTCTACTAGTCAATGGTCATAGGCTCCGTCTTTACATTGCTTCTTAAAGAGGATTTCAAGATCAAGCCAGATGACCGATATTCATTATCTTTTTCTGTGGGAGTCTTCGTCTCTTCGCGCATTTAATTTTCTCATGACCGTATTTTTAGTATTAGATTAGATTTTAGCACTAATAATCCCCGTCAAGGATTGGCATATTACAATTGAATTTTGCGTACTGAAAACTCATTAAGGAGGACAAGATCATCATAAGAAGATCCTGGGCTTCAATCACGTGTTTGCTCCCATCATTTTACCCCATTTCCTAGCAATATCCTTCATACCTATTCCTACATTGTTCCCATTTCTCCATTTTTTCCACCCCTACCATCCCCGAAATATCTTCCTTCACTAAAAGATTTCATCCCTTACCGCCGAAATTATTCCCCCATCAAATATTTTCCCCACTGCTTACGTAACCAAGTCATTTATCCCATTTCTTCCGGAGCTTCTTCACAATAAAACACCCTTTTTCTAAAGAACGCACCGTTCATTCGTCGAAACACCCGTTTCAAACATAACCTCGTTATCATTAAAGCATCATTTCTCACCGTTATATAAGCTTTTCGTTCTCCACGATTATACTTCGTATCCCTTCTGAAAATTATTCAAGATCGACTCAGATCCAATACACTCCCTGCTCTAAATTCTCAAAGAAATCTACACATTCTTCCATGTACATTAAGCCATTTTGAAGCAATCGACACTTCAAATTATTAGACCAAAGGTAAAAAAATGTAAGGTATGAGGTTTTAACAGAATTCAAGGAATATATTAAAGAGAGGATTTATCTATAATGATTAATAGACTACACGCCCAATCATCATTACACCATACGTAGGGAATTTTCAAAATTGAACAATCATTTCGCATTAACCAAGCCTCATTCCCTGTCATATCCATTTTCATTACTATTTGACCTTGCAGCCTCTCAAGGTAACAATCCAGCGTTGAATGTGTCCGTGTTTCATCGTGTTCGTGCCTCCGCGTATAACTCAAAGCTATAGCCATGGGAGGGTCGGCTATTAGACATAAGCCCGGCCTTATTAAATCTTCTCAATTGTTTCCGAAGCCTATCGATTTCCAACAAGCGGGATGGATAGCATGGAAAGGATTGCAACTTGGATTGTGAACAAGTCTTAGAGCTCGTACAAAACCTTCAAGGTGATTTTTCATGGTTCAAGGTTCGCATTTCGCATTTCCAGAGGAGGACATAGTTCAGCACGCGCGCCTATTGGTACTCGCCGGTTCAAGCAGCGTGTCATTTTCAATGCGCAACAAGATTTCATTCGGCCCGTATGAGCCATGGAACTCAAAGGCCGCGGGTTAGTCCGCACTCACTTCCTCAACCATGGCCATCGTGCGACCATCAAACACTACTTAACGTGTGAAGGGCATTACCAGGTAGTGTACAATCACGATTTTTCTTGATGAATCATTTGAGAAATGGACGAATCGATTAATATCCCCTATTATCCGTTTGTTGTATTAGAAACATGTCTTATTATTGTGACTCGTCTAAATCTCTCATTATTATCTCACCACCATGAGGCCGTTTTCGCTTGTTGATACAGAGGGGTTTTGCTCAGCAAAATCCCCCCCGCATGTCCCACCCCTCGTTCCCGTACCGCCCGAAATTCCTCAAGAGCTAAACGTCCCAACAACCCGAAAGTTCTCATGATACTCCTCGAAATTCCTTATGAAGGACAAGAGATTTGCTATTCCATATTCCCGCTGACCTAACCGAGCTCGCCCCACTTAGCAGTCAACTATTCCCACTATTTCTATCCCTAGTGACGACTCTCTAACACCCCTTCCCCACCCACCTCCTTAAAAAGAAAAGAACCCAACAAGCCTGTGGGCCTCCACTACCTACAAGGGCTAGATTTCAAATCCCTCACTTCTTCTCAAAGCCCTTCCCGCAGAAGAACCCTCCCTCAGAAAGGAAAGGCATGACTTCGGGCCATTTTCTCCTACCAAAAAGAAAAATGAAGATGACTGCTGGAGACAGACTCACCTCCATTTCCCCCGACCCCCGCCACTATTCTGTTAAAACTCCAATCTTCATCCCCGCTCAAACCTCCCAACTCCGTTCCGCAAATCCGTGGCACCGCCACACAACCAAGGCTCCCGGATAATACGACATTGTTTATGGCTCAAGAAGTGACCTGGCCACACAAGAACCGCCTACTTACCTGCAGGCCGAAACACAAGAACTACACCGTGTACAAAAATACACCAAGCATGATGATAGTGAGATCAAAATAAAGAGATGTCCCACAAGAACCAAATACGATCGTGCATCACCGTACTACCCCAACAAGAGTCAACCAAGCATTGGTTTACATATACTATAGACTACCAGCAGAGGAATGAATTTTTTGAAGTTCAATTGAGCCTACAAGAATGGAATTAACCTTGGCACGAGAGGCTTCTTTTACAAGAACTTAACCTCTATATGCGCACACATGCTCAACGCAAAATAAGGAGCCATGCAAGGAATACATGTGCCATGAGTGTGGCAACATTTACCAGTGTGCTACAAACTAGTTAAAATTCAATTATCTCGAGGCATCTACATCAAATTTTGAATAAAAGAGGGATGCTCCTCACTACAAGAACCAGCAGGCTTCTATACAAAGAAAAGAAATCAAAACCTCGTATACCTCACTTCGCTAGTTAATGCGCCCACTTATTGCCACCACCATTGGCATTTACCTCGTGCCGCTTAATGCACCACCATTTAAGCACCACTACAGATATCTCGCCTAAGTTAATGTTGTAGCTATTCAAACAACGTCCCAACTCAAGATTTCCGATGCCGTATCACGTGTCTTGCCATGGAATCAATCGGGAACAAAACATGAACAAATGGAAGAAGCAATATGCCGAGGAACAAGATACAATATTACGCCAAAGAGGTTACATGGTAATCCATGTACATGCTAACCGGGGATAGTTAAAACAAATGATGCAACAGCTCAAGGAACTAAAGGAAGTCAAGGAATCAAGGAAAGATTGCTTCGATGTTTTCATTAGTCCGTGTTGTTGGCTACGCGCAAACCCTCTGTGAAACTACTCTCTTTCTTCAACGATTAGTTTATTTTTCAATTAAAGCAATAAAAGATGGCAACATCATATGAGTTAATTACTTCAGAGAAATTTGTTGAGACTTAATGAGGCCTCCGAGAGTGATCAGCATTTGCTATGCGTAATCCTACCTTCATATACGAGGCTATTCCCGACACCGTATATTAATCTTATTCCAATTGGCAGTGAGGATATACAAATAAGGGCATTTGTTTTATTTTTGTCTAACTACCACTGGGTAAATCGCGTTCACCGCAAGCGCTCATAATGAGGAGAATAGACTCCGTGGACCGACTCGTAATCCCTAAGACCACCATGTTCATAGCACAATATTATAAATTTCATTGGCCAGGAATGCATAGGTATATACAATTACGTGCTTCAACACTTTCTAAGTGTCACCGAAGAAATTAGAGTAAAGGGTACCGCCGTATTGAAGGCCAATGTTATGTTTTGCGCGACTATGTAAAGAAAGACAGATTATCACCTCCTTTTAACCTCATAATCTTCAAGCCGCATTATCCAGGGTTTCTAATCATATCAAGCTGTATTCAACGTTCGGAGTAAATCGGATTGGGTATCATTTCCATTTTCCAATTTTATGGTCGCCTTTCAGAGAAATATCACATTACTACCGATCGACGCAGGATGAAGCCTCGCATGGGCAACACTGGCAGAATAATGAGATTCACCCTGCGTATGCCACCTTCTCCACTTCATTGCCGAGTAATTTGCATGTCACTCTAAAGATGACTACCAGATTTCAGGTTGCCTGGAGACACAACATTTTTGTTTGGGGACAAGTCAGGACTCCACTATGTACTTATTTTACAGTGTTAATCTGACACCATTTTACATTTTTAAACCATGATTTAAAACATCCATTATCATTTCATCTACTTATCCCAAGGTATACAATCCTTCATAATGCTTAACTGCTTTTATTTAATCTACACACTATATTTTATCATTAATTGAAGTGTATCGCTGCTAACACAAGTCCAAAGATCGGGCAGATAGCTATATGCCAGGGAACAAGCTACTGTCATTAAACAAATGATCATTGGCCGAAACAATTAAGTTACATGCAAATTCCGTCATGCGTAATTTCCATGAATTTGGAATAACTTTTGTGGAAACAAGAAGAAAAGCATGAAGACACTAAGCATTTTGGATCATCCCGAAGATAGCATTCTTGTTGTCTCTCAAGTAGGCCGTATCTTTTCTTGGAAGAACAGCATTGTGTCCGCTTTGGGAAAGAGAATGTATTTGAGATAACGTGATTTCACTTCTATGTAATTAGAAGACACTTCCTCTTTAAAAAGAGGAGACATCATCATTAGTGGGGAGTTCATCATGGTAAAGCTACGAGGTATTGTGTGAGAACTGGAGCTAGTCTCCATCTGAATATCAATTATTTATTTAAGATGAATAAATTCTTCTTTTGGTTTTTTCCACTAATTTTTTCTAGAATCTTGTGAGAGGGAAAGGGCCCGCCTTCCCTACAAGATTCAATTCTTTGATCTCTGCAGCTTGTTTAATTCTTTATGTTGTTTGCACTTCACTTTACCTTGTTGGACACTAGTTACAATACGCCTTAGTAATACTGTTTTAGCGCTCGCATGTATTGAATGATTCATCAAAGGAGAATTCATTTCTATCGATCAGGATGAATGTATGGTATTGGGAGGCAAAATAAGATTCCGGCAGATAAGAAATAGGTCCCGGCCTCATTCATTAGTTTTCCCCTATGTGATTAGAAAACAAGAGAACAAGTGTCAAGGTTCGTTCATAGGAATAGGGTCTTGTCTCTTGAAGTTACCTTCATACATAGATTAAGTGTCGTGCATCAAAATAAGTTCCCAACTATGGAATAGGGTCCTCGTTCTCGCTATGGTTGATTGGATTTTCTTTCGTTACATTTGGTTTTCCTTTGTTTTGACTTTAATTACAACATAGAAATCATTTCTGCTTATAACTTAATTGACTTCGCTTTGATTAAACTCGAGTGTGAACCAAGAATTTCGTGAGATTAATAATTGTGGTGGTTTACTACAACATTGCCGCTGAAATTGAGCATATCCAAGCAGCGTGATTATCTTTTTGAAATAAAAAGACTTCTAAGCCGACACTTATGGAGCCAATTGCAAAGCAATGAAAGCGACCAACAAGGGTGTCACCAAAGAGAGAATTAGTGATGGGCCTTTAATGACCCTCACCAAAAAGTGTCATTGAAAATGTCTTTGGTGACGGACCATAAAGGACCATCACTATATACACTTACGGTGACGAGTTTTTTAAGGACCGTCACCATATGTGACATTGGTGACGGACCTTAAAGGTCCGTCACAAGCATGACCCTCACCAATGTGCTTTTTTCTTGTAGTGGTTGTCTCAGATATTCTAAAGCAAATATTATTGTAGTAACAAATCTGTGTAACTTATATGGGGCCAGGGATGAGCCATACACTCTACGATTTACGTATGATTTTTATATAAATACGAATCTCCGAGTTTGTAGTTCTATGATAAGCTGCCCCAGAGAATTCTTCTTGTCTCATCATTGATCCTAGGGATCTCCTCTTTTTCCAAGAGATACATAGCAGGGGCTATAAATGAGTCATTGAAATCATAGTAATACTATACTTTACTATTCCATTTCCTTAAAATAGATGACCAAAATACGCTGATAGAACTTTTTCCTTCTACATCCACTTTTTTACATTCAATTGGAAACTTATACGTCTGATAATATAGGAAGAGGTGGAGTAGATAAGGAGGAGTATCCGAAAACTCCTTATTCGATAATCTGGATGGCTGATAATGCATACTTTTGTCGACAATAAATCTAGCAAAATTGAGCTGAATGGATGGTGATTGACCCGGGGCTTAGAGTTGACGGAAAACCTAGTGATAGCCACATCGCTGAATTCATCACCGGCGAATCCTAGTAATAGAGGAGAGCATCGAGACGATCAGTATGCCGCTTTCATCTAGTGAAATCATCAAACGGTGTTGATAGGAGGATTTAACTTACGAATATCGACTTGATTTGGACAAAAATCATGGTATATTTTGAATCTAGAATTGAAATCCAAGTCAAGATATAGTTGCTAAACATCTCTACTGATAGGGAAGTAGAATTGGGGTCATGATTCATTTGCGGCATGGAATTTATCGACTCTTCCGTGTTGATGTAAAATTAGGTGGTATCTTTTCTTTTGTTTACAGCACATCTTTCGTTCGGCATATAACAGGCTTTGGCATAATTTGATAAAGTTAGGAACGAGAATGAGTGAGAGGGACAATATATCTAGCGCAGGTGGATTCCCAAGTGGAATATCTCTTGTCACCCTTTTCCACCGATTTGCCATAACACCAATTATAGACATCAAGGCGAGAGTTAAATTCTACACTAGGGTCTAGTATTCTCACGGTCCGCATCAACTAAAGGGCTCGTTCTCTCGGAGAAATGACTAGAGGCAGGACTTTGGGTACGACCACTTTCGTAGAGAATCGCGTGAGGTGCGGAGGCTGGTTTGTCGATTTTGAAGGACATAAAGGCTGAGGAGTCTTTGCGAAGGCTTCTTTGCAGAGATTTTGGGCCTCCATTCTCGTTACCTTCCGTTTCAGGTCATTTTTAATAATGAGCGAGAGCAAATGACTTTAAACGGTTTGCTAAGTTCCTTTACGAGAAATGCGGGTTTCTAGCAGAAATTTCTGCGCAGTCGCCTACGGCGAGGTTTTAGGAAATGCAAGCAATTTAAAGCTTCGAATGTGTATTTAAAATTGATTTCAACAAAGCAAAATAGACCAAAGTGTATGGAAAAAGCTACGAGAAAGGGAAATTAGGGATTCTCGGGGAAATTTTGCTGCAGTTTCTGAAAAATGGACACTTTTTTAGCGGTATCTTTGGTAATTATTTGCAAATCGACGGAATTTTGAAATCTCGGAGGGCAACTTCGAAAGAAAAGTACTTCGAGAACCAAACGGACTTTGGTTGAAGACGTTGCAGAGCAGGTGCTCGGCTGACTTTTTGAAAATGGCCCGCGAGGAGGACTGATGCAGCACTATGTAATGTGAAATTCGGGTGGCAATGGGCGTCGAAAAATGAGTACTGGTAAGGTTGAAAAGTGGCTTTGCAAAGTTTCTTCCGGGGTTCAAACAACATGATTTTGAGGAAACGGTTCCGTCGTGTTGTTTTTGCTGGTTTAAAAGCGAAAAAGGTGAAAATTTGAATGAAAAATATACTTGCATGTATTAAACGATGGTATAACCATAGTTAAATGACATTAAACTCGGGTTAAATGTGGGGTTTGGGAACACCGCTATTGCACTGTCGCAAGGGCAATGGTGGTAAGCTGAAGCTAGCTTTTCGAACGCGATACAACGTGGTGGCGACACGTAAGCGCGAGTGGTTTGGAAAAACTACCCATTTCGCGTGGCTTTGCCAACACTGTCAAACCGATTACTTTATGAGCGCGAAAATGTATTAGCACCGCTTCGGACCGATTCAGCGAGTGAGTGACCACGATCAAAAGGAAAGTGAAAAAGGTGCGAAAAGGTGTTACTCCGGGTTTCACTTTGGGCCATTGATCTTGGGAAAGCCTGTCGCTATCTGCCTGAACATTTAGAGAAAAGTCTCGCGAATACTAGACACTTAGAAAAAGTGTCGCAATTGCGACACTATGCCCCAAAGCGTCACTAGACGGCTCACCTCCAAATGTCGCGGTCGCCTCCAAACGTCGCTTTATTATATGTTTTACGAAGATATGGTAAGGAACTCTCTCTTGTTCTTCTTAGAAATAATTATATATATAATCAAAATAGATTATTATATGAGAAAAATTATTAATTCATCGATATGTGTGTAAGGTTAGTGAGGGAATAATTTCATAGTTCAACTTAATGGTTCATTATATAATCATGTGAGCATCACCAATGATATATCTTAAAAAGCAAAGCGAAAAGCCATGTGTACAAAATCGATGTATACTCTAGAGAGTGGTTATCATATCACTATGTAAATTGTTGTATGCTACTTCAACAAAATTATAAGATAGACGTAATACACATCATATATGCACCATAACAATTGCCATACAACTCAATTTGTTTTAGGATACATGTGGAATTCTAGGGGTAAATTCTATATGATGTGTATACTCAATCTCATTAGGTGTTGCTAAGTTTTGAGTATCTAAGAAATGATACATGGAATATCGTACATCATGATCTTGTAATGTGATTATAAATTGTGACTATAAGTATCCATAAAATGCATAAATGATTTCCTGTTTATCATGCAACACAATCAACCCTAAACAATGCTCATGATGTGGAATGTGCGTGCGAAACCAAAATGATGGTCACATGTCCCATTTCTGCGGTAATGCGTCATCATATATGTTGATGAGCGCACTTTGATTTGAGTAATTACATATAATCTCGAGTGTGACTCACTGTGCCATATTTTTTAAAGTACATGATTTGTTTTCCTAGTTTTTACTAATTTGTTAACATATTTTATTCATTTGGAAAGCTAATTAATGATGCTTTAAGTAATTAGGGACATAATGAGAGATCATCTTCACATCTTCACCGAAAGTATATTTGGTAATTGTAGTCACTATGTGGACCGCGATGCATGCTACTTAAGAAAAATTGAAATATAAACTATAATACACATCTTATATGCGCCATAACAATTGTCATACAACTGTATTTACTTCTAGATACATATGAAATACTTCAGGTAAATGCCATACATATGCGAAATGCACAGAGTAGGTGTTGGTAAGTTATGTGAGGATCCTAAAATGATAGGGTATCCACACATTGAAAAGTACTTACTGTTGAATGCATAATTTTCTATTTGTTGCATTTTGTTGCCTGGATTTGTTATAGATTTCAAACATATATACAATTATCTACCAAATTTTTCTTTATAAATAAGAAGTACAATAAGTAGCTCACCCAAAAGTGAGCCATGTGAAAATATTGGTAGCATGAGTAACTTCCAGAAGGCAGCCAAATGAAGGGAAGTGAATAAACCTCCACTCACCCGACAAGTAGCGAGCGTTTGGAATTTGGATTTCTCGTGACCGTCAGCACGATGACGTGGTCATTATTTTTCTAGTCAATAAATGTTACATTTTAAAATTTTTGCACTTCATTAATGATGTTCTCGTAATAAATTAACTCTTCACGATAAAAGTTTGATTAAAAAAATTCGAGACGCTCTTCCGTTTTTCTTTTGGATTTTGGAGTGTAATATGTGACGTGCCATGGACTGACACCTAAAGCTTTCAAAGAGAGATCAATCGATTTCTTTGTCAAACTAATATTTCCTCAATATATGCTATGATCTACTAAAAAGTACTTCAAAATCAAGCAACCTTCCAATATAAAGAGACATGAGCGAAGCTTTCCCTAAATTGCAAATAAATTTATGTTTATTATTAATATTGCATAATATGTCTTATAAAAATTCGCATTATCGGACTCAAGAACAAATCCCGTCCATTTTTTATTTTTATTGTTGTTGTGATTAAAAACGAAACTGAACAGAACGCGAAAGGCACTCGAGAGAAATCAATCTATGTATTATTTCGCTACAAAATCATGTTGAGTAGTGGAGACTAAGTGCTAGATCTCGTCCTCAATCTCTCTATTAATTATGTCTATATGTAGTTATAAGAATAACAAAGTACACCAAAAGTAAATCTCGGGCTTCCAGAGAAATTAGTCTCTGTGTGCAGAAATCGATGATTACTCTGCTGACTAAATGTTATGACCATTTTGAAATTGTCGAGCGAAATTCTAATCAAAGCCATGATGTACCACTTTGTCAGTATCTATTTTCTCATGTATGAAAGTTGTACCATTTCCGTGAAAGTTTTAATAATAATTCTATTGAAATGTTTAATAATTATAATATATATATATATATATATATATATATATATATATATATATATATATATATATATATAGATATATATATATATATATATACACTTAATGATTAATAATAATTTAAATTACAAAATTCTTAAAAGAGACAACAGTACAAAGCCTAATCAATCACGAACTATGTAATAATTTAAAAATATAGAACTCGAAATGCTGAACATAGTTACAAAGAGTACCAAGAAAAGAAGAGTGCATGTTCTATGATAACCTCTTTCTTGACAACCTATGAATGCCATTCTCAATGAAGACTCAAGTAACTCAAGCTGGATTGGACTGTGTATCAAAACAAAGTAGGGAATGAACTCAAAGTTCAATGAATGAATAACTTGATCGAGAAAATTTATAGGGAAATAGGTAACTTCGACTATCAATATACTAAACCTCACTCTCCATGATTAAAAAACACACCCCCACCTTCACGGTGGTCCCACCATGGTCCACCTATTGAAAAACAACCAACAAATATTATTTTTTTATATTTTTGCATGGCCATTGGACGATGATTTACTATGGTTTTCCTACTAAATTCCCAATGGGATGATTATTCAAAAATGATCGAGAATTAGTTTAGTCTCAAGGCATAGCCAAGAGTCTTACCGGATAATTATAGGATTACCTCTCCATTGGATGTGATTGTACATTTTTCATCTACTTTTTCACGTGAGTTTCGAGTATGGATGCTAGATCTTTGCCTTCTATTTCTTTAGAGAAGCTAAGAGTTAACTTTGATCTTACATTACTAACTATACTTGCATGAATATCCATGCTTTTATACTTCCCCACCTGTGGTCAATGTTGATGTATGGCCTTGGCCCAAGTGATCTTACAATTAACTCACTATTCATATTCAATTTTCTGTCAGATTTCGGCAATAAAATAAGGAAAAAGCAGAAATGAAGTCTGATTTTTCTTTCCAAAGTGCTCCCACATATAATACAACACTCATAAAAACCAATTAATATATAAATTGTCATCATTCATGCCAAATGGGTTTGAATTTTTTTAATGAATCTCGCTTACGAATTAATAGATTACATCGCTCACAGAATAAGGAGATAATTTAGAACTATGATTTCACTGATACTGGAATTATCGGGCTCCCACGGTGGCGATGAACTTGGGTTTCCGGATGTGACCCTTTGCGTAAGCTCCCGAGATACGCACTCTTGATTTCATCGTTCTCCATACCGCACGCACGCGATAGATCTCGGTCCGGCGTAGCGGCGCACTGTCGCATCAATCGGGAAGCTTGACTTGACGATGCTAGAGGAACGTGGGTGAGGTGAAAATGCCCTCGTACTCCTCCACAACCTTATCCATTTTGTTGGTGCTCGTGCGAGATGCACACGGAGGTCGTGGCGTAGTCTTCTTCTTGCCTCGCGGATCATCGGGAAAACGAATTTTCTGTGTTTGGTTTGAAATGAGCTTACTTTGCATTGCACACGCGTAACCAAAGAGATAGTAGCGGGAGGTGGTACCTCCAGTATCTCAGTACAACTTATTTCCCAAAGTAAACAAATAACGGCACGAGGACCAGAGACTCATACATCGCATGACACTTTCCACAAGTATGGTTGTCCTAATAATACATCGTAAAACATCCAATAGGAACAACGTCAGGTAATACCTCATCCGTGAAGGGCTTGATGCTATAGGGAAGGCGATCGACTGGCAGCGCGATGCGTGAGATCTCGCTCCTTGGTGAAGCCACCCGATGGTGTATGGATGTGGGTGAGTCAGTGGTCTAAAGGCAGCCACTTCACGACATCCGCTGAAATGAGGTTCTTTTGGCTCCCATTTGCCAACAATGGAAACGCTGCATCTGCGGAGCCATTTAACCCACATCTAGGAGTGGAAGAGATGTTCCTCCTCCTCACATAGGATCTTCTCGGTTTCCTCCTTCTCGGGATCTTTGTAGTGGCAACGAGTGGCATTGGGCTCCGCATCAATAACTCGCTTTCCCTTTGTCATTCCCCTTTGTCGAGTCTCGATTCGAAAGTCGCAGCATGCATCCGGGTCAGAAGCATACATCTCGAGCCTACCAGCCGGCTGCGGCCGGCCACTCACCCGTGTTGCAAGTGGAGCTCTTATGGAACTCACACCACTTTCCCATGTCCTTCTTTGGCTTTGGCGGTGTTTTTCTTTGCTTCGTGGCTTCGACGGAGTCGTACTGAGTCACGTGCCTTGGATCTGCCCTTTTCGTTACTGTGGTTTGGGAGCACCTTTCCCTTGCTTTTGATGCGCAGTATCCAAAGTCTCGCTTCTTGCTGCACTTTACCGCTCGACCCTCGCAGCATGTCGTGTTATGTTGTACCAGACTTGCCAGGAGATGTCGTGAACTCCATTACCTCCCGAATGTATCCGTGCAGGTATCAACCGTGATACTTTAGCACTGCATATGTTTCTCTGAATCTTTGATACCCAACTTGGTGCGCGAGGGTATGGAACATATTCGTCGGCCTCATGCACATCTTGATCCCTTTTGTTTGCTTGCCCGGCGTGGTCCATTGTATGTACTTGTCCTCATAGCTCCCCATGGGAGAGTACGTTCCTTGAGCGGTGTCTCGGAAAGCACTCAAGTGGGTACGACCGAGAACGTAGAGTGGCTGCCTCGTCTGCCCTTTTTCTCGCGATGGGTTTCCCCACTGCAGTCCTTCACATGGGGGCGGCTTTGAGGAGTGCAAAATAATCTTCTCCCTACTCCGAAAAGTCATGAACCGAGAAATATCCTTCTCATGGATTCAACCAACCATCCTCCCATGGCATCTCAGACCTATTTCGACCTCCAAATATGGGAATGTCAAAATTTACTTCGCACCTTAAAAGGAGTCACACCTCCAAAGAGTGGGCAGCTGGATGCGGATAAGCTACCATCGGTGAGCGGCCATCGAAGGATCGCGGGCAAAGTTATCCATCATCGCGTGCCTTTGTTTTCAAGGGCCTCCTTGAGCAATATTTGATCAGGATCTCCTCGCTCCCTCATCTTTCTTTCGTCCCCCATGGGGCGTCGTCGGGGTTTGCGAGGTCTGTACTCTGCAAAGGTTCCACGAATCGAGCCCTAACTCCTTATACCCCGACCTCGTTGGGGACATGCAAAGAAGGATCGAGAAAAAGCGGACCGCTCCGATTCACCACTCGTCCGGTTTATGCAGGAAATGCTGACAGAACAACACATGAGCCATGAAATACAGAGATGCAAAGTGGAAATAAACACTTCATTTTATTAATATCGAAAGAACTCAAATTTTGCTTATAGACGTAATGGAAATAAAACTAGCTGTAGGGCGTTGGTAGTGATATCCGCGAGGAGAGGATGACGGCGGCTATAAGCTCTACGAGCGGGAGTTACAATGAGGCTCGAGGGCCTGCTTGTATTGAGAAACAATGGAGAACCATAAACATCCAAGAAGCCTAACCCTAGGAGATGAAAGCGCGTAAACCATGGGGCGTTTCGGGTAAAGTGGTGTTTCAACTTCCCATGGACATAACTTTGGCATACTATCTCCGTTTGACGCACATGATACATCATTAGAAAAGATACTATCCGAGGACTACAACTTTCTCCAAGAATATAATTCTGGAATGAAATGATACATAATTATATTTTAAGCTGGACGTGCGATGCCCAAAAAAATGTCGCTTTAGGGTCCTCAAAACGCTCCGGAAGTTCAAAGTGGACCCGAAAAGCTCGCTAAAAAATAGTAAGTTGTGCCGAAACAGCAAAAAGCCGAAAAGAGGCAAATGGTGGGGCCTCCAGGAAGTAGGGATAGGCTGGGTGGCCACCGGTATCCACCCGGATCATTGAGTGAGCCAAAGAAAAGTAGCTTTCCTTACATTTTGAGTACGGCCTTGCACTGCGAAGAGGACTAGTGTTGCAAAATTATGGGTGAGTGGAAATTAAAAGAGGCGTAAGAACGTTTTTGGATTTCAAACATCAAAAGTCAGAGAAATCTTCTATCCTTCCTAGCACCTCATGGAAAACTGGGACTCCAGCAAATTCTACCGCGCCAAATACGTGGAAAAATGCCTTATGGCGAGCAAAATGGAGCGCGGTCCTCGGCGTCGCTACGTGAGTTAGGGTTTCATGTGGCAACGAAGAACCTTGTATAGCTTTTTTCAAGGATAGGAAAGGAGAATATTGTCAATTAATCATCACATGAAACTTCATCACCATTTTGAAAATCGTGCCCCAATTTGAAACAATAAGACTACCCAACTATTTCATTATTTAATTTTGATTGTGTAATACAAAAAAATATCCTAGATAACTTAAATAATGTAAAGACACTTTTGCAAAAATTTGAGTGAGAGAGACCTTCGATTACATTTATTTTGAAGTTCCACTTGCATTTTAAGCCATTTTAATTAGTCTTTCATGGCTATCTAGTAAAAATTTCAACCTCTTTGGTAGAAATTTGTTTGTCACTTTGTATTAGAAATGCGAAAAATCAAATGCAAATAAAAATGACTTTGATAAAATGCAAACGTGCGCTACATAAAAATGATTTTTTAAAACTACATTAACGTACTGATATCACGCGCGCATTTCGCTCGGCTCTCGCGAGAACAACATTCGCTTTCCTCGCCTCTTTGCAGAACGACATTCGCCCTCGGCATTCGCCCTCGGCTCTTGCGAATCAGCATTTCGCCCTCGCTTCTGTACAAATGGTAAGTTCTTCTTTGCGGTGCCCTTCCTCCTATAGTAGGGCTTTGACCTTCTATTTGGGCTGGAGCCTACGAGAATACAAAGGTCAGTGATTGGATTACGGGGCAGCCTTGCCTAGCATATTTGTGGAACTGCTTACCTCACGGGAATGATAATGTCAGAGAACGGGTAGCAACGTTCATTTTAGAGGCACTTAAAATTATTCTTCCCAACTATCTTTATATGTCCGTAATTTTGGAATTTGATTTAAACTACTACCCAACTTTGGAGTTCAACTCGGTGTTCGTGTAAGGTCGTTTGGGATTTGGAAATATTACTTGGAGCTATCGCATCATTTCAGGGATCTTTTGCCCTCAGTCATGGAGCTCCTCGAGGCAAGTGCTTGCTCTGGTTGAATGATACCGCAGAATTTCGATGATACGAAATGCTACATGGGCTCTTGTCAAATTTTTTACCGTGGTCAAACCCCAAATCCACTATTCGAGCAAATAAGCGAGAATACATTTTTCACGCCTCTTCTTCTTGGTTCTCGGACATCGTGGATATGCGTATCTTGGTGCTCGGGTAGATTTGGACGTACATGGACCCAGGTACTTGTTCATTACAATGACTCAGCCATCGGGTTTTAGAAAATGCTCGGAATTTGGTTTCACAGGGATTACCCTTGCTTGCAATTCTCGATTATCAATCACATTCAAAAAAAGTCTTTCATAGCATTGTTGAGTCTCTTTGTAGGTGTGAATTTCCGAGGCAATTCTCATCACATGCGAACTAAATTTGTCCGTCCTTTTCAATACTCGCGCTGTATGCCAGAACAGCATAAACAATCTAAGTGTGCCAATGCAACAACAACAACACCTCACGTTGACGATGCCCGCAATTCACCCTCTTCGCACGCATGAATGACTATGGCACCATCTTTTGTGAGCAGTCTACCTGGAGATCTGAAGGTACTGGTTTCCTACGAGGGGATCATGGAATTTCAACATCCAAAATAGTATCACACTTGCAACACACTATGCAGTAGGGAGACAACATGATTCATCGAGGATCTGTGGACGCACTCACCCCCAAATAGCCTCCGTGGCTGCTGCAGTGCGATCATCTGGAGCACAAATAAATGCTCACCCATCTCGATTGAACAAGAGTCAGGGACCCACATTGGTTACAAAGGAGAAACACGTTTGAAAGAAGAAGAAACTTTTGTATTAGGGTCCATGAAATCTCTAAGCAGTCCCATCAGACTGATGCTCACGCACCACTTCAAATTGCATCTCCCAACTCCATGCTAAGGCTCCCTTTGTGCCATTTCTTCGGATGAGCATCTTAACTCAAGTTTGATTCCAAAAAACCCAAGTTCCCTGCTCTATGCCCAAGACCTGCGATTTACAATCGGTAGAGTTCTCGAGCGAAATACTTCACAATAGGAAGCAAAAGAAACATACGCAGGCCCAACAAAGAAACATAGATTGATAATTTTTTGTGCGAAAATTCAATCAAGTGACTGAGAAAAACATAATATCAAACACAACCAATCCACAATGGAATTTTGAACATGAGGATTTATAACCACGAGAAAACCCTCTCCCGGAGTTGGGCAAAATAATTCGCGAATGGCTTTAAGATTCTACTAATGAGCGCTGCGACACCATAGCAATTACTGTCCACCGTGAAACTCTACCGGAAGCAAAGCCCTTGTACGCTTTCTACATTTCCACAGAGGGAAGCCAAAGGAATCTTGCTATCTCTCATGATCCGGGCCCGAGAGCCAAATCCTTTGCGTGATGGCTTGTGCTCGCTAAATGTGGATCGTCGTCTTAGCTTTGCCTACGGTTCTCATTTAGGATCGAGCTACCGATCTCGTCAGGCTTTTGACTATACAAACTTGTTCAACAGGGAAAATGTTGACTCGTCTATATATAGGAGCTTCGATGGGTGCTCTCGGAAACACTGCGGCTTTGTTTTGTCTACGATTCAAGGTAGAACTATGTTGGCCTTGGATTTTTAGTCCTTGGAACTTAGTTCTCTCATATTTTCCATCCCATCACCGTTACTCATCGAGAAACACATAACTTCATGATATCAAAATTGACCATTTTTGGCCATTTATCTTTAGTAATGGTACAACCTTAATTTCAAGTGCATCTCGCACGACATCCGAAGAGCACTCTCAAGTTGTTGGCCCGCATTTTAGCATAACTACTACATTCTAAATGCCATGCTCTGACATTTATATCAACCATAAGCATTCTTAAGGTAGTTCCACGTTTCGTGAAGCAGAAGGAACAAGCCTACGACGGCACGCCTATCATAGTGGTACAGCGCGTTCGTAGTTTATCTTTTATAAACCTCCAATTTTCCAAACGTAGTAGAGACTACAGGCTGCATCTAAAATTTTGGACAAATCTGTTTAGTATTCTACGAGAAAATGCATTAAGAATAAAAAAATCCCACGATTTGTAAAAAGCCCACAATTTTGTAAAAAAGCCCACATTTTGTAAAAAGCTCACACTTTGTAAAATGCCCACTTTTATTTTCTTTTTTGCTTATATATGAGCTCCCATTGAGTTCAACAAGTCTTGGGTTTTCTACACCATCGAGAGAGATTTATTGTTTTCTTTATAGGATAATTTGCATCAATGGAAGAAAACATCGAGAGCTGGATCTCGTAAAAGGGTGAAAGCGTGCATGGCGAGTTTATTGCCCTTGTAAAAAATGTTGTATGAGAAATAATGTTAGAGTTTTAATAAAGAACAGCGACATGTTGCATCAGTAGGTAAAATATGGGCACATTGATGGTAGGACTCGAATGACTATCGTCTCGTGGTAATTAATTATCTATCTTCATTTTGATTATATTGTAAAATTTTATATTATTTTAATATTTTTTATATGCGCACTCAATGTTTAATTATTAATGTTTGTAATTTTCATAAAGGCACGCTTGTCAACTTTTTGCGTGATGATCAACCGACGCCAACACAAATAGTAGTAGATTAGATGATGTTGCACCGATGACTGAGAGAATATTGCGGCAAATATTAGTATTTTGGAAATGATGTTTTACAAGGTGAAGAACATGAAGCGAATGATGAAGGTAATTTTAATGATCCCATGGAGGTAGATCATGATGAGCAGAGTAATGAGACCGAGCCACATTAATGATGGGACAAATCAAATGCTTCAAGACTTGTATGGTAGCAAGTCGGACGATGATGGTGGAGATATGCGTTGACGCGTATTTATGATTGTACCTCGATCGAAAGGTCAAGTGAACGACTTTTTTGAACACTCAAATGCAACTCTTCTCTCCGCGACATCGTGGCCGGTGAACTTCTAAAGGTTATGAATAATTTGCAATCGATGACATGTATGACACAACTCCTAAGGTATGCAATATGTATATATGATCACATATATGTAAATGTTGATTATTTTTCCCTTTTTTTAGTTGTAATAAATGTGTAAAATAATAACTTATATATAAGTTATTATTTTACACATTTATTACAACTAAAAAAGGAAAATATCAACATTTACATATATGTGATCATATAACATATTGCATATAGGAGTTGTGTCACTGTCCCCAGACAAATTCATAACCTTTAAGTTCTACATCTCTATATTGTTCTTGGTGAACTTAAAGGTTATGAATAATTTATTGACAGATGTATGACACAACTCCTAAGGTATGCAATATGTATATATGATCACATATATGTAAATGTTGATTATTTTCCCTTTTTTAGTTGTAATAAATGTGCAAAATAATAACTTATATATATATATATATATATATATATATATATATATATATATATATATATATATATATATATATATATATATATATATATATCATAGTTATCAAAACCGACCTGGCCAGTGCGGCCGCCCAGGTTGGAGCCGGGCCTTACAACCCGGTCAATAAACCTATTCTCACCCGTTTTAAGCGCAACGGACCCAAATCACGCCATGCATATGAACCGACTGGCGGAGTGTATAAACTGCCCAAATTCGTACTTAACCTGGGCCATTAGGTGCTCCTCCAAGAGTTTGAAAATTCCTCGCTGTCTCCTCCATGAGCTGCAAAGTCACTCTATTATACTAGCCATCAGAACTTGTCTAATAACTCATACTCAACACCCTATAGTAGCAACAATACACATGATGGCCCGATAAATACAGAACGTGGCCTAGCATAAAATCCCTGGCAAAGCATGCAACCTCAGCAAGTGTACTTCGATGACAATTTCTCGTTCTCAAACGAAAATCGATAAAGCAACCTTATTTCCACACTGCGCTAGGAACCGCCCGGACCTCTCTCCCCGGCTCACCGCAAAGCGGCAACATAAATACAAAACCTTTCACACAGCATACAAGCAATTTGATCATGGCATCGAAGTCCGATGCAAATGGTCGCGAGCGCTCACTCAAGGGACAACAACATACAACCTAATGAAAATGTGACTTAGCAATAATAAACTGACCACTAGAAAATTCCCGCTTTGGAAATGCACTAAAATGGCTAAATGAAGTTTCCTTCGGGTTTTTAATGAATCTTTTCAGATAGATAAATTTTGTCAAACACATTGTGAGCAAGACTTTGGCCGAAGTTGTAATTCTCCTCAAACTTGTTACAAATAGCACTAATAAAGTCGGTTTCATAAACCAATTCAATACCTCTAAGTGTTGTAGATGTTTTTCTAGAAATTTATCGGCAAAGCGAAACATAGATAATGAAGAATACAAGATCTTCAAAATCGATGGTCTGATATATATATATATATATATATATATATATATATATATATACGTATACCCGTATATATATGCTAACCTTGTGACTGTCTTTAAGGTCCTGATACAATGAATTGACCATGAATCCGAGGACAGTATTGTGTCGTATATTATAATATTAACTCAACAATAAAACACGATGAATAATATAAGAGAAACCTCGATACATTACTTCCAACAAGTTTGCTTTATGTATTTTGCGATGATATGTATTGCATTTGGTGCCATTTTGATATATTCACCTTTCGCATGGTATATAAATGAGAAAATTTTTCATATTTTTGTCTCTATCGCTTGGAATCATGGTTGCAAATCTTAAAAACGATGTATCTCATTTTATTAAAAAATAATTATTTAGCTCATTTGTATTTTTTTAAAAGCCAGCTTCATTGAGATCGTAGCGTCACTCTGGCCAGACTGTTCACGGCTCGAAACCCGGCTCATTAGCTCCACCGATCCTAGCCACCGGTTTCCTATTTTAATAACTATGATATATATATATATATATATATATATATATATATATATATATATATATATGTATATATATATATATATATATATATATATATATATATATATATAATTAATAATCTTTACAAGACACTACTTTTGTTTTTACTTGTTGTAGATTGTTGGGTGAATATTTGTTACCATCGCCAAATACTTTTTACCTCAAACATATCGAGATCCACGTGCTATTATGAAACACTTTGGAATGGAATATAACACTATAGTATGCATGTCCTAAAGATCATATTATATATTACGGAGAACATGCGGTTAAAACGATGATATCGAAATGTGGTACCCGTAGATATCGAACGAGATCAACTAACCAAAAAGGTGCCTCAAAAGGTTCTTCGTCATATTCCCATAATTCCACGTTTGCGTAGTGAATGTTCGGGTGTAGCGGACATAGCACGGCTTATGGATCACCATTCAAAGAATAGAAGTGGAGACTGGGTAGTTCTTTCGAATGCACACTGACATGGTTACTTGCATTTAGAGAAATCGAGGAAAAATATGTAGATTTTAAAAAATGAACCTCGTAATGTCAGGCTTTCATCGCGGTAAAGATGGACAGGTTAATCCATTCCGAGAGCTTAGATCTACTTACTCAAGAGAGTAGGCTCTATTTTTGTTATCAGCAATAACATTCCTCCTTGGATGTCAATAAAGAGGGAGCACATAACGTCGACTATGATTATTCCGAGTATTTGATACATGTTTCTTTGAATGTAACATTTTCTATTTTCTCTTGTTGCTGCATTAAATATATATTTTATTTATTTACTTACTTATATATACATATATCATGGGAGTAATTATTATGTACCGTAATTTTGAACAATTAGGTAAGTACCGGAGTCAAAGATATGAATGTATATATTGAGCCTCTTATCGATGAGCTAATACAGGTATGGCATGGCATCACTATGTATGACATCACTAAACCAATCAAGCGAGAAGAGATTTCAATGTCACGGAATTGCTTCGTATGGACAAATTCATGATGCCCCGCGGGACTAACACATGTTTGTGGTATGTAATATTTCATCGCACTCATAATATAATACATAATTATCTAAACGAGATATACCATATTTGCATGTTTTTAAAAATGATCCTCATAGTATATTAATTTGGTATTAGCATCCATCTATCGTCGGTGTCTTCCAAGCAAAGTGGATTTGCATGTCCAGGTCTAGGCCCTAAGATGAAGTATCGTCATTCGCCAGTACTTAGATGGTGTTTGATGAGTTTAGGCACTTCCTCCCTGTAGGAACCATAAGTATCGTATCATGCGAAAAACATCTTTTCAAAGATAAAGAAGAAACTAGATTAAAACCACGAAGAATGACACCTCGACTTGTGGATGTCGGGAATATAAAAGAATTAATAATCGTCGTGGCACTGGTAGTACGTAATTTGTGTGTGTATATATATATATATTATTTGTTTATGTAATGTTTGGAATTTTTGTTTTAACTAATGAATTTATTTTATTGTATTTTATAATTAATATTGTTCTCCGATTTTATTTTCATTCTTTGATATCAAGGTCATCGTCGCCAGTGAAGGTACTAATGTGTACTTCCACGGAATGAAATGTTATCCTTCTCAATTCGCGAGGTTGCTCCTACTATGAGGACCTAAAATAGCTCATTTGTTCGATACCATGCATGTCGAAGAATGTGACGAAAATGTTATGAAAGCGAACCACAGATGGTGCACATGATAGAGATAAAATTGACGAGAATTCTGTGCCGACATTTCGGGAAATCAAATCATGCAATGAAAAGTGTGATCGACGCGATAAAATAACAATGGAGGTCGAAATTATAATAATATTCCATGGTTATTAATGGGAACAACAAAGCAAATGATGTAAAAGGAGGTCGTTAGAGAAATTAAATTTCCAACGAGGTTTAGCTGCAAACATAAATAATATCTTTTAACGAAGAAAGGGTGACTTCGGTGTGAAAACACATGATTGGCATACCTTTGTTAAGGTAATTTTGGTATACATTTTTGTTTGTTATTGCATGAATACATATTTTAAATTTTCCTCTAAACGTTTAATTTTGGAAAGTCCAATAATCCATTCATTTTTTATTGTTATAGTATGTTACTACTCTGTATCTCTCCCAAGCACGACTTTCGACAACAATGTCAGAAACAAGTTATATATGGTCTTAGTAAATACATGAGGTAAGTAGTTTTAGACTTTATACGCAAAATCTAAATTAAGCTACAATTTCTTTTCGTACTTGATGAAATGATGTATTAATTTACTTGTAATGAAATATATATTATGTTTCATTTGAAATAGCCGTGCGTAATGATTTGCGGATGGCTGGTTGGCATTGGAAAGAAATCCATCGAGATGAAATAAAGAATTGGAAGAGAGAACTCCTCGGCTAATGTGTGCAAATGCAAAAAGTATCTACCTCCAACATTTTTCCAATGCACAAGAACACTACTTTGACACACCAAGTTGAGGAGATTGAAATGTGTGGACCTGAAGTACACACAAGGTCAATGTGGATGGTCGAGAGGCACACGAAATCCCTTGAAGGCTTTGGTTAAACAAAGAGCACGACCTCGAGGGTTCTATGGTGGAGGGATATGTGGTATATCAATCCATGGTGTATATTAGTCATTATCTTCCTAAATTAGCTGCACCAGCCATGAAGGCGGTAGGATTTTCATTTGGGATGTGAACTCCATCAAAAAATTTGAAGAGAGGAGCACACGGTGGGAAAAGGTAGTAATTGAAAGAAAGTAGTAGAGGTTAAAGAATTTATTATGTATAATACACATAATGTTTCATTTTTTACATCATGTATATGATCATTATATTCATTTAGGTCTTATTCTTTCAGTATTTTATTAATTAATATAATTTACCAACGGTTATAAGTAATATTTATTAATATTGGTGAATTATTGTTTTTTATCTCGGGTGCTCAAGATTATGAGGCACTACTTTTATACATCGCAAACAATCTTGAGTGGATGAGTGAATGGATTGAAACATGTAAGAAACACGTAACGACGATAGGTTATCATGGCAAATCTACTATCTGCGGAGATTGCATTAGTAGAAGCGTATCGTAGTGGAGATGGAAATGTTACGGACGAAATCGATTTAGCATATGGTTTGAAAGATAGAAAGGTAAGACGATTAATTCACCTTTATTTTATTCATTACTTATTTTATACTATATTTATAATGTGACAAGAAGTTTGATTTTTCATTTAATTTTTCATGCTTTGTGTAAATTATATGTTTAATTATTAATTGAGAATGCATCTTTTTCATGTTTGGCATACTGCAGTGTACTTGAAACACGCTAGGCATATTGTGGTGCGTGGTCGAAATCAATTTCGCGTTAAACAAAGTTGGATGATGACGGTGAAAACTACGATAGTAGGATAAATGCGAGATTCCAGGTCACTAATGTTTACTCCGGGAGTAGCCAGAGACATCCTCGAGAATCCGAGAAATAGATATTATGGGTTCTTAGATGATATAGTCGAGTGTGACTCTAATTCCTTCCAAAATAGTTTTGTTCGACGTCAAATGGTATAAAGCTGTGAATGAATGTACATGATGATGATAGAACACTTATTCAACATGACAAATGGATCTCCAATGGTTAAAACATCGAAAGTTTGAAGCGAGGAAAAAGATCGCTATGTTTTTCCAAGCCAATGCGAACAACTCTTTTACTCGCAGGTTCCAAGTGAGAAAGAATGGTCATTTTGCTATTAGATATGATCCAAGAGGAAGGCCAGAGAAGTATACTGTAGGAGAAGAAGATGATATTGATCAAGAAGAAGACATGCAGCGTGTGTAGATGAGCCAGAAGATGCATCGTACGGACGAAGAAGATATCTTAGAAGATGAACCCAGGGCACAGGAGATGAGGCAAAAATTATTGATGATGATGTCGATGAGGATATTATTGAAAATGACATAATTGATGATGATGATGACATGGTCGATCATTTCAACACCTGTTTCCTCGAATCGAATGTTGATATAGATGTACGATCAGCTGGATGAAGATCAAGAAGATACGCGTAAGAAGAATATTGACACGAAATGTTATGTTCGAGTATGAGCTAGTATGTTATAACTTTATATTTTAATATGTAGGAGATTATCTGTCTGTTGGGAAAATCTTGCCGAGAGGGTGAATCAGTATGAGAGTTGGGATCGAAAACTTTTCACCGCAGATCTTATTATGCGCTGTTAATTCTTTACTTGAGATTATTGCATCATTTCTTTTGGTAAACATGTGAAAAGAAATAACTTGAGAATAAGCCATTACACAAAAAGGAACACATATGAACACCCGCATTTAAGGTGGAAACCCAATTTGGGAGAAAACCACTGCACCGCTCTGTCCATCTCGACCTTCAAATATTTATTATAAAGAAAACATCTTACAATTTTGTACTGGTGCGGACTCATACCAGCACGCGAGTGCACCAACCCGCAAAAGGCTTCAACCTTCTCTCGTTCTCCGGCCTCTCCCGGAAGGGAGGCTTCGACTGATTTAACACGCACTTGAACTTGCAGAAAGCTTCCTCCACTTCCTATGCGTTAAGACTTCGTACCCTGAGATCCACCGAAATTTCTTCAATTTCTTCACCGTACTTACACCGAGCTTTTCTTTTATTATTTCTTTGCCGATCTTCCTGTGAGCTTTTTCATTTCCTCGATCAACTCCATAGGTGCATCATGGATTTAGCGTTATCAGGACACGTAGAGTTTGATCATGCAGTATCTCATAGAGAGATTTTTATTTCACAATGCCTCTAAGTACGCCACACCTCGTACTGCGACTCACCATCACCTTATATAGTTTTTGCCTTCATCGAAACCATAGTGTCAAAACCATTCAATTGCTAATGGTATTATTAAAAGGTCGAACCAATCCAAATTGAAATCCCGATCTTTGTTTCTTTCCATGCTCGAATTGTCCCAAAGGTAATCTCTATCTCACGCCAAAGTAATACTATAGCCAAGGTAAAGTACCAATAACGCGCAGCGATGGTTTCTTTCTTTTTTATTTATCAAATTCATGGGGTGAGTAAATAAATATTATTCACAACCTTTGGAAATTAAATATATAGCAGAACTTTATAGTAATAACCAACGCTTTTATCAAAAGGCTTTTTAAATAGACCTTTTCAGATTCCGCACATACATAGTCGATGGCCCAATCAATATAATTTAGCTCGGGGCCCTATCGCTTACGATTGTTTCCATCCGATAGCTGACGAGGAAGCACATCTACTCGAACATCCAGATGATCCGACGAGATATCGTCTGCGGTGAGTGACGCATGGATAAATCGCGCCATGGCAGCCGTACGCGTGCAACAGGTAACTTTCACGCATCTACGGCAAATGAACATACGTCCCGATGACGCCTTCCTCGAAATCAACGGTGCTTACCAATGAGCCGCCGGCATCCGCGGGTCGAGCAAATAACGCGCGATGGCGCACGAGTGATGGTACCGCTGTGGAGCCGTACAAGGACGCGTGTCGTGCAGCTCTATGGAATCACTCCCAAACCTCTTGAAAATTGCTTTCGTCCGCCGAAGGTGGTGCGATATAGAAACCACAAACCACCTTTATCGGTTTTTGGCTCAGTCACGGCTCCGCTGCTTCCACGCGTTACGCTCAGCGCCTCACGTTTGTTATGTTCCGCCTCTTTCCTCTTCCGGGTTCCGTCTCATGATTCCAAAGGGTTAGTCCATGTTCCACCAGAAAGGTTCAATGCCAAATGCTCTATTTTAGTTCTTTTCGCGTTATAAGCAGTTTTGCTCTCGCTCCTCGCTCCCTTTCTCCATGAAAGCGACTTCGGCTTCCTTACTAATAAGCGTAGACCCTTCCATCATATATTTAGCGAATATATATAACTCCACTGTCACCCAGCTTTGGACACACCGTCAAGCCGTGTTAACACCGGCCTCCTCGATCGACATACAGAGCACAAAGGGTTTCTTACGGATGTCGATTATCCTTCATCGGGATGCATACATATGTTCACACATGAATTAACTCGTCCTTATTTATATGATCGATTCTTCATTAAATATAGAGCTTTGCCATCAAGGACAATCATATAATAGGATATAGGAAACGTATTACCAACATTGTCTTTAAATAATTTACTAATTAAGCGGGTTTGTTGCATGTTGTTTATTATTTCAAACCAATAAATAATGGCCTTACTATTGTTTATTATTTCGCGAGATTCGCGATTCATTTGATTCTATGGTCGAGTCCTCGTGAAAAAACCAATTAAACACTTAAATAGTCAAGATTTGGAAAGACGGGCTTTTACCCCCACCATAAATTCGTTGAAAAACTCCGACCTTCGAGCTCGGCTCTAACATGCCAAGATCGAGGTGGATTTAAAGCATGATCGCGAATGAAAATGAATCGGATATTCGGGATGCTTTTGAGGCGTAGATCCATAAGCCCCATAGATGAAGATCCCATTGCTTTCTGCAAATTTCTTTTACGTGATTTGAAAGCACAAGAGCATAGTGTTGCTCGAATACAAATTAAGAGGACAACTATACCAAGTCTGAAATCAACTCTGACCTAGTTCTAGTGCTCTCGAACTTACCAAATTAAAGCCATGCTGAGGATTTGCAATCTCTAATGGGAACGGTAAGTGTAGTTTTGCCCAATATCGAGTTTGAATGTCCAGGAGCTCTGCATCAGGCCTCGGACCTAATCGTAATGAACCCCAACTAATTCAATGTGATGAAAATATGGACTTTGATGATGATCGGGAAAACAAGCCGCAGCATTTTGGCAATATTAGAAGAAAGCGTAGAGGTTTCCCGTGATCGATTGAATCAACTCAAAGTCACAAGACATCCACTGCAAAGTTTGTAGCGGACGAAAGGAGAACTCGGCCTCCGCTTCCCATGATGATGGATGCTGACTCTTTTCCACGATATAGCAAATTCGCAGGGTGTGGAGGTTTTAATTATTGTACTTAATTTTGTGGGTGTTATAATTTATACATTTTGGGATTTTCTATTAGAAATAGGGAAAAAGCCCAGTTATATTATTCTCATGGCTCTAAAATTTCTATATTTGAAATAAAATTCACCAATTTCTATTTATGAATTTGCCTAAATATTTGATGTAGTTTAAATAGGATGTAGTTCATTTCAAAGGCTCGTTGAAATTTTTCTAGAAACTATGATTGGGATTTCCAAAGAATATTTATGCACTCTTTAAATTTTCCCTTAACATAAAGGGCAGGCTTGATGTATGAGGAATGCAGTACTGTCCAATATCCAGGAGAAGGAAATCTGAATATAAAGCTCCATATGGGCTTACCCCAAACACGTGGGGTGGTCTGTCAGGTTGATCGGAAAGCTGACTCGGTTTCAGTATGGTCGCTCACGGTAAATATGTTGTGGCGACATACGTGAGTTGCACGATTGGACTCGGGTTTCGTACATGGGACTTTTATAATAAAGAAATTATGGCATTCCATACTGAAATCGGAAGGCCTTCACTTCAACGTCCAGACACCATCTCTCCAGCTGCTGGCAGAGAGGATGTGCTTGTGGAGAAATTTTGGCTTTAGCAAATGTTGTGCCGAGAATCAACATTGCTGGTATTGTGCCATGTGGAGCCTCTTATGAGTATCTATCGTCGGTTGCCCAAAAGACGAGTTTAATATTTATGATATTCGTGATGGAGATCCTTTGTGAGGTCACGAGTCTGTTTTGAAAGTTTTAGGTTTCATATTAAATCCTAGATGCTCTGACAACAAGGCCACATTGAAATCTTGGATACATGTTTCATGCCAAAAATCGCCAGTACCTCCCATAAAGTACACAATCTTGGACCACTACTGTATAAATCTTGCTTCTCGGACAATATTACATCTCCCTCATTATCACGTGGTGTTCATTCACGCATAGCACAGTACTGTCTGTGGCAATCATTTTGGCAATCGTGTCACTAGATATTGTGGGTACAAGGATCTAGGGTCTCCACATGCAAGCTATGTGTTGCTCGGAGACTCACTGCCTGTCCTTAAATTCTGTAAACATAGTAGTGATGCCAATGCTTCTTTCATTTTGTATGCATAAGACGATTTTTTTGCTCAAAGTCCATAATTGTTTTTAATTTTTTATCCATCCCGAGCTTTGCTGTGAATGCATAGGTTTTTCAAGCCCAACACATATATCCGTTATATCTTTGCACTTTTCCTTTACTAACTATTTGAAATTTCTAGTTATATTTAGAGGTGTCTTTTAAGGGATGAGGGGAATTACTTGGATTTGAGTCGTCGCTAGGCTTATCATTTAATCTCCTGAAATGAAGCCCTATGAATCGTGGCACTATATGGGCATGCGGCTCACTTTGTTAAAATATGCTGATACAATATGTTGTACATGAGGCCTGGAATCTAGGTAACATTTCCCTGGGAATATATTAATTTGCGAGGCATGCTGTAAAGAGAGATAGAGGTTTGAGTAAAATCAAAAACACGAACATGAAGAAAAAAAGAGGCAATTATTTTATACGGATAGAACCAAGACAAACTATCTCCTCATTAATAACAAAACCTCGCTCCAAAAATCATATGTACAAATTCTAGAAGTCGAAAAGTTGAAAATTTCTAAAATGGAACCGGAGCCCTTTTCAAAAGAATAAATTTAGTAAAAACGAGGGTGAAGAAAGTTATCTTATCAAAATTTGCTATCATACCTGTTATGCAAGGAATGACTCAGAGTCCCGAGCATGAGTGAGGCCGAGGAGATTGCTCGCCGCATGTAGGCAGCGGTTCTCTTCTCCAACACGATGAAAAGAAAATTCTTAGCTTTGGAGTCCGAAGCAGGAGTCACAACTTAGAAGTTGGTAAGGAAAATTATCGGGAGTTGTTGCCGATTGGCTTGGAGTTCGCAGACCTCATTTAATTTCTTTAATGCATTTCCTTCAATGCTGCAGCTGTCAACGGCGAGGGAAACCTTTACACAGTCAAACCTATTAGACCCGTCACGCCACGAGGAAAATTTGACGTGATCACCGATCATCGATTTTCTTATCAGTGATAACAAATATTGGAGATTTACTCTCATGTTTTAAAGTTTCATAAATTGAAACCGCTCGTTTGGTATACCGACGCCTTGTAAGCGATCGCTCTTCCGACGTTTTCAACGATTTCCATTTTCGGCTGGCCTGCGTGACTGTCCGTCGATATTGCGGCTTGATTCTAGAAACGTCGGAAGAGGCGGCAACACAAAGACGTCGGAAGGGCGACATTCAAAATTTCCTGGACCACATTTTACGTCTGGACTCGTGACGCTCTTCCTAGACGTAGATATTGCGACGCTACTGGAAAAGCATCGGTCTATGTGACACTTTGACGATGCGTCGCTATCCCACACTTTTGTACGGGCGTCTGGAAATGCGGCGGTTTAGACATGTCGAAAGAGCGACGCATAAAGACGCTCGGAAGAGTGACGTTCAAAACGTTCCGACGACATTTTCGCCTGAATGGCGACACTCTAACAAACGTCGCAGAGCGACGCTAAAGCACGTCGCGACCAAATTTCGTCGGAATGGTGACACTTTGCAAACGCTTCCGTTTGGGAAACGTCGAGGAAGAGCGACGCGTGTTTGGAAGCGACGGAAAAAGTGTCTGCGTAGTGCGACACTTTCGTAAATGCGTCGAAATTGCGACGGCGCACGACAAAACTAGCCTCGTGCCCTCGAGCTCGTCGGCTCTTGCGACGACTATGTGTCGAGAATAGCGACGATTTGGCGCGTCGGAAATTGCGCCAAATTTTCTAGTGTGGTCATCCAATATCATACAAGTAAAAATATCCTTGGAATACTCCTATGACTGGGAGTTCCAATATGGATCTATCCTCCATAGTGACAACGTTGATGATCTCTCATGAATAACATCTATCATATAGCTACACTCTTCTTTGACATCTCCCATGTCAAAGATGCAAGTTGGAAAGGTCGATATCCTTTCCCGTTTCTTTACGCCACAATGTAGAATCCGAAATGGAAGTGGAGTACCGATGATGTTGAGAGAATTCTCCCTCTCTCCTTGAGTCTACCCCAAGACTCCCAGCGCTATATCAAGCTCTCCCAAGGTTCCCGCTCCTCCGAAATCACCGAGTGGTGCCTCAACTGGTGTAGCATCCATCCTCCCTCTGGCGATCCAGTGGTCTCCCCGGAAAAAAATGTCTCCATGCGGTGAGACATCATCATCAGAATGGTTGCATATATGAATGAACAAATTTGTCCATGCCCTCACTGCGCAATCCAGTCTTCTCCTCAGGTGCATCAGCCTCCTGAAGTGGATAGGGATCTGTACATCTCACCTCATGGTGTTGGTTCTCCTCCCTACCTTCTCCTTGTGTCTCCATGGTTCCACACCTCCTCAACAATGGCACATGTAGAGCATGTGTTGTGCCTTGATCTCCACATATGAGATCCGGGACTCCTTGCAAAGATGCAAGAATCCTCTACTTGGAGCAAGAGCTCCTCCTTCCTCTATGAGGCACTAGATAATATCTAGGTGAAACAGAAAATGTTGGTTTCTCAATCTCTGCAACATGAATGGGAAACCTCCCAATGATTGGATCCCTCTTTGACAAAGAGACCTCCATGCTCTCTTGCTCAAAAGTGTGAGAAGAAATCCTTTCTTCCAGCAAGGTATGGTGCAATTTTTCAGCCTCCTCCATGGTTTTACGAAGTGGAATTTGCGTTTTCATGCAAGGGTTTTGTTTGAGTTCCCCGATTGGCTCCACCATGGGTGTCTCATGAATCCTTCTATCAAATATTTTTCACTAATGCCTTAGTGAAACTTGCATAAGATGTTAAGTTTACATTTCTTAAAGAAAAGGATTCAATGGTCCACCAAAGCATAAGCCTTACCTCTCAAATGAAGTGTTGCAACCTTGATGGCTTCATCTTCAAGAATGTGGTGGTGCTGCAAAAAGGTCTCTAACCTCTCCACCCAAGCTTTGGTTGAAACATGTAGGTGAACCTCCAAAGGTAGATAGAATAAATCTATCTTCGCTGCTCTCTTCCCTTCACCTTCATCTTGCAAAAACTCTAAAAAAATGAGATGATCTAGGACTTTTTCTGGTTTTGAAACTCATACTCTTTCAAGAAATCACTAAGGGTTTCTCTCCTAGCAACCTCTTTCTTCTCTTCCCATCTCTCTTCCAACAATCCCCGGGTGCATGTGATTGCACCATGTGTAGGGCTAGTGTAGATGTTGTTGGCAGTATGGATGTAGAGTGTTTTCCTTGATAAGTCCACCGAATGAAGATGAAGACATGAGATTATTGGCATGTGTTGTCCTTGATGGCACACACCGATGGTAGCTATTCTTAACTCGATGGACTCGGTAAATGATGTAACCGATGTGATATGATGTTTGTTGACAACATGATGTAGAGTTGATCTCAATGGCAACCCACCCGATGAAGATGATGGCAACTTACTTGATGAAGCAGTTTTTGATAGAATATGTTCTTGATGAAGTAAATCAACATGTATCTACAAAGGTGTACAGAAGGCAATGAAGAAAGGAATTCAAGATGTGCCAGATCTATGGATAAAAGAGTATGCCCCAAGGCATACGCAGACTGCTTCAAGGGAAGTCGCGTATGCACGCGGAAACAACGTTCCAAATCGTATGGGCAAAGCGCGCTCATAAAGTGGGAAACCAACCACCATGGTATTGACCCATTGTATTGGGTAATGATTCGTCTAAATGACCCCATCCAGGAATACCATTGGAAGTAATATTGTTTTGGCTCATGGTATTGAAAAAGGGGCCCGGTATTGAAGGGCTCATGGTATTGTTTTGCTCATGGTATTGAAAAAGGGGCATGTGGTATTGAAGGCTCATGGTATTGAAAAAGGCCCACAGTATTGAAAGATAAACCTATATATGAGAAGAAATTCATTGTGAAAATCATGAAAGTGGGAACAAGATGTTCCAGTTGAATAACATTTCTCTATGAAGTATATATCCGTATGGAAAGGGTAAAGGTTTGACAGAGATCCCAATTATGGTGCACCTAAGAAGAAATGATGAAGTTTAGATATCTAGATCCGAAATGTATCTCGTATTTGCTAGATCTCACGTTTATGGAGTGATTAGATTCGTGATGAGGCGAACATCTCAGTTCTAAGTAAAGGGCTGAACGAACCAAGGGGACCCTATCTGTTAAGTATGCAACTCGAAATGGTTGAAGATCTATACACTAGTCACATGTTAGAGGGAAGTGCCAGAGAGCACAGAAGCCAGCCAGAGAAAAAGTATGTGCATAAATTAATTACATACGTTGGTTGATGGAATGTATGCATATACTACATCGTAGAAAGGAGTTATGCAACCAGGCCTGGTCAGTCTCCGTGGTAAGAGATGTCTGATCTGCTTCCGCTCGTATTATAAATATCCGTTGTTGATGTTTCGATCGTGCTTAAATGTATGGAGTGGGTCCAATCTGAAAAATATGATGAAACGAGGCCCATGTTGTGCTCTTTGAGGTTACTGACCCTGTGGCACCTGATGAAATGGTCCATGGCTGTTCCTCTATGGCTGGGCTCTCTGGGCTGTGGGTCGTAGCTCTCTTCCGTGAGGTCAGGAAATCAGAGCAGGGTCGAGTTCTCCAAGAGAGTCAAACTGTTTTGGGTCAACTCCCTTCCAGAGAGGATGGTAAAACGAGTCAGTTGTAGCTCTTTCCAGAGAGTTAGTAAATGAGCGTATGGGTGCTCGTGGTCGGTAGGAGTCCGTACTCACATATGTTGTAAGATGTTTTCTCTATAATAAAAAATATTGAAGGCCGAGCAACTACAAATGCAAGGGTTTTCTCCCGACTTGGGTTTCCACCTAAAAAAATCCCGTGTTCATGTGTGATTCTTTTTATATGATGGTTTATTCTCGTTGTTAATGCACACGTTTACTCGATAACTTAAACATCGATGAATGAATGTTGCAAAGAACTAAGTTAATAACATTCCAGATATCAGATTCGCTAATACGCGAGTTGTATAAGAGATCATGGCACAGTTTACTAAAGGAAAGTAGCGTATGGGTTTTAAGGAATGAAAATGTAAAAAGTTTTGAATATGCAAGAAGACGATTCACCCCCCCCCCCCCTCTCGCGTATTTTTCCCAACAAACATGCTTGCTCACTCCTCATATGTCAATCTAGAGTTTTCTTTAGATTCAAACTCTTTCTCTCGAGATTCTTCACACATCTCCCTCCTTATTCTCTTTAAGTCTTCATGAATAATACGTACGTATTTAGGAAGAAGATTTGTAAGCTTATCCCCCTTTTTCTTCTCCCAAATATGGAGTCTTTTTCCTGCTCATTTCTCTATCTCCTTCTCAATGAGAGTAGGAAGTGTGGTCCTTCCTCTTCTTTCTCTTATGCTCCTTGGGGAGGTTCTTCATGGATCTGAAATATGATGAGATGAAACCCATCCTCTTCAATCTTCTGATATCTTGAGCGCGAGACTAACAGGTCGAGCCAAGGTTGATGCTTTGATACCATTGTAATATTCCAAATGCGGAACGAGATAGCAAGGCACTGAGTGGAGAACGCATTTTCTAGTAATGGCTACTATAGGAATTGAAACTAGGGACACGGATCCCTTATATCAAATGTATCTAAGTCCTAAATCCAAGAGGAGGTTTCAAAGGAAATCCCTCTAGGTGGGTTAAACGGATCTCCCACACCTAGTTGTCCTCGAGTGCCTGATGAAAGGGACCGCAACCAATGTGTAAGCATACCATGGAACAACAATGTTATTTTCATAAGACTAGAGTACATGAAGATTGTAAATAGCCATGTATATTATAGCAGTATTTGTATACAAGTCCTTGAGGAAAGAGTCACTCAAGTGATGCAATACTAACCTCAATGGAACATGCATGACAAAAGAAAACACTACTACATGAAGGAAGCCATGGCTATAACAACGTAGTATCTATAGGAGATAATGCAACATATAAAATGAAAATACAATGATATAGCAATATCAGCTCAAGAAGGTGGGGAGCAAGCTATCAACCCTCAAACACTAATACAACTAATAATACAACAATCCTTGAAAGGATTGGCTACAATACATGTGAAATGGCAATTTGCTACGAAAATGCCGGAGTTGTAGGGTAGCAGCTACAACAAAAAACTGAAACTACATGGAGATGGTTGAATAAGATGTACAATCTGTAGCAAACCTCCTCCAATGGATCTCTCAAGTGAAAGGCTGATCCTAGCACTGAAGATCTTTCCCTCCAAGATGATGGTGCAACCCCTCACTACAAGTACTCACTGAAATAATGCAGTTTAGTGAAGGGACTGCGCTACAGGGAAAATTTCAAGAACCCCCCTAAATTTATATGTATAATAAATGGGCGAATCCCCATGATACATAGGAAAAATGGAAGGTGATTTTATTAATAATATAATATGTATATATAATTTTTTGGCGAATCTCTCACGACATTATATTATCTTGTAAAATCGTGGCGAATCACCAGTACAAATGGCGAATCACTAGTACAAATTGGTGAATCGTTGTCTAGTGGAGTTCGGTGTGTTGGTTCCAATGAAGATATGGTAGTTGAACTAGGAGTTGAAGGAAGCGAACCACCGAGACCAAGCATGGCACATGGTGACTCGTGAGGGACGTAGTTCTCATGCAGTTTGGAAAATGCGATCTAGTTCTGCTAAGTGTAGTTTTGTTGCTCATGCTACTACGAGCACTGATATTCAGGTTGGAGAGGAGTTTGAGGAAACATGGAAGGTTGAGTGATTTTTTCTTCAAGCACTCAAAAAGGAAGAAGATATATTGATTGATTGAAGAAGATAACAAGGAAAGTCAACTCAAAAAAGAAGAAATGAATGATATGGCCAAATAGGGAGACACACTGAATGTGGATGCTATGGTTCAACAAGAAATTGCCACCATTCATTAGAAAGGAAAGGATCATAAGGACTCTTTAACATTGGATGGAATCAGGGGCTCAAAGAGAGCTCATGTCTCTGAGAGCTTGGATTCTAACAAAGGAGTCCCACGAGTGGGACGTGAATTGACTTTGGTTCTTGTTGAACCAAATCCCAAGGGTTGGAAAAAAGTGCAAAAAAGGAAAAAAATGAAAATATTAGCTCTAGTTGTCATACTTTATTTTCTTTGTTTCTTTTGATGTTATTTTCCCTGCAGTTCTTAGTCATAAAAAAAATCTTTCTTTTTCCTTCTATTCTTTTTAGCTTCATCATGTACTTTCTGATCCTATATGCACACACATTATGTGTGTCTACAAAATATAATTTTTATACCATTAACAAAATTTAAGGTTTTTTTTTTCGAGGGAAAAAATAAAAAATAAAAAAATAAAAGAAAAAAAAGAGAGTTGAAGATGAAAAACACTTTATATTAAAATATTTTGTGTACACCCATATTACATCACAATTTCAAAATATTTGTCACAATACCGACATTCTTAACTTTCTAATTTATCAAAATTATATGAATCTTAGAATGTTTTTTTTTACTATTTAACAAAAAATTGAATAATGCCTTATCTTTCTTAATATCTAATGAATAAAATATAGTTCCAATAAATATTAAATACCATCATCAAACCATAACCATATTATAATAAAATTTCTAAAATAATATAATTACTAAAATAGAATTATATGACAATATTAGTAAAAAGAAGTCCACAAAAACAACATAATTAATTTCAATGGATGTTTAAATAAAGACCGTTGATTTTTGAACCGAAATTAAGAGGACAAAGAGCTGAAAGAGGGATGAAGCGCAAAGGGAGAAATTTTTTCGGTCTAGGTTACAAACATTCTCCAATCTTCCTTTTCCGCCGCGGGCTGGAGATCGATGCTCAGCGGCGCCTCCATGGAATGAGACTGCTACTATCGCTACTCCGTGACTTAGTTTGGGCTAAGATTCCATCTGCGCCCTCGAGAGATTCTTTATTTCCGCCGGTGGACAGTTCATGGACACCCCGGCGAACCAACAAAGGGGACCGGTTCATCCCGCCTATCAAAAACCATTTGCGAGGTACATGGAATAGGTCCCCTGAGTTGGCTGGTTTTTTGGTGGCTTTGACGTTGAACCTCGCCAGTATGCACTCGTCGCTACTCTCATGATGCCGTGGAGCACTATACTCGTTTTGCATTTATCGCTCATGCTAGACTTCAGGTTTTCTCGTTTATCGGGAGAGGATACTACTTGAATTTTCCCTTTGCATACGGCCTTCACATCCGCACTCGGTTCTCGATGATGGGTGGTTATTGGGCTTCGTGCCATCACTGTAGGGGATTGACTGCATTGCGGCCTCCACGACAGCATATAAAACAGAGGCCGCATGGGCCTGCTTACTTCTCCAAAGCAGCTGATACAAGGAATACAGACCTTAAGCGGTCTCTGTGGCTGCACTCGGACCTTCTGAGCCAGGAACAGGCCCACGATGATGTGCCTAAAGACAAAAAACGCGGCCAGCATATCTGCAACATCGATTCTCAGGTAGGCTCGACTCCATATCAAGTGTTCATTAAGCCTCCTGTAGGCAACTGCTTTATTCTATGGATTCGAACAATAGATTCTATACTACACCTGAAGGAAGTCATCCAGTCTATGGCGGGTTACCCAGTTCATTCACAGTCTCTGATTTTTGGGGGGAAAGCTTTAGCTGACCATTGCTCGGTAAATGACTACTCCATTGTCACTGGGTCTTCCATCTACCTCAACCTCAGACTGAGGGGTGGTATGATGGGCCAAAACAGGGCACATGGATCCTCCATGGGTGCAGGTGCATCCAAAACAGTACCCACAAAAGGTTCATACAGGAATGTATTACAGGGGGACAAAAACATTCCCACAGTACCTGCCGCCCCTGCTGAAAGTTCCCCCAAGCCATATATTGTAGAACTGCAGGACAGCGTGCCTGAAATAAACATAGACAGTCTAGATATTGATATGCATAGAACTGCCTACGAATCCCAAGCAATTATAGGCAGATTCAACTGCTTCTGGCCCAAACCAATGGAGCTGTTCCATTGGATTTTTACAAATTGGACCATGGACTGTGAAATACACCTATGTTCTAAGGGGTTCTTCATTGTCAAATTTACATCCACTGAGGTTAGAGATGCCATTTTCAGCCAGGGACCATGGTTCTGGGGCTCCACGGGACTCTTCATTACACCATGGTTCCCAAATTTTGATGCCAACACCATGGAGGTGACCAAAATGCCGGTCTGGGTTAGGCTCTACAATCTCCCGCTACATTTTTGGAATGAAAATGTTCTTGGCTGCATTGGAAACACCCTTGGTAGATACATTAAAACAGACACTCAACGCCTGGAGGAGCGCATATTCACCTTCGCACGAATCTGTGTGGAGGTTGATTTGAGCAAGGGACTCCCAGAGTCCATTATGCTGAACAACAAACAACAGAGATGGACACATCATTTAGACTATGAGAACACAACCTTCAGATGCCGGATATGCAGGTGCACAGGACACCTACAAAACTCATGCCCGGCAGCAAAAAGGGATAACAGGAAAAAGAAGAAAACAGGCAAAGCGGCAAAAGGTTGGCAATTCCCCTCGGAAGAGCCAGAACCACAGGAAGAAGAGGTGGAACCAACACCACATGAGAATCAACAAACAGATACTTCCTTGGGCACACAAGAACAGGAAATGCAAGATCCTCTTGACACCACCACAAAGACTCAGCAGGATATGGTACCTGGAACACTAGACAGTGGGGGATACAAAAGAACACATACATCAGACACATCTGACTCTGATAAGGACAATGGGGCACCAACAGAAGGAAATCAGCTTGTCCTTATCGAGACCGAGCCAACACTTGGTGCTTGGCATAAGGTTGAAAAGAAGAAGGGGAGAAAATCTTAATTGTATCTCCTTTGCTTTTTATTTGCGGCATTTGAATGTCTTTGGACATATACCAGCTCATACAACATGTAATTTTGTTTTCTCATAAATAAAATTACGAATTTTTTCTTTGTGAAAAAACGGTCATCATCATCCTAAAATATTTAAACCATAATCCCCACATACCACCATAACATAATAGAATTTACTAAAATAAAATATTACCTAAAAGATAGTCTAAGTTGTTTGTCATTATCATAACTGGTCTAACATTCTTTATAAAAGCCTAATGGTCGCATAACTGGACCCCCTTATGACAAGTTTTCTCAATTTTATAATTGTTATTTAGTGATTAAATATCATTTTGAAAGGGCAACAACCTCCCACGTATCCTTTACTAGCAAACGAATCTTTGTTACAATGTCGTGGTCTATCGCACAATTATAAATACTATTTGTACATTCCTTCGATTAGGAAGCTTATAATTTATTTGTCAACCGCCATTTTAAACAAATTTATAATTTATTTAGCAATCGTTGTCACAAACACTGAGACTATGCTCAACAGATCATCTTATTCATTCTAATTATTTTATTGGAGCAAATTCCATTCAAATCGAAATGTCAAAAACAAATAGTCAGCAATTTGTGGGAGTTAGAGGTGGAGAACACATCTCAAGCAATTGTCTGCCAACAAAAATTCAAAAGCTTTGTTGATCTCTGAAAATGGCAACTCATGGGTAATAACTCCTCCACTCTGATCTCCTGCAACCACATGTACATATTCAGAAAACAATGCAAGAGCAAACCATGATTAATTGGTCATCAAATGGAATTGAGAGTTATTTTCTAATACCTTATTCATAAACATTTCTACCAGGCATGGCAGTTTGAGTTTTAAACATTTCTTATTCATAAAAATTTCTACCTTATTCATGGAATTGTAAGTTTGAGTTTTATAATCTACACAATTCAAGTGCCCCAGAGCTTTTCAGGGCACTAAATCTATTTATACATTCAAAAACACATTTTAAACAACAAAAATTCACAATCTCCCAAACAAAAAATATCACGAATTCCAACCAAAAAGTAATAACATGAAATGGTTAATATCACGAATTCCAACCAAAAAGGTAAAATAACGTGAAATGATTAAGATACACCCCATCGAAAACATTGTTGCAAACATCCCAATTTTATCACTATTTTTTGGCCTATTTGGTGTTATCTTAATTTTGCCAATTTTTACCAACATTTTCTCAATTTTTATGTTTTTTTACCAATATTTTCTCGATTTTTTTGTTTTTTTTGGTTTTCTAAAACGATTACTGATTTTATCCAAATGTTTGCAACATTGACCGAAAGCATAAGATATAGTTAAAAATTGGAGAATACCTATGCTAATTAAACTAGAGATTTGAAAAATTAAGAGGAGAAATAGAAGTCCCAAGATGAGAGAAGCCAATAGATACAATGGGACAAATAATACATCAGAATTAAAAGCGACAGGAGGAACCCCAAAAGGAAATTGTGCTATACAATGGATGCAGACAATGATCTGGGTCTACTCGTATTGGAAGATGAGCAAATCTTTCCAGAATGAAGAACAACATAGGTAGTTGCAATACAATTTGAAGAAAATGTCTTCTCAAAGAACTGGTTATCAAAATCAAACCACCTAAAAGCCCAAAAAGTAGACCACAGTAAAAGAATTAGAAAATAGCCAAGGATAAGCTGAAAGAAAGTGAGCTCCTAGCCAACTCAGGGAAGACTCAGACAGGATTTGTGGGTTATGTCACTTACAAGAAACTGAGGTAGAAATGCATCTCATAATCAAAAACCCTTTTAAATATGAGATCAAATGTCATTGTTATTGTCTTTTATAGGATTCAGGGGATCCCTTTCCACTTTCTTTGCTATCCTGACCAAATGTGCCTTGCTCTATTCGTGAAATATGGTACTCAGAGACAAATCTCAATCTTTTCTCATCCCATATTGGCCTGAGGCTCCCTTTCCACTTTATTTTGCTATCCTGACCAAAGATGCCTTACTCTATTTTTGAAAGAAGCACTTAGAGACCAATCTCAATCTTTACTCATCCCATATTATTGGCCTGAGACTTTCAGGGGTATCATTTCATAGTCCCAAGTCATCCCCTCTGATTAGGTCAAAAAGTGAAAGGAAAAGGCCCAAAATACTTCATACCATAGATTGGTTGGGCCTTAAGTCTCTTCTCAACCTCCCTCCTCAATGGCCGACTGTTATGATCCATGCCTATGAAAAACTGGCACTCGATGCCACATATTATGCACCACCAAACACAAACAAACCAGTTTTCGAGACAGAATTTGGACCAAGTCTTGGAATCCAACATATTGGCCCAAGGTCGCAGCCTTCATGTATACTGACATGACAAAACCTATGCATAAGTAGGATACATTGGGCCTTTGAAATGCAAACTCTACCAGACCGCTTAGGGAAATATCAAGAATCAACCACTTGTTTCTTCATTGTGACATCTCTGGATGCTACTGAGAGTCGAGACACGGTTCCAAAGATGAGAAGCATTAGGAAAATATATGAGATCTAAAGTTTCATTAGGCGCTGGCCCAAGGAGCTTTTAGACTTGAACTTATGAGCATGCCATGGGGACATAGCACTTGGTTTCATAATATGGAATACATGCAAGGGGCATAACAAAACAAGTCTACCATAGAATCGAAAGAAATATAAAGGTGACCATTGAAGTAAAACCTTGGGGAGAGGAGAGTTGCAGATCTCACCTGCGCATGGCCAAAAACTGGCAGAATGGGGCATCTTGCTTAAGGACTCAGTATAGATCAGCAAGGAAAAGATAAACATGAAGGAAACATAGAATCCCCCTCCATTCCTCCTCCCTCAAATTCAACTTTGACACCATCTCCACAGGCAATCCCAACAGACCTGGAATTGAGGCTTCATCAGGAATCATGAGGTGAACTTTGTCCATATGTACACCCATAACATTGGCATAATCACAAAAAATATGGCCGCAATTCTGACTGTCATGAAAGACATCCATACTAGAATAAATTTAGGGATCAAACATGTGACCGTAAAAGGAGTTTCTAACATAATCATCAATATGCCACATAACTAAAATCCATGGGAGTACCTGATCCGTAAATGGCTTTTGGTTACTCCTCTTGCAAATACAACTAGATTAAAAGACTACCTGCAAGAAGTGGATTTCAATCATTATCTATGGGCTGAAAATAAGGCTGCAAATATATTGGAAAACATCAATGCAAACTCTAAATGGGGTGATAAACCCCTATCTTCCATTAGGGTGATCTAGATGCAGGAAAGGGAAAGGGAATGAGCTTCATTTCTTGATTGATGATAATAGGAAGCTTCATGTAAGCAATGGTAGTTCCATTCAGTGTAGCTTGGCTCCACCACATGAATGCCACCTCATCATGAATGAGGTGCTGACACAGAGTAGAGAAGCTTATTGATGGGGAGAGAATGACCTGATAGCAGAGAACCTAGGAAGCAAACCTCAGGCTAGGATGGCCAGAGTTGACAGTATTAACATTGCTTGAAAGGGAAAGATGAGACACTATATTGAAAATATTTACATCCCAAGGAAATTAATTAAGCATCCTAGAACAGGAAAACCTTCTAGTACTTTTCCTTTTGTAACCCACAATGGGAATTTATTCCCTGAAACCCCTACCATAAAATCCCAAGGATCGTCCCTTGCCCACACCCCTAACATGATTTCCCAAGGATTGCCACTTGCCCACTACCATGACTTTCCCAAGGATCACCCCTTGCCCCTTTTATTATTTTCTTTTAAAGTATCTATCAATTCACCCTCCCTGGTCGCAGGCCATTAAGGAATCACCATCAAATTTATCAGTAGTTCATTTATATCACGTAGGATTTCCCACTGTAGCCTCTCAACCCTAAGCTAGAATTCTATACTGAGAATTTCTTGAAGATTTCTCATGGTCTCATTATCCATCCTGACCACATACAACACTGTTATCATGGCCTCAGGTCTCTCCTCAGTTGACAATGCACTTGCACCATCTACAGATAAAGACAGTCACAAGATTCTACACAGGACATAATTTGTTGGTTTTGCTCCCTCTCAGAGGTGAAGAAACGCACATTTATTTTGAATAGGTTAGTATAGCTCATGTTAAGAAATCCATTTTCCTCCAGATACTCCATATAGCAGGATTATAGTAGCTTGAAGACTAAATTTATTTTTTTTGCCATCTTCTTTGAGTTGCGGTCTATATGACGATATTACTTTTATGAAACTCAGTCCCTCCCCTATGATAGTCAATGTCACAGGATTTCATTATGGTAATTAATGACCTGTGCAGGGTGAAGAATTTATGGGACACGAGCAAAGTTAAATTTCCCAAGGGATACATGTATGGTTGTAATTGTATGGCCTACAGTAATATACTAAAAATATTATTGTTTACCACAAATAACGAAAAGAAAGTCAATTTCTTATATTACAAGGGCAGTGACTAACTGAATCATTTTCAACTGGCAGATACAAGGAAATCTTTGACTATACAATACGAACTAAATATTACTCAATCAATTGCAAGATATTGAGCCAATAGACATGTTAACACATGTCACTAGTGGAGAAGCCAATAGAAATACAGATCCACATCGACTGGACTAGTGCCTCTTTGGCATTCACAGCTATTATTGCCATTTTATAAACAAGTTGTTTGTGTAAGTAGAAAAACTCTGTTAGTATAGAAGCTACAGCCAGGAAAACATAATTTTTTTTTTTTAAATTGATAATACAAAGGTTTATTATTGAATGACAAGTTCATAAGCTTCATTTGGAAATTGCAAATGATATGTGATTACAGGCCCTGGGGGCCCTGCCAAGGTTTGAAAATTGATAATACAAGGATTTATTATTGAATGGCAAGGTCATAAGCTTCATTGTGAATGGAAATTGCAAATGATATGTGATTACAGGCCCTACGAAGGTAGAACTATAGCAAACATTTTGATCAAGTGCATTCTCTTTATGCTAATAGGAATAGTTTATTTGTTTACTAAGTTTGATTTTACCATATTGCAGACAATAATACCAATTTTGCTAAAAATATCTGTGGCTATTGACATTTGGAAGTTTTAAGAAGCTGTTCGGTCATATGGAACATGTTTCATGGTGGCATCATATCATATATCAAATTGTTTGATGATATCATTATATCATGACACATGTTTGATTTTGCCATCGGATCATGTAAATAACATTTATAATTTTAGCCACAATTGTAGATTTGTGTCAAAAAAACAGATGGGAAACTGTCAATCAACTTAGAAACAAATACAGAGTGGTCACAATTATTGACCTTCACGCTGCAGAAACATCACAGATCCAGGGTGTTATTATCACATCCACTTAATACATTATTATTTTACATAAAGCACTTGACTCCATTAGTAAATAAAAGTCAAAGTGAAGCCCTTTACCACTTCTCATTTAGAAATTCCTATTAGCAATGTCATTAATTGTTCATTTATCTTTGTACATTTTACAGATTTACTCAATTGAAAGATAAACCACAACGTAATGTCCCCAACAAATTATCAGCACCTTGTTCAAACTAAATGCACACTGGTTTATTTATCACATAGAACAAAACCATTCACATGTGAATTCACATCTCAGGCAGATCAAAACACATGAATACAACAGCTTGGGTAAATTGTTTTTTTCTACTATTTAATTATAAGTTAGAAACTTGCAATATTAAAATATACTTCCTCTTAAAGTTAGAGTGGCTGAGAATCAGTCGAGCTGTGGTCTATCAGCTACATGGAGCTGTTGAAATCCTAACAAGCATGCTCCCTCCTTGCGTTTGGTTTGTATATGTTATTGATATTGATGTGGCCTTCATGCAATTATCAAGATTACAAAATGTAACATTCTTCATTCAAGTAAAGGAAGGTGAGACAAATTATTCCTAGGTCTACCATTTATCCAAAAGATGGATTCCCACTATAAAAAATTAAAACCAGCTGAAGGAAAATAATTTTGACTTTGAGCTTGCAAAGCTTAAGGCTCATGCATAAGTCCATGCTTATTTGGTACCAACATTATCGCTAGGGCTTGAAAGGTCAGCATCACATTTTTTATCAAGATTCAACCACTTAAAATATTGCTCACAGCTGGGTTCTAGTGATCTAGGGTAATTTCCAAACATTTTATCTTACAAGTTATGAGATACATGCAAGTTCTGAACATACCACAAAAATTGCAAGGGAATTTGCCAATGCTTCCTCAACAATAAGATGGCATTTGCCAATGTTTCCTCAACAATAAGATGACACGCCAAATTGGATGCTAACACTGGCTGATAAGCCATGTTTGGAAAAAATGAACAAAATTAGTTGGACTAGTGTCTCTTTGGAAGACATGGCTATAAATGTGATTAGTAATTTTGACTAATTGATGGATATTTCAAGCACAATAGTTACAAACCAAGTAGTCACTCTAATCGGATGGTTAGCAGTAGCAGCAATTTAAAAGGCCAATGACTAAGTAAAATATGTTATTTATAATAGGTGTGAGGTCATTAGAACAATCAGTCAAGCATGGGTTCATGATGAGAAACAGACCTTTCCTCATGCATTAGGCAATCACATTAGAAGCTGCAAGCATATTAAATTGCCATGGGATTAATCCATATTGAGGAATTCTATTAACCAATATAATCCAAGCTATCAAGATGTGCAGAAAATTTAATATCAAAGCATCCATGAGTCAAAAAAAGATATCCAGAGGTGAGAATATTAGATATCATCTACAACCAATATACTCTACATGTACATTATTGTTGCTACCATACACCATTATTGCTCCTGCAACTATTGCCACCATTCAAAACTGCAGTTGCCACCACCACTGCTCCAAATTTCCATAGTCACTGCTCCTACACTCCTCCTACACTTCACTGCCTAAAAACATTATGCTGATTAGCCTATCTAATTTCTATTGCTCAACTCATCAAGCTCTCTTAGTCATTAAAGTCAAAGTTACTATCTTATTGATTATTGTCATCATCACTCTCAGTGGTGCCTCTAACGTCTCTGTTCAAACAGAATTAAAGTCTCTGGTCAAGTTATATCAGCTAGTATCATACATTGATCAAATGCATTTGAAGCAACCTGCCTACTATTCTCTGTTTTGCATGTGTCAATGAGAATTATACCTTAAGTGTGATGATGCCTTTTTGTTCTGAAGCTTCTTGCTATCAACAGTATACCACAAGGTTTAGGCTTGTTGATGCCTTTTAGGATCCCTTCAGGTTGTTGGCCTTGTTCTGCAAACCACTCATTCAAGGCAGTGTCAATGACTATAATATCATGCCATCAAACTATAGAAGATTTTTGTGCTTACTGAAACTGTATGATCTTTAGAACTTACTCACCGCAGGTATACTTTAGTTAGGCCCACAGGAGGACTATCATGAAGACTTTAGGATTATTTTCATACAAAAGGTTATTGTCACAAGGGTGTTGTATCAAAAAATTGCAATGATAGTCATTTAATCATGCATTGGAAGATCAGATCGTGGATTCTCTATGCACTCTACTTGAATTACTACCATATCCTGCCCTTTTAGCTTTTAATTTCCTTTAGAATACAGTGCATAAGCTCTCTTATTTTTCTGAGAATTGTAGTAATGAAATTATAGATACTTTTTAGCCTACCAACATTGACGTGAAGCCAAAATTCTCTTTTGAACACGGATAATGTGGATACTGTTAAGATTTTGAGTTCATGGTAACAGTTCACCGCAGACATATATGAAACCCTGAAAGCTGACATGGAATACTTAGAGAACTCTAAAAAATGTATGCTATAACCTGCAATACATCATATAAAAAATATAAAGGACAAGATCTAACCGTCAAACCCGCTACTGTCTTCACACCATGTCTGAAAGAAAACTCTGCTACAACCACTACAGAAAATCACTTTATTCACAGAAGCTGCAAAACTAACCTAACTAAACTACTCCCTAGTCTTACTTTTATGACAGAAGCAGAGTGCAAAGGTTTACGATCAAAGTGGACCTAATAAAACAATTAGATGCCTAGGAGAATGCACCCTGCTTGCAACAATATATATTTTGGATATCACATTTCTTCAATATCAATTTTTGATACTGGCTAGAAGTGGAGTCAAGTGAGAAACATTGAATGGTTCTTTTAAGTGAGCTAGACACCAAACTTGATCTAGTGAATCAAAGAGCATAATCTCAACTAACTTTGTATTAAAGCTCCAATGTTTAACAGAATTCCTGTTAATCTCATTCTCTTTAAACAGTGAAGGCCACTCTCTTTACGCAAGTAACTGTGATATTTGTATATAGGGTTACCTAATCATCCTAAGAAGGGCTCCAAGATACAAATGCACCACTTATAACTAGGGCATTTGCAAATAAACACTCATTTATGATGGGACACTTTCAACATAGAAATCAAGGATAGCATGTACTGTACCTAGCTCTACAATTTGTCTTGCCTGAGAGTAATTCCACTCTGCCTGAACAGAGATACCCTAACAATTCCCTTAAATATCTCAACATATGCTCATGAAGGAAGAAGTGGCCTTCCACTCAAGGATTCCTCGTCCTCATAAGAAATATCCTTTTGGGAATTTTTATATTGATAGCAGCTAGCTAAGAACATGTAAATGCAAAGATTGATCGCAGTGTCGCACTCAGAGAGGCTAGAAGTGAATAAAATTAGTCTAAATGAGCTTTGTTCAAGTTGTTTGTGAACCAGCAACCCCCCCTGCTTCTGCAACTAACCTTCTCAGTAACTGAAATAAGGAAGTTGCTAATGAAACTAGAAACTCTTACAACACTCAGATTCACAACAATACCTAGGCTTTTCATAGTGTCTGGCATATGATCATAAAAGTATTCTTGCATTCCTACCATTTCAAATACATCCTCTATGCCAAATAGCACATATTGTGGAAGCAACAGAAAAATGCTCAAGGGAATTGTTGCATTGGGCAGGTCTATCAGTCCATTGTCCTTTGCTACCTCAATTCTTCTAATCTCTATCAATGCCGCAACAATCATTGATATAATGGAGAAAAACATGCCAGTGCCTATCCTTTGCAGCATATTAATCCCCCGTTCATTCCCTGTCAAGCGCCTTGCGATTGGAACAAAGATGCGGTCATAAATAGGCACCAATAGGAGAATATATAGGCTAGTAAAACATTGTAAGCTTGCAGCAGGGATCTGAAAATGTGTTCCAATCTTTCTATCCATTGTGCTCCCCTGTTTTGTGAAAAATGTTGAAGATTGTGCAAAGACAACCCCATACATCAAACATGCCATCCAAATTGGTAACATCCCAAGAACATCTTTCACCTCTTCAACCTCTTGGACTGTGCATAGTCGCCAATTGAAGGTTGTTTTACACTCATCGTCCAACTCATCTTCAATTGTAGCTTTGTCAAGAAACTTGAAAAATGAGAATGAGGATATGCATCACAAATATCTCAGTTCATCTAAAATTGAATATGCTCTTTGCTACCAAGGAGATGGAAGCAAGATGCTTCATATGTATGGGTTTGTTGATAATGAAAACTCGACCGGTGCATATTTATTTACATTGTTTGGAGTTGTGAATTCGGTGTAAGACACAATAAGTGGATGCCCTTTCCTAATCGAAGTAAAGTACATTTCAACGTTAAAGACTTCCAAGCACATTTTTTGTTTGTCACAATTATGCACAGATATTGGACTTTGAACATGGACCCATCCCTAATTGTTACAATTAGAATGCAATTACCTTGGGAAAGAATCACAAGTTGTATCCATGGAAAAATCATATCACGGTGAAATTCTACTATTTTAGAGAGGTTTAATTGAGTCTAGTGAGGTATCAATACTCAAGGCTAGGACTTAAGGTAATGAAATACGTTCTTCAACTAAAGCAATTGATAGGAGGAAATTCGCTTGGTGTAGGGGTAAGTTGGGTATTCAACCTTGAACAATGTATTGCCAAGTGGGAAATTGTTAGGGTATTCCCAATTGCATAACATGTCACTGGCAGATTCTATTTGTAAACAGAATGTGCAAAGAAAGTTTTGGATTGCATTCTTGTATTTCAGAAGTGAAGTTGTTTCCAAATTGCATTCAGAATTTTGGAAGCAACATCATTTCTGTGTTTGCACATTCTTAATAAAAGAAGACAAATAAAAAAGGTGAGCAATAATTTGTTCTTGATGAGAAAAAAATCTTGGTTGTTGTATGTGCTTCTTTGCTATGGTTGTTATATTGATTAAATTTCATCTTTATGTTGAAGATATTTACATTGTAAATTATTTGTCCATTTGTTATAGGTTGCACTCAAAGTTTAACAATCATAACTCATAATCATCCTTTCAACCCAAGTGAAACCTAGCAATAGTGCATGTTACTCCGGTTATGGAGACCAAAGACCCAGGTATAACACAATAAATACTAATAGATAATGAGCATGTTGACAAAATCGATAAATGAGAGTTATATATTGTAGTTCTTTAAATTGAACAAGCTCCTTGCTATTATTGAACCATGTGATTTAACTCACCCAATCAGAACCAACTAAGATGGTGCTTTCATAACAAACACAAGTATCCATGTGAAGAGTGCCTTCTTAGATTAACCTAACCTTCTTTACCTTCATTAAAATCATCATTAATTATTTTAAAATGCATGTCAACTAATGATGCATCTCTACCATTAGGTTCTTTTGCACAATAGCTTCGCTTGTAACAATATATATTTTAGATATCTCATTTCTTCAATATCTGTTTTTGATACAGGCTAGAAGTGGAGCCAAGTGAGAAACGTTGAATGGTTCTTTTAAGTGAGCTAGACACCAAACTTGCTCTAGTGAATCAAAGAGCATAATCTCAACTAACTTTGTATTAAAGCTCCAATGTTTAACAGAATTCCTGTTAATCTCATTCTCTTTAAACAGTGAAGGCCACTCTCTTTACGCAAGTAACTGTGATATTTGTATATAGGGTTACCTAATCATCCTAAGAAGGGCTCAAAGATACAAATGCACCACTTATAACTAAGGAATTTTCAATATAAACACTCATTTATGATGGGACACTTTCAACATAGAAATCAAGGATAGCATGTATTGTACCTAGCTTTACAATTTGTCTTGCCTGAGAGTAATGCCACTCTGCTTGAACAGAGATACCTTAACAATTCCCTTAAATATCTCAACATATGCTCATGAAGGAAGAAGTGGCCTTCCGCTCAAGGATTCCTCGTCCTCATAAGAAATATCCTTTTGGGAATTTTTATACTGATAGCAGCTGGCTAAGAACATGTAAATGTAGAGATTGATTGCACTCAGAGAGGCTAGAAGCCAATAAAAGTAGTCTAAATGAGCTTTGTTTAAGTTGTTTGTGAACCTGCAACCCCCCTTGCTTCTCCAACTAACCTTCTCAGTAACTGAAATAAGGAAGCTGCTAATGAAACTAGAAACTCCTACAACACTCAAATTCACAAAAATACCCAGGCTTTTCATAGTGTCTGGCATCTGATCATAAAATTATTCTTGCATTCCTACCATTGCAAATACATCCGCTATGCCAAATAGCACATATTGTGGAAGCAGCAGAAAAATGCTCAAGGGAATTGTTGCATTGGGCAGGTCTATCAATCCATTTTCCTTTGCTACCTCGATTCTTCTAATCTCTATCAATGCAGCAACAATCATTGATATAATGGAAAAAAACATGCCAGTTCCTATCCTTTGCAGCATAGTAATCCCCCGTTCATTCCCTGTCAAGCACCTTGCGATTGGAACAAAGATGCGGTCATAAACAAGCACCAATAGGAGAATAGATAGGCTAGTAAAACATTGTAATCTTGCAGTAGGGATCTCAAAAAGTGTTCCAATATTTCTATCCATTTTTCTCCCCTGTTTTGTGAAAAATGTTGAAGATTGTGCAAAGACAACCCCATACATCAAACATTCCAACCAAATTGCTAACAGCCCAAGAACATCTTTCACCTCTTCAACCTCTTGGACTGTGCATAGTCGCCAATTGAAGGTTGTTTTACACTCATCGTCCAACTCATCTTCAACTGTAGCTTTGTCAAGAAACCTGAAAAATGAGAATGAGGATATGATGTATTCTAGCTCAGCTTGCAATTCTGCTTCAATCTCAACCATTCCAGTGATCTGTTGTGCAGGTTCATCTGTTGCAGTTCCTTTTGCTACATGTGGCTAAGTCCTTTTAGCACCTTTGCTCACCACACAAGAAGATTGTCCTTTACTTCTCCTTGTCTTTGTATTTATACTTTTCCAAGGGGTGTGAAACCCCAACAGTCCTGTCTCTTGGTCTCGCTGGCCAAACTGAGCTGACTTGACCCTTAAAGCAACTCATACTTAAATTAGATTATTAAATGTCTTTCCTTGGGTTCCAAGCCCACTCCTTTGGGTCCAAAACCCCAAACAACAAACCAGAAAACCCCAAGGGTTTTTCCAAGGGGAAATACCTTCTGAGCTACCCAATTTCAACAATTCTTGGCAAACTTAAGCTAGGACTATATGTCCATTTCCAAAATGCTAGAAATTAAATTACATTACCTTCCTCAATATGGTTTTGTAGAATCCATTAAACCTATTAAAATAGACATTCATTTGCTTGGCAGAGTAAGATTTGTTAAATCAACTAGAAAAGACAGTCATACAGATAAGCCTGTATCTACCTCTGCACCCAACATGTGTAAATAGAACTACAGAGAAAATTTCAATTTTAACCATTCCATCTAGTCTGAGCAATACATCATCAACATTTATATCATTCATCTTTTATGAAATCCAAGCCATAATTTTAATGTCTAAGTTCTATACCACTTTGTTTTGTCTACTAAATACTAGAAATAGAATATTTTTGGTCCTGTTTTGTTGGCTTTGCATTATTTGTGGCCTTGATTCACCAAGGAGTAGTTCAAACTTCAGAGACAGTGCACATTGATTTAATTGACAGGCTGGTGTGACTGTAAAAATATCCCTCTATGCCTACTTCCATGTCAAACCACAATTCCAAACCCCGTGAACAATATGAACTTCTTAGGTTTAAAGGCAAAGCATAATTTGTATGCATTTCAACCTCGCAAATTAAACACGAAACATGAACATGTCATACTAAAGGGTGGGCTATACACAAAAGTATCCCAAGAGTTACTGCAATAGTTACAATGCATAGGAATTTGGGCAACTCCAATGCCTGGTAAATTCAGGGTAGTTTATTGATATTATTTTTGTTTCAGAGGGAAACCTGTTGAAGATTTTCTTAAGATTAATTGTAACTAAAAGTCTAAAACCAGTTAGTGGTAGTGCTTTTTCAGTGTTTCCCAAGTAAGTCGGCGAATAATCTAAGAAACACTAAACACGAAATGTCATACTAAATGGCAGGCTATAAACAATTATTATAATCACAATGGAAATTTTCATTGCACCAGTATGGTGCAACTGATCAACTACGTTGGGCCAATGACTTCCTTTCTAGATAAATATTCACCTGATAGTGAAGTCAAAAAACATGTTTGTTGAGAGGTTGAAGATTTACTTGCAAGTCTCCAACTAAAAACAGTGTCTGTTGCCAATAGACTTCTGGGCATTGACATTGTAGCAATCCCCGAGTTCTAAATAAAAAACAGTGGGGTCGTTTATATATCTAATCTAGTTATTAGCCGAGTAAGCTCTGCAGAACATTAACGTCAAAAAATTGGGCACTTAGTATAACCAGATTCATGGAAGCACAATGGAGAAAACTTTAACAAAATTAAAAATGCATAGCACCCACTCCAATTCTTAACAGAAGAATTTTTTATCTTGCAAGTGTTAATAGCTCCCACAGAGTGCTAAAAAAGCCACTCACTCTTCTTCGGGAATCTCAAAAGGTCTTCTTCCTCTATATGCTTATAAGATATGCAATCCCAATAAAATGAAAAAGTATACCCAAACTCCAAAGTAAAAAACAACACACGCATCAATTGGTATGTAAAAAGGACACCAATGTATCCTTACCTGGCCCCTGCCTTAGAAACATTTTTAGGAATGATCTTTGCTACAGCTTTTGTTAACAATTCATTTGCAATGTCAATGTCTATATTATGATGCTTCATCTTGTGCAGTTGTTCAACTTTAATGACACTGAAGCTTACTTGCTACTGTTAGGGAAAACCAAACAATGAAGAATTAAAACATAGCATACAGGTTTCTCTTAAATAAGCTATATTGATGAATGCTTACATATGATGCCTTCAACAAATCATGAATGGATGCCAAAGACTACTGTGACAAGCTTGAAGGCATTTTTTTAATAAGCCTGAGGACTTTTTTTTATTGGCAATATCTCTTCTAAAATACCGAAGGTGATCATGCTTTCTAAACCTATTTTCTCAAAAGCCTGGAAACTTTTTTGGACTGGAAACGTCTCTTATTAATTTGCAAAGGTGATAATGGATTCTTAACTTGTTTTCTCTGTCCACCTCCACGAGAAACTGTTTTCTCATGTGAGATCCCAAAAGTTTTTTCCGCCTTATTCCATTCCATATTTTTATGGTCTTATCACAGTTTTTCTCATAACAAAAGGTAAATCTATCCAGATGATCTTCCCAGTAAGATTTGTCATTTTCTCAACAAAAGAGTAGCTCTTAAATATGTTCAAAGATTAAGACAATCCATTACATGCCATTAAGAGCTCATCTACCAAATATTCAAATCCCTGAGCTTGTGAGAACATGGTGTGACCAAAATTGAGATGTACCTTCATTGAAAAAAATGCATCTCACTCATTGACATGATCTACATCATCGAAAATTATGAGGGCATGGACAGATTTAAGATGTTTCTAAGCATCTCTATAGCTTAATCAATATGATCAATTTGTCAATCCAACTTCATCAAACTCTTAAAAATGAACAAGACCTAGGATCCACAGTAATTTGAATTTCTTTTTAAGAATTCTTTTACAACTAGTGTCTTTTCTACTCCACCCAAGCCCACGATTCACACAAACTCAACTTTCATGCTTTATTGCTGCCGGAATAATGTTGTCTTTTCAAAATTTTTGAACTTCTCATCCAGACCAGTTGGATCTTTAGCCACATTGAAGGGTAATCATTTAGCATTTTTCATGATGCTTTGAATAACCCTGCCCATGAATTTCGCATCGTGACTAATCATTCTACCAGACACACATTACTTTAAGTATTTGTGCTTTTCTAAAAATCATCTAAAATCTGAATTGAAATTAAAATTAAAATTAACCATTTAACCCTAAAGCTTATACGCACTTGACTGCTTAAAAAATCCAAACCTAGAGCACATCTATAGTAATAGATAATACAATCAGTATAGATGTATCTCTGCCAATATATCAATACATCAATACAATCCATATAGATACATCTACACAAAAGTTTGCAGTGCTTAAAGATGTAATATGGTCTATCAATACAAATCTATTTTCACAAAAATTGCAATGCTTAATAGATATGTGTAGAAATACAACTTAAAAGTTATACAGAAACAAATAAAGGGCTAACCTGTTACATGCCTTGACTTGAAAGCTGAGAGAAAGATGTCAAAGAGGCCAGCTCTCCCATTTTCAAGTTTATGGGACATATCTTTTTTCTTTTTTGTGAATTTACAATGCTTGGGCATACTAGCAGCCCATCAATGTCTATCTCTCGTATCCTTGCAGACCTTTTTAAGAATTTCATTCAGAAATGTTTGGCCTATATATGCATGAGGCTTTCAAACACATATTATTTAGCCTCCTATCACACCAGATCAGTGAGGATCTGTGAGACCTCACCCTGCCACACAATATCTCAGATCCGTTTCTGGCAAATGGACTAGGTCCTTCATACATCAGCAATAGGAAAACTCCCAGACAACGATTTAGTGGACAATCCACATTTTCCACAAGCTCTTCATCCGGCGGACAGAGTTTGTTGAGTTTTCTTCAGTGTTTTTGAGTTTGTTGAGAAAATCGCGCTGTCGTTTTCTGATGCTGCCAGAAGATTGAATGTGAAGAATAGCAACAACATAATGGAAAAAAATGCAATGGATAATGAAATTGATTTGTAAAAGAATTTAACTATAAGAGGCAGAGGTTGAACCATTTTTGCAGGCATAGCAGATGAGCTCAACCGTCTCCTTTGTTCCATGATGATGCCGGTTAGAGGGATCGATGGAATTCATTTGCAACATCAGAGGGATCGATGGAATTCGTTTGAAATGTTGCAAGCACACTTTGAAACTGGAAAATTTATACAAAAATTTGAGGTGGAGAGGCCAGATGCTTAGGAAATCACCTCCAACTTCCAAGCCCCAAGCTCCAACCAGTAAAAAATGGGGCGAATTTCTCCAACTTCCAAGCCCCAACTAGTAAAAAATGGCGCGAAATCCACTCCAAACCAGAAAAATCGGGAGGCGAATGCAGGGTGGAAGGTTTGTGCACATTTATTTTTTTGGACTAATATCTAATAATTAATTGTTTTTTAAATAATTATAGGGCTAATTTTATAAAACTACTTT